>VZSF01001826.1:0-119064 GCA_013398295.1 Chionis minor
GATTCTATGATTCTATGATGTATTGTGGTACAATTCTAATTGATTTTATTTTTTTTCTCCCAAAAGTCTGGTTAGCAAATTCTGTCCTTATTCTCTTTTGTTTGAGTTACTTCTGTGTGGTCAGGGGAAAGGGTATATACAAAAAACTTAAAGTAAGTTAGTGAGGCACCTGTCGTAGACATCACACATTCCTTTGGACTGAATCTTTTCTAAGGCTGTGACTACAGATGTGAGATGTTTGGGTTTTCGTAGTGCCTTCAGCTCTAGGAACAATGTTTCTAAGTGAAGGAAAAAATCCAACTATCCTTGCATTTTTGTATGGTCTAATAATTGTATTTTCCTATAGTCTTTTTTTTTAAATAAGATTATAATGCTTTTTTAAGAATTTGTTCATTACAGGAGGGCATGAGGAGAAGAGAGACTTGAATGAAAATGTTAAAATGTATTCATTGTAGTGCAGTCTATTCCTTTCTTATCAGAATAGCGTTTGGAAGAGAGGGAGAATGTAGGAGACTATCAGTGTGTAATAAACATACCCCAGCACAATAAATACTGCAAGATCAATGTTCTTTATTATTTGAGAACATTAGATGTTTTCAAATTTTAATTTGCCTAAACAAAATAAGGTGCTTCTGAGAAATGTAAGAGCTATTATATGTGTAGAGAATAGAAAGGAACTGTGAGAAATTTAACTTGTTTTGAAGAGGGAAGGTTTTTATAATTGAAGTCCCTGTCCAATAATTGCCATTTGGAGCTGAATAAGATGCCTTAAAACCCTGGCCTGTGATCTCTGCTGTTAGTGGTCGTGAATTAGATGAATGCTATTTAGTTCTTGGTTTCCTATCTACCTATTTTTATTTTTGGTTCAGTGCTTGCTTGAGCATATCTGGGATTTGTAGCCCATTTTCTAGGCTTATTGCAATTTCACTCTGGTATTTTATAGGAGCTATTATAACTGATAGGTTAGCTTCATGGTATTGATGATACATGGCTTAACTACCCTAAAAACTGCCTTTTCCTCTAAATTGTAAAAAGGTGATTAAATTTCAATTGATGAAGATATACTGTGGATGTGTATATATAATAAAAAAACCCTAATGTTTATTTTCTTCCACACTTTCTGGATTGTCCTTAGAAGCCCATTTTGTCTTCCAGTCACAATATCTCATATACAAAGATGGTATCATAGTTCCCTTTATAACAAAAATGCAAGCTGATCTACTAAAGACTGATAATTCAGTTACCTCCAGTTATTAAATATATCATTTACATAGTGTTGTGAAACAAGGTTGACATGTGAACATACCTTCTAAGCCAGTACGTTTAGGCAGGAGTGCATAGATAGAATGGATGTGCAGTTGGGTCTTCAAATGCAGTTTTCTGACCTTCTTAATGACTATTTATGTTTGTGGGCACATCTGCTGTATCCGTCTTTGCAAACGTAGCTATATAAGCCAGAGCTCCTGTGCTTCCTTTTGTCAGTGATTGCTTCTTAAAGAACATCTTTTTTAGATACTTCAATCCAATGACAAAAAAAGTCATTTAATACCTGTGACATCTGATAACACAGAACAAGAAGTAATTACTGCTATTAGATGGTAACAGTGAAGAAGAGCAAGAATGCTTTTAGAAAGATTAATATCCTGAGGAAAGAACACTGCAGACTCAAGTCATTGAACAGAGTTGTGGTGTGACTTAATTCTTTTTTAACAGCGAGGAGTCTGATGTCTGTATCGCTGCCTTTACACAGACTTTAAAGGGAGACAAACTAAAAAATAGACTTTCCTACTGAGATACACTACCTAAGAGACACACATTATATCCTGTATTCAGTCTAAGGGTGTGTAGTTTGTATCCAGGGAACGTAAGCATATTGTTAGCCCTTTGCGTACAGTCAATGTGTGTTTAAACTTTTTTTGGAAAGTTTAGATGAAGATCAACAATTATAGCAGCTAGCAAAGCCTGGAAGAGGTTACAGGTTTAGGGAAGGCAGAATGAATAGCTATGATAATACCTTGATATTTAATCATTCCTGTGTCAAAAAGTGTTTAATGCCCAACTGTTAGTGTGTTTTCTTGCAAGAGCAACATCAGGCTAAGAGTGTGATTATTACTTGCTATATACTGAGGAGACTATCAGCTTACATCATTTTCATACCATGGTTTCTAGAAGCAGCGGGAGCTAAGAATCAGAGGAGGAATGCTGCTTGCTCTTTATGGACCAGTTAGTGAACTTTAATTTGAAGTAGCCACAGCTGGCACTCAGATTCTGTCCAGATGCTCTTCCTGCATTTCATTGATGAATTGCTTAATTTGAACAAACTCATGGCTCTTTCTGTCATCAAGTGTAGTGCCTTTGAGTCAAAACACTTTTCTAATGATCATATAACACTGCGCAAGCAAGAGAGAAGTGAAAACCTAGCATGCAAATACTATGAAAATCCCTGCCCAATCTAATGTGCGGGTTGAATGAGTTGCCATACTCAGATGACAACTGAAAAAGCTGAGCAAGAAAATGGTGGGGACGGGGGGGGAATCGTGAGAACTGGCTTATATCCTTTGGATTGTCCAATTTACTTCAGATAGACACATTTTTTATGGAATCCATAGTTAAATGATTTGTCAGACATATACTTTGACGTAAAATTATAATGCTGGCTTTTCATGTCTCCATCGCTTTTTGTGGCAGCATCATTTGTAAAAGAACTTTATTTGAAAAGAAATAGAAAAACCTGTGGCTTTTCTAATACGCTATGCTTTTGATCCCTCCTATATCAAGTTGCTAGTAGCAACTTTGTAATTATAATCAGAAACATAATACATGTACTTTCATACCATACCAGTATTTCATGTAGTCTTTTAATAAGTTATATTGCATGAAACCTTATGGTACTTGTTTGAATTCTGCAGCTACATATGACCTGATCAACTATTCCCGACCCCTACATTCTTTTGTGTTAGGCAAAAGTTCTACAACTTAGAAATAGCATTCTATGAACAAAATGATGATTTCTTAAAAGGAATGCTTTTTTTTGTCCCATCTTTTTTTCTCCATGCAGCTACAGACTTGCATGTTGTTTATCTAGTACTGTACCTGTGTCCTTTCCACAAATTACATGTGAAACTTTGGTATTTAGGAGAATAAAATCAGAAATCTAACATTGTAGATGCATTGGAAATGTGAATGTTCATTTCTATGGTGTAGAATACTAGATGAACTCTTTACCTACAATGGTTAAGGCCACCATGCTTTTCTCAGCTGGATTACTGGGAATACCACAAAAGCCTTAATTAAAGAAAATAAGTGTTAATAATTACAGTTGGTGAAAATAGAACATGACTACTATTTTGTTCTTTCAAAATGTTTTGTCCAACTTACTACTTACTCAATGACTGAAAAACGTCACTTTTGTTCACAACTCCTCCATACAAGTAAGTGAAGGATTTAAAAATCAGCGCTGCTGTTTTAGCTGTTCCTTGTGTTGTTCTAGATACAGTTCCTTCCTTGAGACAGGGAGAGACATTGTAGGGTGTGGGTTTTGTTTGAGGACTCTTATGTGTTGTCTCCACCTGCCTGGATTCTCTGTCTGGGCTGAAAGCTGGGAAGTGAAACCTGGGCTACAGTGCAAAACATGTGATCAATGGATGCTTTCTTTCGACTGCCAATTTTTCCATCCATCGCCTTTACATCATGGGTTTTGATTTCGTAATATTAAAGACAGCCTGTTTTAAGTCTTGCACTCCTAGGATTGTTCGGGTTTTTTTTCCTTTTTGCACAGCTATACTATCAAGGTTGACTATACATAGTTGTAATTATTCAAAAAGTGCGTAAAGAATGAAAGCTACATGTCGGGAACCTGTGATCTGAAGGTGTCTGGGTAGTTCTGTCTCATCCTGTGACTTTTGAAAAAGTTCCAAGATAAAAGAGCTTTTCTCAAAAAATTGTTGTCAGATAACTACTACTCTATTGATGTGAATAAAAAAGATGTATTGAGCACTTATGCTTTTGGTAACTGCTTTTAAAATGTAAAACTAAATCAAACATCTCAGCTTCCAAGTTCTTACTAACTGAAGAAATAGCCAGGTGTTTTCAGGAATTTTTTTCCTGTCAAAATATTTTGGAAATTGAGTGAAATGGTATTGGATAAGAAACCTTGTTACGGATGTAAGGAATGTTTCCTTAAAGAGTAAGTTAGGCGTTGTTTTTACACTGTTGGTCAGAAGCCTTTTTATGGATGCTCTTCAACTTTTGGAAAACTACTGCTTCTCAAGTTGATTTTGTGTTGTGGAGAATTCTTTTACACTGGATCTGTGGCATACAGTCAGATAAAACACAATTCAGTTTGTGAGGTGAATGAAAGAACTTATCTGTGGGGTTTAAATTATTTTTTCTTAGTTAATAACTTTGGTCATTTGGAGCGATAGTTTCTAGGTCAAACTCTGTGGAAATGTGGGTGGTATTAGATGATGTCTGATAACAAAACTAAACTCTTGTTGAATTCCAGACTTTCACTCATTCAGGTTCAGGAATATTTAGGCCTCTGTGTCTGAGGATGACATTCTGAAACCTTAGGCTGCTACAGCCATGAATGAATTTTCCTTTAAGTGGGTAGGCGGGTACAGGCTTTTGGGTTTTGTAATGGGGTTTTTATTAAGATTTCCTGTCATGAAATATATTTTCAGCTATTTAAGGCATTTCTCACTCTGCTTTTCCTTTTACTTTTTAAATTTTTTCCTTGTTTGCAATTGTCTTAAATTTATATCTGCTTTTGCAAAATGCAGTGAATAAGTCATGCTCTTTTAAAACTTGGTACCTTAGTCTTACAACATAGAGTGAAAAACTTCCTTGAGAAGAGTGAGTGGCTTCCTGCACTCATGTGCTTCCTGCAGGTACATTTTTTCAGACAGAAAAATTCAAGTTGTTATCAGAGGAGGTGCTGCTGTCATAGTAGTTTAGGCCCCACCTTTGATTCTTCCAGTGTTCAGTTACGACTGGCAAATATGCTACAATTTTCCCAAACAACGAGTCAAATGGCACTCCTCAACACTTCAGAACTTAGGTTGAAATAGCTCTTTTTTTATGAGAAAACAAGAGAAGGGAAAAAAGCTTCTGATGGATTTCAAAACCCCATTATAAATAACATGGGTTTCAAAAATGGGGTGTAAAATATTGCGGATGATGTTGAGTTATCTGTGATGTTCTTAACTTCATGTATCTAATTTGGGGGGGGGAACTGCTGACTGTTCTTACACCTACTATGTATTTTGCATTGTAAGAGGTTCTTTTTTTCTTTCCCACAAATTGATTTTCAAGTGCACTTTTGCTAAAGCTTTCACTTATACTGATGCAAGCTTAATATAATTTGTTTCATCTGACATGGTAATCACCTGATGGAAAAATAAAAGCTGCTTAGTGGCTTTGGTAATAGCATAGCGTACTTCCTCATCAGAAGAATCATAGTTTTACCTGTACCATATTTTATAGTAGGTCAGTCTTTCTTAATGTGGTTCCCATCACTGGCAGTACCAATGCTGGTACCCATACTTAAGGCACAGTTAAATATTGTGATCATTCAAGGCAGAGCATTAGAATTAGTAGATCCGTTTTGTCAATATAGTTGCCATTGTTGCAAAGTATTTTGAAGTCTACATATTCTTTTTGAGATCTGAAAGGTTTGATAAAGTCTTCCTTACAACCTATGTTTATTTTAACCGACAGTACTTCTTTTGTGTTGCTTGTCTAATGAAATTGTCTAATGAAAATCTGTGATCATCTTGGTGCCATCAAACCAGTAAACAGGCACAAATAGTACCACAGCATTTCTGTCTCATTTGAAGCTGCAGTTCACTATCCAAAAAGGAGTTACAGGTAACTCAAATACCAAATGTTTAGATTTCAACAAATATAAGTGTGGTCAGTTTCGGTATTAGTTCTGTTACCTCAGTGTAAAACCTCTCTGCCATAATTAAAATAGCTAGAGAAATACTCAGCTGGTTTGTCATGGCTGTAAAGGCCCTAACTGGTGAAGGTGAGCATGTGTTTGTTTTACTCTTTTCTTCTATATCACTTACCTTGTAAATTAGTGTACAGTCTTGAATAGTGTCTTAGTTTCATTCTTACAAAATGTATGCCTATCCAGAAAAAAGAATAGTTTAAATGTGTCAGGCAATTAATAGCTTGTAGAGGTAACAATTTACCAACAAAATGAAGATATGTCTTAGGTATAACTACTGAAACACATACTCTCTTTGTGCAACAGAGCTCACAGTGGTTTTTCTTGGTATATTTCACCTGCTGTGATAATCAAAGCATACCTTTATAATATCAAAGATTAACTTCTGTCTAGCTAAAGTGAATGTGGTGATTTACTCTCTTTTCTTGGACTCTCACTTCAAGTATAGTGTCAAAACCAGCATCCCACTTCAGTGAAATAGTTGCCTCCAGCATTAGTCTCAGAAATGCCAAATGTGCTGCTTATTTTTTAAATGCATCTTGTGGTTTATTTGGGGTGACAAGTGCTATGAACCGTTAGTCTGAGCAGTATTCATTGTAATTCACCTTAATCCAACTGGTCAAATGATAATCATCTAGAATTTCACTTAAGTTTACTTTTAAACCAGGGCAAACAGCATAATGATATCAATTTTATTCTTCAATTATTGTCTGTTTTGAAAACACATTTAATACAGTTCTACAGCACTCCTTATAGACAATAACGATTTTTAAAACCTCTGACTTCAAAATATGAGGCAGCATAATTATTCATCTTGTGTTCTGCTGCTTATCATGAAGAAATACCCTTTTCTAATGCCTGACTGTGTGAAATGTTTCTTCTGCAGACACTTGGAATTTGTTTTGACTTCTGAAGTCCACATTGGTTTTATGTTTTAGTGCAATTCTAATGGAAAGAATTTGTCTCTAAATGTAATGGGGTGTAATATCTTTTCTCCAAAAATTTCAGTCAGTTGTGTTTCTTCCAAAAACTTATTAATGGCTCGATAGCAGCATTTTAAAGAATTAATGGCAAAACAACAGCATCTTGTATCCAGAGTGAAGTTGAGAGTCCTATTTCCTTGTATTGAGCTTCCTGGGGGAGTTGATCACTTAATGCTGAGAGTAGACAGAAAAATTGTATGTGTAAAAGACAAGAAACATAAGCACAGATACTGTGACTTACCTGGTGAGCAACATCTCATTTATGCTGTAATAGCGCCATAAATGTCAAGTAAATCAGGACAGTGATTTCAGCTAACGCATTGTTTAGCATTTTTTTAACTGAAAGCAAGTACAAGATCAGACACAGCTCCTACTATTGAAAATTTCTTGTTAATTCAAATCATAGCAATTCATTCACATGAGTTGATTTTCTACTCCAAAAGAAACTTTGTCTTTTTGCCTAGGATAGATGGTGTGGGAGAATGAGGGCTACTGATGGAACAACTTGAAAGTAGTCCGTCTGTCTTTTCAGTTGCATTTCATATGGTGGCCATCTATTGGGATGCCAGTGGCACTTTAGATCTCTATTAGAAGTACTTTTGCTATCTCTAGACATCTAGATTAAGCCTGTTAATAGTGACCTTCTAGGTTTGTTCTGAGACACAGCATTTATACACAAATGCAGTCATTTGTTTTGTTTGCTACCTCTGTTCCAGCTTTACTTTGCATAATGTATATTTTTTAAAAAATCATGTCTGAAAAGTGATCGATATCATTAGCGGCTTAACTTTCGAATCATTACTATAAGGCAAAGATGGGGAATTAAAATATTTGAATCTTGTTTGATTTATAACAAAAGCAAACTTCAACTTAAAATGTTGAGGTTCCTTTCTATACACAGTCGGAGTTCATACAGCTTGTACCCAGAGTAAGAGGCAGCTGTAAAAATAGTGCATTAAACTGGTTCTTTAGGGTCCTATCCAGCAATTTGTCATGGAGATGTATATATCAAATAACTTCAAAGTACAGCACAGAAAATAAAGTAGCAAACACACATGATGCATTGTGTTGAAACTGAATTGGCCAAGAAAATTATTGTGCTGCTTTTGTAATATGAGATGTAATATGGGAATGAAGAGGTACTCTTCTGCCATTCTGTTTGATTACTCTGACTTTAGTCAGATGTAAAGACGATGTTCCATAACCTGTTAAAAATAACCATAAAGAAGTGGAGTGAACCACGGTTGTTGTAGCCTAACTTACCTGTGACTTAGCTGGAAAATGACTTATTTGTTAGCATTTTGTTTCTTGAAATAAGAAAATCAAATGTGCATATTGAGAGCGTAGTTTTCAGGAGGGAAGAAAGTACTCAAAAGTGAGTGGTTCAAGAGACTGTTGGTCCTTACCTTTTAATTACTGTCCCTTCAGTTAGGACACTGCAGCTGCTTTTTTAGGTGGCTTTTTTTTTTCCCCAAGTGAAGTGTAAACCATTGCGACTGATCAAATGAACCCTTTCAGTCCAACAGTTTTGATAACCTCAAAGTCTGTTCCACTCACTTTGCTGTGGTTTAACCCCAGCCAACAGCTAGGACCGGTCATGCGGCTGCTGGCGCAGTTCTCCTCCTTCCCCTAGAAGGGCAGGGAGAAAAGGGAGAAAAGGAGGGGAAAGGGATGTGGGGGAGGAACCCGACTTGTGGTTTGAGATAAAGACAGTTTTAATAGACCAATAACAGAAAAGGGAAATACCAATAATAATAATACAAGTCACTCTCACCACCCGGTGAATTGGCACTATTTCAAGCATGATCCTGCCTGCGTGTCCCTCCATCTCCTTCCCCAGCCAACACCTGAGCATGGTGGCCATTTGGTTGTTCTGTCTCTACTCCTCAGCTTCTATGGGAAGCTGAAGAGTCCTTGAGAAGTATGAACAACACTTAGCAACCACTAAAACAATGTGTGTTGTTGACATTCCTTTCACAGCAATCACTGGAAAGGAAATTAACCCAGACACCCTTGGAATTTGATTCAGCAAACTTGTACTTGCTTCTGATGATCTGATTTTTTTTGTTGTAGTTTGTTTTTCCTTTTCTCACTATTAACTCTAAGTAGTCCCTCATTTGACTGGTAATTTTAAAAGCTACATTTACAAGTATAAGAATAATATTCTTACTCTCTTATCAGCCTTGACTTAGCACTCCTGCAGATTATGGTTTTAAAGGTCAAGGAAGAAACTTACCAGAGAACTGAAAATTGTTTATTTTCTTACTGCTAGCTGATTGCCAAACTCTGTTGCGACTCTCCTACTATAGATACATTTTTCTAAACTTTTATGAAATTCACATTAAAAGGCATTGGATGAAATGTGCCCCGTTTCCCCTTCTCCCTGACCCCTTCCTATTGGATTGCTTAGTTCTAAAAGACTTACTTTGCAAAGAACTAAACAAAGAGATACAGTAGGTTTACAGTAGACTGCATTTTTATTCTGTATAGAATATAGTCAAGCTGGAGAAAAATAAACCTTTTTCCCGTTTTATGTCACGTTGTTATGCGTTGAAAAAGAAAACATGCATATGGCGATTGAGATTTTGTTGCCACACTGCTTTCTCTCTTTTGTTTGTGCTTTTTAAAAATCTGGAATCTAATCATTGGTGTACGTCTAAGGCAATTTAAGGCAACTTGCAGCACTTAAAATAACTGTTAGAAGTTACCACAAGGCAGCTTTCCCATGCAGTAAAATATAGCACTTAAGCGAAGATAGGAAATGAGTGCATAAAAATGGAGTCTTTGCATAAATAAAAGCTAGCATTTCAGTGTTAAGTTGCATAAATATTTTAAAATATAGTGTTATCCCCTGTTCAGGAGAACAGAACACTTAACTATATTTTGTCAGATTATTGGGAATAAACTATGTAATAGTCACATCATATATAGGATTAAAACTATGAAGGATTTATTAAAGTTTTCTTTGTACACAAGCTGATGTCTTTATAAAATGAGTTTCCCTATATCAGTGATGTATATGCATATTTTCTTTAAGGTTTAATGTGATTTTTTTTTGTTTCAGGAAAACAACTTCATTTACACAGGATGTTTTACTGAATCTTACATTAAATATTACTAGAATGTGGGAAATGTTTTAAAAATATTTCGGGGTTGATGGATTAGTACTCTTCAAAGGGAAACAAAACACTAAATATTTCTAATCCTGCATTATTTACCGCATGGGTGGTTAAATGCTACTTTAAGCCCCATAAAATTAAAAGGGAGAAATCTGCCAACTGTAGCAGGAATTGGATTTAGGAAGAGTAGTACAGAGCCAAAATATTGCTACAGAATTAAATGTCAAAAATCTTCTTTAATAGTAGATATATAGTTCACAGTGCCTGGTTATGATTAATACATTTAATCTAAATCACTGAAAGTTGCTCTCTCCTTTTCCATAAAATACAATAGGACACAAATCAGTTTTACTGTGGGTGGATAACAATTGGAAAATAATGCATCTTCCCGCCCAATAAATTGTCAGTTATACCTTTTAACTAAAATCGATTCATCTTTCCAAAATTTATTGCAATTTCTAATAATAAATCTTTTCAAATGTTTATTCATTTGCTTTTTGATACATTTGTGCCACTTTTGCTATGGTCTAATGTTTTTTCTTTTGATTCATTGTAAATTAGAAAATCTATTTTGAGTCAATTTTCTAGTTAGGAAGTTAAAATCTATAACCTAGCCATTTTTTCATAGTCTCCTTTGCACATTTTAATACCCTTGAACTTAGATACAATCCAGTAAATTCTGATCAGAAGGTGATTAAAAGACTTTTCACTGCAACTTCTTGACCGAGGGCCAGATTCATAAAACAAGTACGTATGAGATTGTTAGCTGGTTTTCTCCTGCACATCTCCCTGATTCAAAGAGGAAGATTGAAACAATTATAGCAAATGAACAGATACATAGGTTTTGGCCAAAGATTTTTATTATGGACAGTTGGAATTGCCCTTTTGAATTAGAATACAGCTGCAACCACACAGAGTACGATCGAAGCCTACTTTTGTTGTCCCTTTATAGCAGCAAGACAGTGATAGTACTGGAGATCAGTAAAGCATACCGTATGTTTCCTGTTATTTGTTGTGTCTGTAATTATCCAATGCTAACCTCTTCAGGTGTGGTCATCTGCCACTTCACATTCTTAAAAGTAACACTTTTTAAAGAAGAAAATATTTAAAAGAAATTTTCTGTCACTTTCTCTAATGATCGATCTGCTAATCTGCATTGTGAAATTGTATTCACTGTTCAGCGGTTTCCTGCTCTATATATAATAAAATATGTCAGAGAGGGATAGTCTTAATTTTTTTAAAAAAAAATCTATAAAAAAGCGTATTTCCTATTCTGATCCCATTAAACAGTGTGGTCTTTTAGTCAGTTTTCTGACAAGTGTTATGAATGAGAAGCTTCATCTAGTACATAGCCATATCAAATTTCTTAATGCACAAATCTGTTTGTACATGTCAATGTAGGCAGAAAAGAGGGAGAGGGTTACAAAATGTTTCAAACATAACTATGAAGAAAATCACATTCATAATTTGAACTTGATCTACAGTATCGCTTATTGGTAAATTTGTGTAGCTGAAAGCATCTTGGGTTTTAAAGTGATTGATTTCAGAGTTTAAAAAAAAATCATTTGTGTGGATGGATTGGAATTCATTAATTTTACTAATTACACAGTGAAGAAAACAGATGTTTTCTTAGGCAAAGATCAGACTTTAATTACAGGTCTTACCTGCTCATCTAAAAATAGTGTCAATATGTTCATGTCTCTCTCAAAGTTAATTTCTTATTTTTATATGGAAGTACAATTCTGTTACGCATTTGTTAAGCCTTACTCTAATTGTGTACAAATACAGATCTAATACTCAGAGTACTTATTAAGGGGTACATATGTCATAATGCACATATTTAGAAAATTCTACAACACCAAGTTGTGTAAGGAATGCCTCTTTAAAATGTCAAAATCAGTACTACCCAGTACTAGTCAATTTCCAATTATAATAGCGTGTGGTAGAAAAAGAGTCAAAAACACTTGCAACAAGGCTGTTTCCAGCAGCTATACAAATCTGTCTAGAGTCTTTTTAGGACTCTTATTCTGAGGTATGTACTGTGTGCAACTACAGCCTACATGAGAAAGGCAGAGTAAGCTACCATAGAATTAGAGGAAGAACTTAACAGAGGTATTGTGTATGTTGTTTTGTCCTTTAGCAAATTGTTATAAATATGTTGTCTGTTTTAATTGTTTTAAATATGTATTTGCCACTGCCATGGGGCAGCGGAGATCACCTAACTAGTGCTAATAGTTGGCAAGATCCGGAAAGAAATTACCTTTGCAAAGAGCATTTGCAACTAACAGCCTGAGGATGCGTGTTGTGGAAAAAGAGTAACTCTTGTTTTGCCACATTATTCTGTGCTTGGATAAAGTGCATGATACGAGAGAAGCTAGCAGAGCATTAGTAAGCCTGGTTGGTAGAGTGAATATTCAATGGAATAAATTGATGCAAGGCTGGAAATGAAGACAGAAGTAACAACTGTCATATTAGAAAAGCTTGATCTTTTTACTTATTTTAACTTTGTGTAAAATCTTCCTAACTTCAAAACATAATTTTCTTAGTGCTTCATTATACTATCATTACTCAGACTTTACTGTTTGCCATGATTCTTTATTTCAGAAAGTCCATATGTTGCATGCTCTTATGTTTTCAGTGTAAATGTGTTTTCTTCAAAATCAGAAGACTGTCCTGTAGTGAGTACAACTTCTACAAAAAAAAAAAGAAAGTTGAGATGTGTGCACAGTAAAGCAACACAAAATGACAAAACATATGCAGAGGCAATATATAACCCATTAGTAGCAAGCTCCGGTGGTTGTCCAGAATTTCCTTTATAGTCTTCTCTTTTAGATGTTATGGGATGGGGAAAGGTGCTTTCTAAAACGCAATCGGCTTGTGCATTTTTTTTTCAAGGTTTTTGTCAGGGCAATATTTTGGTTTCTTTCTGTGGAGGGAGATTTGTACATGCTTTGCTTATTTCAGGGGAGTTACTACTACGGGTGGCAGGGTCAGAGCTGTTGGGCAGTCTTAGAGTGTAGCAGACCTGAAATCCCTCACGGACATGGAAAGCTTCAATATGACTACCTGCTTTTAGTTGTGGTGATGTGTTGAGAGGTTGTGGGACCTTGGAGAAGCAGGTCCTTAATCATTTAGTGTTCTTTTAATGCTAGGTTAATAGAAATTACTAGATTGTGTTAGATTGTAGCCATTGTATCTGTAGCCTGCCAGTTTACCATAGTGATACACCTGTATCACTATATCTTGTGATAATGAGTAGCAAATATTTTAATTTCAAAGAGAGCTTTCACTAAAATGCTAGCAAAATTATCCGAGATTATTGCAGGCTATTAATGTACTATTTGTTACTGATTCTTTGAGGAAAAAATGGTGATCTTTCAGTTAATGTTGTTGTGGTGTTTTATGTTCAAAAATTCTGGATTTCTTTTGGATGGATTTCTTTTACAGTTCTTCTGTTAAATTAGTAAGGCAAAGAAACTTAATTTCAAAATAATTGAAATGGTTACATTGCACGGTGAAGAATATGTTTGAATCAATAGCTCTCAGTACTCATGGCTAACTATTTTAATAGGATACTAAATGTTATGTTGATACCATTCAGTTTTCAGTTATGCTTTTGTTGCCGTGAAGATCAACTGCGGGATTATTATTCTTGAAAGGAGATTAATTCTTGCCTCCTGTGCATAGGAATGTTTAGGGAACAGGTGAATGTTTGGACACTTTGCTTTGGAAGGTAAATAATATACATGAGGTATTGTCCACTATGCTGTCTGTGACTTTCAAAGTGTGTTACATGTGTGCATCTATTTCTTAGGCCTTCAGAAGAAAATAAACAAGAAAATAACCTAAAGGGAGACAGAAAACTGACCGGAGATTCAGGTACATCTGGTGTCCCCTTTGTTTTACTGTCTTGCTGGAGGAGCTGAAAGTGGCCAGCCATGCTGTCAGGGTAAACGTAGCCCAGAAGTCTCAAATGGCCTTGACTTGCGCAAAATAGATTATTCCAGTAGGGTGACAGAGCTGGTCGGCTGTTGAGAGAGCTAATCAAAGCAGACAAAACAACAAGTATAATACCAGTTACTACAAACTCTGCTGGCATCAGACTAATTAAGTGTAAACACCTAAAGTGTTCATTTATTTCTTTATCCAAATTATCAGACTGGTGAAGTGCCCACAGCTGGGGAGAGGTGGGACTTTTTGACCTCACTTAACCTTTCTAGTATAACTAAGAGGATTTGTCTTGGCAGCCCCCTCTCCGAGGGGAGATCATTGAGACCATTAATGATCTATCCTTTGGCAAAATGCCTGGCACAAATTTTCTGAGCAGACTTTTTGAAGCTTTATATGCTTTCCTTAATGCGCGTCTTCTGACTATGAGGGTTCTGAGGAAGTTAGTGGTTCTTGTCTAGCTTTGTACATCATTCTTCTTAATGTTTATGTGGCTGTGTGCTTTGTATAGATCAATCCTTAGGATCCGTACACCCAATGTTGTTCAGTATCATCTAGATGTTGTATGGACTGACACAGTATTGCTTATTGTTGTTTGAGCAGCAACACCTATACACTTATGAACTTGCCTCTGAAGAACAATTTAGGGAAGGCTGAGAAATCCCAGGCACTTTAAACCTTCTCTCACAGAAGTGATAATCCAGAACTGGAATCCTCATTAATTCTCTCAGTGCCAACTATAGCTGGTCATGGATCTCCTGAGAGCTTGGTAGGGTCTCACTTACTATGTGTCAATGGCTGATTTGAAATCTGTCAAACAAATGAGGTTAGATAGGTAGTTTTCTTTTGGCAGGTATTACCATGAGTTGTTTTCATATGCAGCAGGATGGTGGATTGTGGAATGTTGAGATTGGGGAGAACTCCTTTGAGATTGTCCAGGTGTTTTGCCGTGTCCTTTGTTTTTATTTATTTAGCCTCTTCTAAGTGAAGCAAGTTGACCGAAGAACTATGAATTATACGTGTCCTTTGCTTGTGATCTTTGTGTGTCTTTCTCTTGCCAAGTGATGTTCTGGCCAGGTATTGAATTAGTGTGCTCTCCTGACTGTGGATATCTCTGAAGTACGTATGTGTTTTTGGTTACATTGGGAAGCACTGACTTAGTTTTGTGGGCTGGAAAAAAATGGGTCCTCCTTCTAGGACTTTCAGAAACTGAAGTACGTATATTTACTGTGTTAGATATCACATAGCAGACTCTGAACTTTCATTTTCAACAGGTTGAAAGTTTAACAAATGTCTATTTGCATGTTAATACATAAAATGCAGTTAGCGAATAAAATTCTTTTTGACCATCAGAAAGAACTCTAGTTTCTTAAGGATTTCTTTCTGCTGCCACTTCAAAAAAAAAAAAATCCTTTAGACATGGTAACTTTAGTTCCCCCTTCCCTCTTTTTTCTGACTTCAGTCTTTTCTATCTTCTCAGTGATACCTGCAGTCCCCTTTTCATATGTACATATGATCTCTGTAACTCTGAACTGCCAATTTGAAAAGGGGCAGTGTATGATGTGAATTGTTCCAGGCTCCACGTGTGACCTGGCTGAATTTGTGCTGATGTCTGAGAGTGCACTGGTTTCAGTGACTCTGTCCATTAGGTATCACAAATGCAAACTTATTTTTAAGACAGCTCTCCTTTTAGAGCCAGCTGAAAATTAGTAATTGACTTAAAAGGTAGTGAAGGAGTTCTAGGAGATCAAAAGTTGCAGATAATTATGCAGGTCTCCTTTTTCTCAGAAAACCAAGCTAAAAAAATGTGAGAGCATGAGTAGAGCAATGACTTTTATGGAACAAACAGCATAATAGTAAACTGTCTTTACAGAATTAAAGCTCTAGTGTCATGGTTTAACCCTAGCTGGCAGCTAGGACCATACAGCCGCTCACTCACTTCCCTTGGTTAGGATTGGAGAGAGAATTGGAAGAGTAAAAGTGAGGAAAACTTGTGAGTTGAGATAATGATAAAATTTAATAGGTAAAGCAAAAGCCACACATGCAAGCAAAGCAAAGGAATTCATTTGCTGCTTCCCATCAGCAGGCAGGTGTTCAGCCATCTCCAGGAAAGCAGGGCTCCACCATGCCTAACGGCTGCTTGGGAAAACAAACGCCATCACTCCAAACATCCTCCCCTTCCCCCTTCTTCCCTCACTTTATATGTTAGGGATGACATCATATGGTATGGAATATCCCTTTGGTCAGTTGGGGTCAGCTGTCCCAGCTGTGTCTACTCCCAAATTCCTGTGCCCTCCCAGCCTACTCACTGGTGAGTGGTATGAGGAGCAGAAAAGGCCTCCACTGCTTAGCAACAATCAAAAACACCAGGGCACTACTGACACTATTTCCCATCCCAAATCCAAAACACAGCACCGTACCAGCTACTAGTAAGAAAGTTAACTCTATCCTAACTGAAACTATGACGGTTGACATAAACAATATAGTATTAAGTGTAAGTATGTGTTTACTAAGTACTACAGTCCCAGGAAAAACTTACCTATCTGTTTTAAAGGCTGGCAGCTTTCCTGCTTAGGGGTGTGTCGTAGGCCAAATCACAGCTTCAAGTCAAGGAATGTCAATCGCTTTCATTTATTGCTATTTAACAACCTTTCAATTACTGATCCCACTTCGCCTTCCCTCTAGACACCTCTCCTCCCTGCTTTTTGGTCTCCAATCCCCTCGCTGCACATTACACTCACTCCCTTGGGTGGGACGATGGGACGTGTAGGAGATGGGAATCAGTATATTGTGGTTCCTTTTCTTTTGCTGCTGGCAGGGGTTGCCCCACCAGCTGCGGTCCCTGTGGGGTCAAGCCTTCTCTTCAGTCTTGTCTCTAGTCCTTGCTCATTTTCTTCAGCAGTTTTCCTGCTGTATTGTCTGCCCTGCTGTCTGTTTTTTTTCACTTGTGCCTGTTTGTGTGTCTCTCCTATCCCAGCAGCTGCTCTTGTGTCTCCTCCGTTTAGCATTCATCCTCCTCTGGCATCTCCCTTCTCTATCCTCCTGTGTGTGTCTCCTTCTGGCTTTTACCTCCCATTACTAAATATTCCTTTGGAGAGGCAGCAGGGACTCCTCCGGTTCCATTTTGGTGCACAGTGGGTCGATTTTGTCCATCACCAAATGTGAGTGGTGCAGAGCAGTCCCTGACCACCCCCTACATGGGTCACCTCTGAAGCCCCCTCCAGCTGCCAAAACCCTGCCAACTGTGCCCAATACAGGGTAGGGAGCCTTGGTTTGATTTTGTATATGTAAATGCTTACAGTCGTACAAAGGAAAACTTGAGAAAATGGAGAAGGGGGAAAGAGCTATGTTCAAAAGTGGGTGGTGGGGTTTTTTTGTCTATTGCTGAGGTTACTTACACAATTTGCTTCAATAAAATGGTGTGGAAAAGTTAAAATTAGAACTGAAAACTGAATAGATAATTGGTACAAAAACCTCTTGTGTGCCTGGAGAACACCTATATGTAATGTACATAGCTTACTAATATAATCATATTTTAAGAAAGCAATGAAAATTACTTCTATGATACCAGTTTGCTCCCTAACAAGGAGGAAGTAAATAAATTTCCAAGTACAGTGATTAGCTTTTCAAAAAGCTATGATTTCCCTTCAGTGCAGAAAACGATAGTTTTAGTACGTACGCTCACTATACCTCATGTGATTGTTATATAACTTTCCAGCAGTGACTGTATTGATATCATCTCATGCTTTACAGAGGAAAGAGTCTCTTCTGAGACTGTAATCCAGATTCGTAGAGGCTAAATTTCATCTGTTTCATCCAGTCCAAGCCTAGTATTGTCTATTAGTTAGGTATCTCTGAGCAATTAAAGCTAATAAAATCTAAGGAACAGAGACTTGGGTGGAGTTTACGCTCTGTAAATCTGGATTTACGTGGCTGTGGCTTTCATACCTTCCTCTAATAGCTAGTAATACCCTCCTTTCCATTTGATAGGAATGCAAGAAGAAAATACATAGCAAGTAGTAAATAATGTGTGTAGGATATGGATTATGAACATGGAATTGTGTAACTGTGGGGTTTTTTGTTAATTTCTATTATTATACTATAGGACCAACTTCTCAGTACTGTTTGAATCAATAGCAATAAGCCCTAGTGAAGTTTTTGATGCAATATATCTGCTTTTAAGCTATTGATTTGTCATAGTTTGTGAATTTACTGAAAAGGACTCAAGTAACATCTTGAAAAAGAGTGATCCTGGAATACTGTCAGAAGAACCTTGAAAGTGAATTACAGCTTTAATATTCAAACTGAGGCATGTATTGTTATTTGTAGTATATGTAAAATGACTTTTATAGATGAAATTTAAAATCGGTGACGCAGAATAGGGTTTATAGTGCATGGGCTTTAAGAAGAACAAGGGAAGATCTTTGATGTATAGCATGTAGCAGAAAGATGCATATTTATTAAATAAAGGAATTTTAAAATGGGGTTATGGTAAAAGAGAAGGTTGTTCTTGCTGATGTTTTATTCAGATGACAGTCTGTTGCCAAAAACAAATGCAAAGTGTTTCTCTCTGTTTAAGTATTTTATTAACTAAGTATTATTTAGATTTACTAAACAAATAAAATCATGAAATATTTATCTTGTAAACCAATGAAGAACAGCCTTATCAAATCTTAGTGCTTGAGGCTTTCATTTTCTAAGAGTCTGATTTATTTTTGTGTGTGTCAGTGCTGCCTGTGTTTCTAGCGCGCTGCTGTGTTTTCTTCCCATCCCTGACGTTCTGTCTGAATAATCAGACTTGGCCAGTTAGTCGCCTCTGTAGCTGGTTTAGATGTAGGAATTCCAAAAACCACCGAAGAATCTGTGGTTTCTTAGTGCTCAGTGGACATAGGCACGTCAGCAGAGGCAAGTGTTTGGAGAACTACTGCATAAAGTACCTGCTCGCTGGCAGCAGCCTCCATCGTGCTCTATTTCCTATCATGTAAGTCATTGCGTGGAGGCATGTGTTACATGACCCCAGACCATTAAGTTTCATAAATTTGATAAGAATGTTAAGAGTTCAGTGTTGTCCAAATCTGAGCTCAAAATGTGTTGCTAAATTGTCTTGTTTAAGACAAAAAATAAACCAGAACCACCCCCCCTTCTCTCTGGCATCAGTCCTGCATTGGGCTACTACTTAGTATCACTGCAGAGGAAGGTCTATAGGAGGAAACAGAGAAGATCACCTGCTATATTGTCATATATAATGTTTCCTGGACTCATTTCCCACCAACATATCATGACGTTTTTCTCTTCGTGTCTCTTCAGTGTTTTCTTTCATTCTTTTTGTTAGTGTTCTTTACAATCATCATTTCCTAATTGCCATTAAAGAGTGGTAACAGCAGAGACTGAAAAGCAACAGCAGACCTTACTTGGCAGTGCATCAATGCCAAAGGCAGTGTCCTAGCAGCTTAGGAGCATGATGAACTCTGGGCTTCCAGAGACCAGTTCAAGGCAGAAGGAATTCACATGGATTGCAAGAGGTGGAGCGCTGTAACCAGAAACCCTCTTCAAAGTGGGAAATTCTTAAGACTTTGATAAAAATCTTTCACAGCTTACCAGGAAAGGTCATATATGGGTTTTTTCCATTACACAAAGTACAACAAAAACTTTATTATGGGATGGGTGCGTACGCTGAGAAGAGAAAACTGGTTTTGAAGATAGAACCTAAATAATCAGAAAGACTGTGCAGTTGCTTTCAGCATACTTTTGATATTTTGCATTTTTCACTTTTAGTGGCAAGAATATGATAAATGTTCTTAATTATGCAATCCACTATTCAAATTAAAACATCACTTGAGAAACTTTTTTAAAGAACAATTGTGATATATTAAATACACTTCTCACTGTCATGTTAAAGGATACCAGATCAGCTTGCTGGACACTTCCAGCAATATGACATACTATAATTTGATAATTAAAATAGTATATTTTGGCATTTGCACATTCCAGTGGGGTTAGAGACAATTCGTTAAACACTTTTTTATTTTATTATCCACAGCCATTTCCCAGGAGCTGTTCATGAGTTTATGTATTTAGATTTTAGCTTCGGGTAAGGGTTAGCTATTAGAAATAAACATATTACTGGTCAGTGTTTACAGTCTGAATTGCTGAAATCCAGTTTGAATGATTTAGTACTGGCTCTTGTTTCTAATGTTCTCTTGCTGTACTTACAAGCAAAATAATAATCAGTCTTTCACCATTCATCACAAATTTAGCATAGCATCATGGTGAATGAACAGTTTGCCTTATTAGCACTAATTTGTTATGATCAAAGTTGTAGTCCAATTTCAAATTACTATGAACTTGATGAATTCATTTGCAGAAACAGCAGAAACTTTGATTATATGCTAGGCTATAGCAAATAGGACAAACACAAAGAGCAGTAGCGCTGCCAAGAAAAATTTTACTCTATACAAGTGGTATGTAATGGAAGTGACATCATTGTTTCTAAAATAAGAAATTATAACTTTATAAATTTAAGACTGATAATTTTATTGCTGAAGTAATATCTACAGATTTTTTTTTGTCTTTAGAATGGTTTATCTCCCTTTATCCTAATTACCCTTCAGTAATAAAGAACACAAAGTTATAATCACAAATAACAATTACGGAATATATTAAATAACAGCTCTTTAACTTGAGATCATTTTAAGATTGTCCCAGCTTGTATGCTCCTTCTCCTCAAATAATTACTCTTTTGGTAAATAGTTAATAGATTCCTCCCTCATCCCCTTTTATTCATGATTTCATACCAAAGTTTTTGTTTTCAAATTTGCTGAGTATATTTTGCTGAGTTAAAAAGACTCTAATTTTACCATAGTATGTTTTTTTAAATAAAATAAAGGCTGTTTTTTCTCTGTATAGCATACTTTAGTCTGTTATGTTAAAATGTAAAACTGAGATAATGGATTTTAGATTTGTACATTTTTACCCAAAGTTTATTAAACTTAGTACATCTAAGAGACTACGAAATTAGGAAAGGTGGCAATGTAGTTCTGAAGTAGCATGGGGAGAATGCGTGGGGGCAGTATTATACCATAAGAAAGAAATGAGGAGCCTTTACTTACACTTGAGACTTTTAGAGCTGCTTTTTTCCTCTTTTTCTTTTCTTTCTGCCATTCATTTTGCTGAAAACTGCCTGGGTCTGAACTTTATGACAGTAGCAAGTAGGTGGAGTAGATTGCAAAACAGACAATCTCTGAGAGTTTTGATAGTTTTTGCATACTGTCCTCTCCTTGGCTTCATGAGGTAAATTCAAGCCAATGGTAATGGAGTTCATTTCAACTTATTCCTATTTTTAGCAGTATATTTTTCAAAAAGTTTCTTTTTTGATGTGTTACTCTCATCTGAGCTTTGCATACCATCTTCTCTTATCTTGTCAAAAGTACCCAACAAGCAAACCCCTCTGATTTGTATGTGCTAAGTGCATAGATTTACTGCCGCAGTTTGAACATTTTTAAATTAAAATACATTGCTTGTTCCAAATGTATTGATTTACACATCTCTTTATCAATATTAAGTAGAACAACTTTTCCAATAAGTTAAAAAAGATCTGTCAAGGCAGGTTACATTTAGCGGGTTGGTTTAACATTTCTGCATGTTACTTGTTTGTGTGTTCTTATTCTTTTGCCCTTTATTCTCAATCACTGTTACAGGTATTTGTAATGTCCCCTAACTGAGAAAAGATGCAACTGGTTGCACTGTGAATTCATACAAAGTTGCAGTCATTCAAATGTGACCCTCAAGTTTGCTTTCTGAGTTTTCAACTCCTAACAAGTGCTTAAATATGAAGTATCTGCCTAAGGGCAGGTTTTTTTTTAAATACCTAAAAATTAAAATAGGCTTCAAAGCTCTTAAGTTTAATGGTAGTGTAATAGTAATGGAAACTTAAAATGACTGCTTTTACTGTAAGTGCTCTTGTGTAAAATGTTAGTTATATCCCTTTTATTTTGAGATAACAGTATAATTATCTCTTGTCCACTGCTTGTCATCAGCATTTGCTTTTAGAATCAATGAACAAGAGTTACCAGTGCAAATAATCTCACGGCTTGTCTCCTCTGTTCTCTTGCTCCTGGATGTTAAATTACTTCATTTATCCTAAGTAAGCAAATGAACAAGCGTGCAATAGTTGATGGACTACAGGAGCATCCTCTAACTTATTCTGTTAAAACTTTTTTGTCCATGTCTGTCTGCTCAGCCTATTCTGCTGATTACTGATCTGAAGAGCAGCTGCGATGTAAAACTGGGCATAACATTTGCTAGTGGAACATCGGTCTGATGCAGATAAAGAAAATATTGTGGATTCCAGCCTTTTTTTTTTTTTTGAGCCACTGTGGTGGGTTTTTTTTTTAAATACTGTTATTCCAGTTGCTTAAGCTCTAGAAAGTTAGTAAGAGATTCTCTTTGGTAGTGATGGATACAGGCAAAGGGTTTTTTTCTGCTGAAAAAGAACTGGCAGTCGTTTTCTTCTTTTAAAAGGTAAAAATTCTCTCTTAATGGGTTTGGCTAGTATATATCTGTTGGTATTAAACATGCATGTTACTTCAGTTTTAAAAGCAAATACCTATTTTTAATCTGAATACTTGCAGCAAATTGAAAGAACAGATTATGGTAGCAGCCACTTTGTTTTAATGGAAATAGTATATTAAAGAAGGAAGAAAAGGAAAATTGTATAAATATTTTTGTTAGCCATTGAAAATCTTCATTTAAGTGGTGTTTGTCAGCAAAGTTGTGGAGAAGCTTCTGGAAATTGGATATGTAGTTTCTATATTCAGAGATAAGTTGATAGTGGTTACCAGGGCCTCGTAGCAGTGGAACATCTAAGGATGCTGTGAGGCTGGTGGTGGTTGCTCTGTACACAGGCAAGAAATGTTATTTGTATCAGGGCTGCTTCATATCTGTAGAGTCAATATAACTTAGAAAAAACACAACAGCTTCCTTTGTCTCTCCAAATCATGCGAATTTGAACTTCTAGGTATCTTATCTTACGCTCTTTTTAGGATAATGAATTGAAATGTATAGCTGCCATTGTATAACCACTTCTGTGAAGGTATATTCTATGGTGTTGGTACCTCTGTTTTTTCCAGTATAATAACTCTGTTTTCTGAGGGAGAAGGAGAGGGGTGTGTAATCCATTGTCATTCTCTAGTGGAAAGCCAATTTTTTTCTTGCCTTTTCTAACTGGGTTATCTGTGGAAATGAGGTGAGCTAGCATCAGTTTTCTTTCTTCCTTCCTGCCTCATTCCAATATCTTGAGAAATTCCTAGTTAATTTGACAGTCCTCTTAAATTTGACAGTCATTCAGATGTGATTATTGAATACCTTAAGTTTCTTGAAAAGAAGTAGCCAGGATGAGATGACTAACTTAAATTTGTTAACTCCCTTGAGGAAAGGATTGCAGTGTGAACTCAGCATGAGAGAAACCCTTGTGGGAGTGACCTTATAAATGCTTCAGCAGTTGATCAGTGCTTGTGCCTTTGTTAGATCTCAAAGTCAGTTAAATGTCAGGTGCAAAGCCTTAACAAGCCAGGTGGAGTTGCTTGTTTTGTTTCCAGTTTCCTTTATCTCTATCCAGAATGCACAATGAACAGGTAGAGATAGTTAGAATAGAAATTTCAGAAGCACTGATTTTATTGATTTGCTGGCCAGTTCAGTTATTATTTATTATTACTCAGTTAGTAACTAGTATCCTCTGTTATCCTTAATTATCATAGACGATGTTATTTGTATTTCAGTTCATTGTACTTGAAGCTCTTTTACCAGTAGAAGCCATACTGATTATTTTTTTTGGATGTGGCTAAATCTATGGCTGTAGTGACCTCTAAGTCCTTACTTTAACTTTTGTCTGAATATTCTAAAAATGTTGTGTTTTCCTGTTTTAATAGTGTCTAAAGTTAAATTTCCCTAAGGTACTGATAAAAGATAATGCCAAGAAAATTCTTGGCAAATTTTCAAGGGCAGGTCCCTTGAGTTCCAAGAATGATGGGTCAAGGAGGAAGCAGACATGTGCTTTCTGGTAGTGCAGAATAAGAATTGGGTCTCTGCTAGGTTTAGTCAAGTAAAGCAAGTAACAGAAAAAAAATACTGTGCTAATTCTTTGAACTGTATATGAAGCACATTGACATCTGTCAGCACTAATAAGTATTAAATAAAATTAAATAACTATTGCGCATGCATCTTCATACTATCTTTTTTTATCCCTCGCTTGGAAATTTACTTTTTAGCAATTCAGCAATTTCATTCCTTTTAATTTCCTCTTACATTGTATTGTCACCTGCCATTCTTAATGTTTATTTGGACCAAATAAGCAAAATGAATAATACAATGCTACTAAGTTGCTTGAATATAGTAAGTTTCTTCCTTTGATTTGTATAGACAGAGTTCATGGTGCAGTACTGCTGATCTTGGAGGAAAAACCTATGTTAAAGCTGCATAATTCTGCAGGAATTAAATACTTTTGAGTGAAACAAATGTTTTTCACTTAAACAATAATGGCATTGAGGAGATAGGTGTTTGATTCAAAAGAGAATTTGACACAATCTGTCCAGGAAATTTGCCATATTTGCCAGAAGTATTAGCATCCTCAGTAATATAAAATTTATATTACTTCATCACAACTTCATTATTAGGTTCCTTTGCGCTGATTGACTTGTGTCCCTTATCTAAGTTATATGTTTATCAATCTAGACCATAGGGGGAAATTGTTTGCTAAGTTTTTGTATATTGTTCCATATGGAAATACATTCTTTACATGTTGAGTCTGTGTTTAAAAAGAAATTAAAGATGATTGTAGCTGATGATAAAGCCAGGTTGCAGCCTGACAGCTGTGTCCGTTAAAATAAATAATCAGTAAAAAATTACAGGTCTGCCCTTTTCCACATTACCTAGGGTATTTAAAAAGATTTACAAATAGGTTATGAAGTTAACTTCTTAAATGTCGAAAGTCCACTGACTTTGTGATGACTGCTACATTTAACTGAGAAATTTTTATGGTTTCATTTAGTGCATTAAAATAGTTCTCAAGAACTAAGAAAAATAACTCTAACAAAATTCAATTGCATTACTTCATGGCATTCAGATAATTGAGGTTGAAGTGAGTTGTTAAGTTAATGTCACATCATACTCTTGCCTTAGTAGACTCCACTTCAATACTGTATTTAGTTTTTGGCCTGGTTTTGTGATTGGCTGGAAGTCCAATGTATATAACTGCTACTTCAGGTCACGATCGGAGTTATAATACTGTATTCTGTATAGCATATTCCTTTCCCATCTGAGTCCTTTTTCAGGCTTTCTGTCGGAAAAAAAAACGGAACAACAATGCTAGCTGTATACTCTGTCATCTGCTTAATCCTTATCCCCTTCGCATTGTCAATACTCATCTAATTCCACTTTAACAACAGTAATTGGCTGATGGAGTAGCAGATATAGATTTGTTTTCCTGATGACTCCTTGACTTTTTTCTTCTGGTAATACTAATAGAATTCCAAATCCTTACTGGTGTGATCATGTCATGAGTAGGTCAACAGTCATGTCAAGGTCCTATTGGAAACTTCATAGCCAACATCTTAATTTAGACTTAGCTATCTTTTTCTCTTGTATGTGCAGTTGTAAGCAATTCTTTCAAGTATCACACTCATTCCATTATAACACAATTCATTTGATGCAAAGGGAGGCAGTTCTGCATGTGAATTGTTTACTGAATTGGAGTTGGTCGCACACAAATTCAGTAAGCCTCTTTCCAGGTTTGATGCATTATCTGAATTATGTTAGGAGCTTGAAGGAAACAAAATATTGCTTGTTTGCTGAGGTTTTTTTAAAGTTATTTCAGTCTTTCAGCTAATAAGAATTGAAATGGATATTTTTGGTTTCTAATATTTAAGGAAAACGTGTCTGAAAACTTGACAGACATGTAAGGTCTCTCGAGTGGCTGAGTTGATGCAGTGGTTTCCTGCCTCCAGAAGGAAAAGGCTTGCCTCCTTGCTTCTTGCTTTCTTTAACTCTGTTGTAGCTCTTAACCCTGTTTCCCACCTGCTCCAGGCCGTATGGTTCCTCCCCTACATCTTGCCACAGCTCTGAATTGTAAGACCCATTTCTGAGGTGCCCCAATTCACCAAAAAGAGGGGAAAAACCCCAGACTTTTCTTTTGAAGTTAGCTTTCTGAGCTCTTTAGTGAACTGGAAGTGATCTGGAGAAGGTTGGAATTACCAACTCTGACAGGAATGTGCAGCTGACAGCAGGATGGAAAGGAGAGTGCAGGGCAGCCTCTTTTAGCAGTAGTGAGTCATTCAGGACAGACTTACCTGGCGGGATTTTACCTTTAGTTTTTGATTATATAAGTTAAAATTGAGAAATAAGGCTCTAGGAAGTTTTTTGGACACCTGTCTAGGTTTGATGGGCATTGAATGATAGTCTTTCTCATCCCCGTACAACTTACTTTGTCTCTTATATTACCCAAAGCTTCATATTTATTTTTGGTACCAGTGTGTATCCAGTCTGGAAACGGGAAGTGTGCTTTTTTGCCTTTCATGGGCTTGAAGCAACATTGCAGAAGTTTTTTGGTATTGACTTGAGTAAGAACAGAGTAGACTGCATATGCTCAAGCTGTCAGAAAGACCTGTAACAACTGATTAAACACCTTTTGTCTCTTAAAGCATGTCAGATTTAATTGAGTGGTTAAGAACCAGTTTTGGCAGAGACTTAATCTCACTTAGTCTTTTGGCTAACTGAATAGTACTCAATATTGAAAGGATGCCTGCAGTCTCTTGATAGAGATTTATGCACTTGACCAAGTGCTTAAATTTTACAGGGAAACATTTAAATTCAAGTGCTTTGGTAGTCCTACATCAGAAGCAATGCCTATCTTGGGAATTACTACTGTTAAATCAGCAAGGAATGTTAACCAGCCAGAGTCTACAACCTGGCTGACTGCCTTATCAAAGCTCCCTCTTTTTATCCTCTGTCCAAAACCTTCACTTTGTGAAGTTGTTGACCAATTATAGTGAAGTCAGTCATTAACACTGCTCCATCTAATGTATTAGCTTGTCCTCTTAATGTTTCTGCATGAGCGATAGCTATAAAGCAGAAAGGGGCAGGGATGAGAAGAAAAACCCCAAACCAGAGTGTATGCTGTTTAACCTTAGATCTGAGGAGCAGGACATTGGACTAGGGACCTCCTGATGTCTCTTCCCACCTGAATTATTAACTGATGGTAGCCAGTGATCCCATTCTATGATCCTATTATATTGGGAAGTACCATATCATAGCTCTCTAATTCTGTTTTCTTTTTAAAAAGCATTCAACTCCCTTGTTAAATATTTTACCCAGACAGTTGTCAGATGGACAAGAGAATGTAACCAGGGGTCTAAGACAGTGACCAAAAATGGTTTTGATACATATATGTGTATTTCCTCATTAGAAGAAAGTCAAGAAATGAATAAATACTTTTAAAAGTTAGCCTTTGCTTTATTATAAAATGAACATCTTTGTCAGTATTTGCTATGAAATATTTTTAATAGGCATTAGGTCCTTTCAAAAGTTATTATGAAAAATTGTTTCAAGTTATAAAGTTAAGACTTTTTGACTTAATGTCAATAGTGGAAAAAAAATTGAACACTTTCACTGTGATGATTCATCTGGATTTATTTACTAATGTCGTTCTTTAGGGAATGTTTTCTTGTTTTTTTCCACATAATATACTAGATTTTTCATGTGGCTTAACTTGTTGGCTTTTGGATTCTATTTCCATTTTTCTTGTTCAGGGTAGAATAGGTAAAGTCAGCAGTTACGGCCTTTGTTTCAGTAAAGAACTTGAAACAATCTTCTATCGTAATCTTCCCCTGCCGGCACCCTGAAGGTTAACAATTTATTCAGTATCTTAAGGAAAAGTTAAATGGAACAGCTGAACTGGCTTAACAGCTTGCAGTCCCTAAAGGAGGAGAGGGTAAGAGGATGTACAGTCTCGGTTGATCCTGTTTCTTTCCACTTGGTGCAATAGTTCAGGATTTCACTGAAATTACTCAACTTGAATTTGTCCAGTTGCTTGCACCATCCCACCCCTCAGCATTTCAGTGGGTTGAATCAGCTCACTAAATCCAATAAATGTTATAGCTGGTGGAAGGTGCCAAGTGATGTAAGAGGAACATAGAAAAGGATGGATTAATAACACCCGTTCCCCTTTCCAGTTGCAGTATGCTGTTAACTTAAGCAGTTAAGCTAAAATAAATAAAAAATAATTCCAGAGTGAGGCTAGACCTAGCCTAATCTAGAAAAGACAACTATTGAAAGAAAGCAAAAACATTGGCAGATTTAGCTTTTACTATTTTAATTAAAGGAGTTCATCAGTCACTTCTAACATATTTACAACTGGGGATTTTTGTTCCTTGTGGACTTGTGTCACATGCTTGTACTTGTTTTTCTGTTGTTCTCACAAAGTAATAGCTACTTTCCAAATGAAAAAACAGTCTGCCACAAGGAGATAAAAATATACATGCAAAGGAGATTGAGGGAAATAGTATAGCAGGGGTTTTGACTGTTGGCTGGTAAATAAGAATAAGCTGATTTTTTTTTAATTAACTTGTCAGTATAAATCAGCTGGATTTCCCATGGGCAGCGTGGCACAGGAGGGTCTTCCAAAGGGAATTAACTGGAGGAACGGTGAAAGTTGTACAGATGAGTTCATGAAAAATGTTCTGTGCACAAGAGACAGGAAAAAGTCAAAGAACTGCTAATGCTAGGAGCATTCAAAAGAAAACCCTTAAAATATTGCAGAATCTGGTCTCTGTGACAAGGGCATGAGACAGCATGAAAGAAAACAGGGGGAAATGAGGAGAGCATGAAAAATGATAGAAGACTTGAATTAGATTTTGTGGTATTGGTGGTGGAATTCAAGTAATCCTATAATCTTTGAGCCTGAAACCTGAACTTCTGTCTAAGATGAGAAGAGCAGGCAGAGAGGAAGACTGGGACATCAGTTTCGCTGCTGGTCAGTTTTGTAGTTCTGGAAGTAGGATCAAGGAACAGGTCATTTGGGTTTTGTGGTGTTCTTTTAGAACTGTATTAGTATTAAACTGACCCTAAGATGCCTGGGTGAGGTTTCAGGGGAGGATCTACGATCTGGGTTAGAAGAAAGCTAACAAATGAAAGATAGGCACACGTGACAACCAGCAACACATCTGTTCTGCACTGCAGAACCACAGCTACCTCTCAGTTTTTCAGGCTGCAGAGCTAAACATCCTCTATAGTGCAGATCTAGCTCAGTGTAAACCCACCAGAGGCTTTGAGTAGTTGCTGAAGGAGGACCCCCTCCATTTGGTTCTGCTGCAACAGAAATCAGCTGAAACACCAGAGAGAATTCTGAGTGTGGTGTTGAAATTGCTTCCCCTTTTCAGTCAGGCAGAGACCAGGACTGATCTGCTGAATGCCTGAAGTCTTCTAAGAAGACTTAGAATTTCTCCAAGGATTTCTGCATAGGAGAAAGTTCAAGGAGAATGAAGGTTCAAGAAGGTGTTTAGAGCTTTCTGTCATAGTGAAGTCCAGGTTCTTGTATGATGTGCACAGCCGTGCTTTACTAATTACATTGGAGATGGTGACTAACAGCAGTGAAGGAGCTGTTTCTAGGGAAGCTGTTTCATAGGGTCTAACTCTTAAGAGTTTCATTTTGGAGCCCCAATTCTTAATTTAAGCTCTTGCATAGACAGTGGGAGTTTGAAAGAGGGATCCAGCGCACCAATGTTAACTGTATGTTTCAGCAATTTCCTTTCCCTTCTCTCGCCATTCTGTCTCTAACAGATTTATCTCTATTGGTAGAGGTTCCACATTCTGTGTACAAGTATTTTGAGTAATGATAAAAAAATATAACTCTTGTGTATGTAAAACGGTACCATTTGTTTTACATATTAAGATACCAGCATGACTAAACCAGTTTCATTTTCAATGTACTTTTCTCAGTTATTGTATTAAAAGAAACCTAAGTTTCTGTGAAGCAGAGTCTCTTATTAAGTGAGTTTAGGAGCTTACTGTACTTACTCGCTTGCTTGAGCCTGTCTTCTGTATTTCCTTCAGAAATTTCTTTCTGTGCTTTCATACTGTCACAACACTATTCTGTTTTCAAGCCTGATTTTTATGGTGGTATAATTAACAGACAGAGTACGTTGATACAAAAAAAGACATCTACTGGTTTTGACACTAAGAATTAATTATGAAATAAAAGACAGATTTGTGCTCAGGCTAGAATTAGCCTAGCAGTTCAAAACATAAGCAGTCACCTTGGAATCATGTAACAAAAAGTGACACCCTTTCTTTTACTATAGGCTAAATATATCTTGTGAACCTTAGCTAGATAAATCATCTGTATGTCAGTTCTATCTGTTTTTCTATTTAATTTGGAAAATAGTTGTTGCTTTCTTTTGACGAGCACGGAGTTCATGTTTGTTAAATACTTCAAAAAATGGTTATGCTTTTTGAAGTGGTTTAGATTATTATCAGAGAGGTTGTTCTTTCTTACTAGAAAAAGGTGACATTCAGCACATCATTGGTACCCAATTTTAAATGAAGTAAAGTTTCAAAAGAGTACCTATAATACTGTTTTTCAAACCCCTTAATTAGTTTTTGCATGGCATACACTATACAAAGTGCTGGCATCGTATTTTGCTCTTGTTCCTTGCAAGTGGACACAATTTGAATGCCTTTAATGCAACTTTCCTTATTTTATGGCAACAAAGACTCCTCCAAATATCTTGCACTGGTTAATACAGAACAACATTGTGTTAGCGTGTTAATCTTGAGTGCACAAAGAACCACTGGAGGGTAAGAGGAGGGCATCTGCTGGATAAGCTTTCAATATGATGGGAATGATAACAGACCTACGACTGGTGCAAAAACCAGCTAATCTTTTACAGTATGTGATTAAAACCAATGCATGTCATCTTTTCAAAATTTGCTTATTGATGCAGAGGGAAATATTTCCGAAGTAGACAAAGAGCAAACTTTTGAGAAACCTGAGTGTTCTAAGCTGCCACAATTTGCACTAGCTGCAGTGACCACTTCAAGTTTTTAGTCCTACATGTTCTGGGTGGGTTATTTTTGTGATGGTTTGTCACTGTGATGGACGATCCCTGATCCCCTACTACCTCTTCTGTGTATTTGTCATTTCAACAGTACTTGTAGTAGTTTTTAGACTTTTATGGTAAGAATTCTTGGGAAGATCAAGAAGTTATAAATCAACTTGGAGTTTTGCATAACTAATGAAAAAGCTTCTTTTATTACAGTGAAGGAGTGATTATGAGAAAGAAAATGAAGATGCTGAGAAATTGGCTTTGGAAATCAGTAATTAATTTCTTCATTTCCTGCTGAATAACATAGGACAGACAGCCCTCATGCGTTTTCAAGTTCCAGTGTAATTGACATTCCAATGCAGATTGGACCTTCCTTTAGAAGATGGGAATTTTTAAAGATTTTAAAGACATTAAACTATTGATGTTGCTTTCAGAAAAGAGTTTAGCAATTGTGTACATTATAAAGAAGGCTAGCAATTAAAATATTTATGAAACACTGTGTAATAGTATATAAACACTTTCCTAGGCCACAAAGTACAGTAATTTTCAGACATTTATGCTACCTTCTGCTTAGTTGGCAAGGAAGTCACCACCAGGTGACTGTTGATTATTCTTCAAATTTGTGAAAACTACATGTAGAGCTAGCTGATTGCTGCTAGGAAGGGTATTCCTAGGTTTTGTACACAACTGTTCATTGCATGCACTGAGGAGCTTTTCAGAGCCCTGTACAAATATTAACTATTCCTATGAGCTGGCAAGCATTAAGGTAAGACAAGAAGTTTTAAGTTAGCATACATCCAAGTTTGTTGAAAGTTAGTTCTGGCCCACAGTCCCTGGCTTAACATTGTCTGAGAAGTTACATGCCTAAAAAAAGTAAAAAAAGCTGTGTGTGCACGTTTTCTGAACATTAACAAAAGGCAGACAGGACATCTAGGATTAAGTCTTTGGGTCTTAGTTTTAGGCACGAACTTGTTCTATTTAATAATGCTTCCGTTAAGAAATGTGTATCACTTTTTTGGTTGCCAATGCTGATGAAGTTTCGTTTGGATTTATAGTAGATACATGTATATTCATACTGTTTTCATAAAATTAAGGAAATTGGGGATTTCAGTGTCAACTACAGAACTGAAATGAATGTCAAATAGAATCAGTTCCTTGCTCATGAAATCTAAAAGCACCTGCTGTATTATTATTTGGCTGTAAACCAAAAAAGATGGTTTAGTTAAAACTGGGGGGAGGGAGGAATCATTTAATCAAATTTATACAGCTTTCTGAAAGTTACTGGAACTAAAGTAGTTGGTGATGTAATGTATGAAGTCAAAGACTATTTTGCTGTGCTGGAGAAAACTAATGGAAACATTCACTTGGGGTAAGACAAATGGTATTAAATGAGAAAACACACCATGAATTGCAAATGGAGCTGAGTTAATTTGTTGCTACAGTAGTGTTGCCCTACTGTTAAATGAAGGCTGTGTAATTATCTTGCTGGCAGAGATAATGTCAAAACCTCATTTCTCCTTACATGCCTCATTTTTACATGAGGGCTAATTGAGCTGCAAGGTGACAACTGATTATATATGGCTATCATCAGGTCCTCTTGCTCAATTTGCAAATAATGTTATCTTTTTTAGGTGATGATTTTTATCACATGTCAAATTAAGGTATTAAAAAAACTTTTTAAAGCTATTCTAGTAATTTGTAGCATTGCATTTCTGTCACCATTTTATTTATATTTTTCGTCATTAATTAATTCTTGCTCTAAGATTCATGACATCCATTTACTTGCCATCCCTTTATTTAAAGCACAGACACATGGACTAGTCAGTTTGCTTCGTGCCTCTTGATCATTATGAATGAAAGGGCACTTTATAATCCCAAATTTGTTAAGTTTTCTTTAACTTTTCTGTTGAGTTTCTTGTTCACTGGAAATGCCCCTGGATCATTCTTGTTAATATTTGATTTAACAAATACCTAGATTTAAAAGCTATTCCTTATGCACAAAGAAGCCCAAGGATGCTGTGTCAAATGAAAGCGTTCCCGCTCTACCTGTTGGCTTCGTGAGTACTAAGGGAGCACTTTGCCAATGCAGAGCTGAAGGCTAGTGCCGTTTGGCCTGATGCTTTTTCTTGGTCTGCTTGGTCTCTGCTTTGCCATCAATGCAGTGCGGTCTCTTTCCAAGATCTCCAAGTTTTTTGAATCTAGCTACATTGAGAAGAACTAAAATAGCATTTTGCATTCCACGCCATTCCACTAATGTAAAGGAGCAACCTGGATTTCCATGTTCCTGCCCAAAATTGCTGCACTGCAGAAGGAACGGTTGAGATGAGCTTTAATAACATGCTTAGAAAAAGAATTTTCAAAATCTGACACTAACCCTGAAAAAAACCCAGTTTTCACAACTCTTCATAAGTTTCTTATGTTGTTTGGCAATACTATTCATAAAGTATATGCAATATATTTGACACAATCTACTCTGAAATCATCTTAGTAGATTGACTACACTTTCCCTTACAGATAAAACTTGTACTTAAGTGGAACCTGGAAAGTTTGATACCCTTGTAATAACTCTCTTGTGTTTCAGAGTACTTGGGCTCTTAGCAGGGGGTTGATTGTAGTCTGAATGGTATTTTATAACAAATTTGAAATAGGAAAATATTTTTAATTGTAAAATCAAAAAGTAGCCTCAGCTCACAGTTTGTGTTGCATTAAATAAATTTCAAAAATAAAACAACATAACTTGTAACAGATTGAAGTTTAATAACATCACACCCTCTTGTTTGCTAAACCCCTATACTTATTCAGGCTTCAGAGCAAATATGCACTTTCATTCTCAGATCTTTTATTAAACTTAAGTATGTATTTTTATATTTTTAAGTAGATTTACTTCTTCATTGGACATGATAGAGATCAGTCCTGATTTGGACTTTCAAATAAGGAAAATAATGACGTAAAACTGTTGCAGTAAACAGCCTCCTATTTTGCTTTATATTAGGCAATAGCAGAATGAAGCTTTGCTTTGAGATAAGAAACCTGAAAGGTGTTTCAGTATTTTCTTATATTCACACACTTTTCCATGCTTACTTGTAGCGTAGCAAAGACACTTCTCTTTATTGGAAACCTCAGGACTGAGACCTTAAATCATTTTGCTTTATTAGATAGTTCTGCATTTGGAAATTAAATGATGCTGCTTAAGAAAAGAAATTACTCCAAGACAATTCTCTGTGTGTCTTGCTTGTCTGACAGATGGGAAGGAGGGGGAAAAAAAAATCAGAGAGCTTCTCCTGGATGAAAGGAGTTACTTGAAAGTGAAATGTGCAAATCCATCAGTGATATTTTAATAATGCTGGGTCATGTTGAGTTCTGAATAATTTAATCATTTGGTGTATGTTTGCACTTCTGTATGAGACTTTGTTGGAAAATACCTTTTTAATGACTGACTTGAATCCTGAACTATTTTTTTAATAACATTGATGTTCATGTGATAGTTCTATAAATCTGAGTGCATAGTAAGTTTATACTTATTAAATTCTTCATAAATATAACACAGTTCTTCCTTATGCAGTATAGCTAACATAGGAACTGAAAGGATACTGATGATCTAACAATACCAGAAAATGTGGGGGTTTGGGGTTTAAGTAGCATATGTAACCATTAACCAGATCAGACTTACATTTTATTTTTATTTTTATCTTTTGAAAGCTGCACCTTTTGAATGACTTCAAGGTAGAAGCATTTCTGCTATGTTGACTTAGTACTTACTGTGAGGTCCTAGTTAACCCTCTTTACTGATGACCTTCAGCCCAGCTTAAGCCTGAATAGAATTTTAATTTTTTTCCTTTGTCAAGCCACTTGACTAAAACTCTGAGTTATTCTCTCCTGCTTTAGATGACTGCCTGTAATGAACAGCAGAAGCATTACTCTTGGTTTCCATATATTGAGTTTTAGGGAGTTTAGAATATTGTGGACATTAGAGAAATTAGCAGGCTTTCTTAACAATATGTCCTGAATTGCTAATAGAAGATAAATTCATGCTTCACAAGATTTTCACTCTAGATAATGGTAATTGCTCTAATAGTGAAAAAAGTGAGTATTGAGAGTATTATAAAAAAACCATGAAATACTTCACCTAAGTAGTGGGAATGGAGGAGCCGATGAGGAACAACTGTTGTTCTTTCAAGACAGCATTTATCTACTCGAATATTTACCACTACTACGGAAAACTTCATCAGTAACTCGTTTCCACTTTTAAAATACTTAAGCAGTAAGAAACCCATGATAAAAGTACATGATTCTTAGCATGGAATTATTAAGCTACTTGTCTTTAATTTGTTTAACATTACCACATTGCACATCATGTTGCTTCGTAGTCTTAGGAAAGCCTGTCTGAAAAATATGTTCCAGTTGTACTTAAGTAACACTAATTCTTTATAGATACATAAAATAAATACTAGTTTACAAATATGGAAGAGTTATGACACCTGCTCACTAGATTCTGAAGCAGGTGTAAAATTTTATTATGTTGTTAAAGAATTAGAACTTCGGGGATGCTCTGAAGTGTGCATATACTGCAACTACAAACAAAATCTGGCACTCCAAAATGTCTAAGATAACGGCTCCAAACGTACCAGGTGTATCATCAGTAGTATTTGCTGCAGATGCTCATGGGGACTTGTGGAGCTCTGTGGATGTTGAGTTGCCCTAGCTGGTGACCTCATAATTTCCAGAAGCAGGTGGAGGTGGCAATTATAGCTATGGCCGCTATCTTGAACCTTCTGTAGTAGGTGATGAATTGTAAATGGCTAGACCCAGTGCACAACAATAAACTCAAATAAATCTTCAGTGTGTAATAATGACAAGACTGAAAGACTGGCAGTTATAACAAGGCTGCTGTTGTCACCCACTTTACTGCAGCCTTGATATCCATCATTATCAGCTGGAGCTAGCTCAAGAGTCGGACAAGAAGGTCTGAAGAAGGATGAGTTGTTTGCGCTGAAGCGTCCAGTAGGTCCCATCTGGCAGAGAGTAAATGGGATTTTTTTTGCCTGTTCACTGGGCCAGAGCTGTCCATCATTTTGGGCAGATATCTGATCACTTCATGCTGTGGGACAATATGGCTTTGTGCTGTTTGTTACAGCAATGGCAATTAAAATAACTAAATTTTTCATTTATTTCAAGCTTCTGTTTTACCTTAGCCAAAGATGATCCTAAGAAGTAATATTTATATTACCAGAGCTTTTTATTTCTTTGAGTCGTGAAGTCAAGTTAGACTGGGCATTGCCAAGTTACTGAAAACTTTAAGGTGGTAACGCAAAAAGATTTAAAATTACATGCACAATGGAGTTTTTTGTTATCCTAGTAGCGTGCTTTAGACTACCTGGAAATATCAAAATAGGACACAGAAATTGGCAAAAATGCAGAAACGTCATAAAACCTACTAGAGAAGTAGTAGGGTTGCATAACCCCTGGCAAGTTTCTTGTAATTACTATAAATCCTAATTGCCTTAATGCATCTTAACTTGATACTTTTCTCTGCTAAGTATGACTCTGCTGGGTTTACATCACATGTGTAGCTTTCAAATGTATTTATCAGACAAGCATGAAGGATTATTCCAAAGAATGTTGTACACCAGAAATACAAACGTGAAAACTGAATACTGCTTAGTTTAACATGGCAGCTTATCTAATATTCGTTTGATCTTTAGAGTTTTCAATGAGATCATAGGATTAATCAACATAACATGTTAATCAGCGAATCCCAGATTGATCCCCCCCAGAGGTGTAGCACTTCTTCAACAGAAGGCAATTGAGTTTATTGAATAGTAATTTATGAAGTCAATATAATTGCGCTTTGTAAATTTGTTTTGTACTTGTGTTTTAAGATACTTAGTTGCAAGAAAAAAAACCCATCAGATGTCATCGTTTTGAAATCAAGGTGATTTTATTAGAGGTTAGAATTTTATAGTATCTAGATTGCAAGCTGCTTAACAGCAGTTTCTTCTGTAAAGCTGTTTTATTTTGCATTCACGGTAGGTTCTTACAAAGCTTAATCCTGGCTTTAAAAGATTCAGAGTTGTGAAGTGATGCATTATAGATATGTAGAGTCAGGTGTTCTGTTAATTTTAAGAGTATTAAGTGCAATGGGAGAATGTTATTCTAGCTTGTACATTCTTTTGTTTATATTTCAAAAGTGTTACCTTTTATATGTGCCTCAGCTGTGTGATAATAGTTGTTTTACAAACATTTTAATGTCTGTGATGATTAAAAGTCTTTTGAGGTTTCCTTTCTTCCGTAATGCAGGTTCAATAGCTGATGTCCAGGCCAACTGACATACCATCATTCATTTTTTCTTTATTTCGTAATAAATCTTGAAGCCTGGAGGCATCAGACCCATGCAGATTTCTCTGCATTTTGGTGTCTTGACGGAATAATAACTTCGAAATTTAAAGTAGTGGCATATTGTACTCCATCTCTATAGACTTAGCTCAAAACAGCGGTAGCCACATGAAAATATGTCAAGAACACTGTTTTCTCATATTGGAATTTAGGCAATTTGTTTTCAGTCAGAGAACTGTTTCTAACCTATTTTTGGAGCCCCTCTGTGGCCTGACCATACGTTCTAACATAATTTATGGTGGCACGGTAACATATGGACTTTTCATCATTGTCCAGCTGAAATCCTCTGTTGGACATGGATGCTACTCCCATATGGAAGCTCCCAAGGCAGGTATTTTAGAGTACTATTTAGTTTTGTGTAAGCTGAATTCATCAGCGTGTCTAGCATGGTGTCAGGGTTGTTCTGTGTTTTTTCTTTTTAACAGTAGTAAGATATTTTTTTTTGGTATGCATGTTCTACCTGCAAATCATCCATTAAATCTGGGGGGTTTTAGCAAATAAGCTAAATATTCATTATCATGCTGGAATGCAACATAAGACCACCTAACAAACCACAGACCTTCAGGTTCTCATTGGGCTGGGCAATACAGAAATAGAAAGTAAAAGTAATCCTAGTCCCCAGGAGCGTTACAGTTATAAATATCTAAAACAGTAGAAGCAGGAAGCAAAAAATTTATCTCACAATTAGTGATACCTTGTGACTGAAACAATATTATGTTTGTAGGGATACCAGTTAATCGGCTTGGGTTTTGGATGTGAGGGCATGAATTGCAGGAGGAGGGAAGACAGCAAGGGACTAGTGTGGAAACAACAAAGGGAGGGTAGTAGAATATAATGGGAAGAATTTGGAGACAAGTCACTGAATTTAGCTAAAGTGAAAGGAATAAGAGAAAAAATTTTTAAGTCCTTTTGTTTTTCTTCCTTGTAAGAACTGATGTAGCAAATGGTATGCAGGTGTTATTAAGAATTTTGGGTTAGTAACTGGGAACCGTGAAGTGATATAAATACTAATAGTTAAATACTGTTTATTAGTGTTGTGTAATGAAAAAAAGATTTATAAAAATGCTTTTTACATATACCTGTGCTTCTTAAAGTCTGTTTCTGACCAAACTGAAGCACAGACGTTAAAATTGCATTTGAAGGATAGGTCTCTCCATTCCTTTTTTTTTTTCTTCTTGGCGTCTTTGTTTTCTATAGCTACTAAAACTTAGTTGCACTTCTTAGAAGATGAAGTAGGTCTTTTTTATCCTCAGTATGTCTCCAAAAGTGGCTTTATTTTTCTGTTGACTAATGACTAACTCATTTGCTACTAAAAGGATAACAGATGTAAACATCTAGAAACTACACTTCAATAAATATTTTATTGGTTTCTGATTGTTAGAGAAAAATAGAAAATATTTGAAAACATTAATTATATAAAGTGGTAGTTTTTAAAGTTTTGTTCCATTTCCTGGTGTCATACTCTCAGTGCATGAGCATTTCATCGTCAGGCCAAAAAAGTCACACAGAGAAATGCACAGAATTAGCAAATGTACAGATATGACTGAAACCTGGTTTTCGTTGCAGAGCAGGGGTAGGGTTGTAGGCAAGTTCCTTTCCTGACACAAAATCCAGATTTCAGAGCCTTCTCTTAAGAAGGGTGCCTGAAGCTGCCTCGGCATCCTGGAAAATAGTGCTGGTGGTGGCAGCAAAAGCATCCTCTGGTCTTTGCGTAACTCCTTGTCGTACTGAATGGGGTAAGTGCAAGCTATAGGCTCACTGCCCATCTCTGCTGGCAAAGTTCTTTAACCCACATCTTACATCTCAGCCAACAACCTCTGCAATGACCAGCTTACAGTGCTGTGTGCGGGCACTTTGCTCTTTTGCTGTCACTGAGCAGAATGGAAAATGGGACTTCTGGGCAAGAAGCAAAGCAAGCAAGAATGTAGACTGTTAGTTGAACTCCTAGATTTCCCTTCTGGAATTACTTCTGGCATTTCTTCAATGACTGTCTGTTAAAATGTGTGACTCTACACATGGGACTGGTTATACATACTTTAATTTATCATTCAGTAAAAAAAAAATCTTTTTTCATAAATATTGCAGTTTTGCATACTAATTCAAGGGTTAGAAAGTGACTGTGTAGCTGCAAAATTGCTGGCTTAGGGTCATGGAGGTGTGACACTTTGTGACAGGAAGGAATCCCCAAGTTCTCTTCTAGCTACACTTTGAGCACACTTCATAACTAATTTGACAAAGAAAAGTAGTTTGGATTAATAATTTTAAATTACTTTTAAGCTTTCCTGTGCCTAGTGCTCTGATAAGCCTGCAGCTTCTTCAGTTTGGATAGGTTTTCTCTTTAAAAAACAAGCAAACAAACAAACAAAAAACCAAAAAAAAACCAAAAAAACCCCACCCCAAACCAGCAACAACCAAAAAAAAAACCACCACACCACAGAAAAACCCAACACAAACAGAAAAAAGCTCCAATAATACACTCTAATTAATTTGGCATCAGAAATCTGATTATAGTTATTAATAGAATTAGTGAATACACTTAGTTTGTGATGTTTTTTTGTTAATATGGTGAAATTGAGATCCTGCAGCGATGGATTCTGAAAATCTGTGTTGTGGTGTCAGTATTCTTACAATCAGCCCAATACTGGTGGTTACACTAATGTGTTTATCACCTCTTGTACTCTAACAATGTTTTTCTCTCTTCTGCACCTACCGCTCCCTGGGTTTTTTTACACAGCAGATCTTTTAGTGCATAAAGGATCAGTACAGGAAAACTACATGAATACATAATTTTGTTCATAGAAACCTATTGTTTAACAAAAATTATGATGGAAGCAGTTTGTGCCAGGAGCCTTTTTAGTCTGTTCTTAGCAGTACAAGATACATTTCAACTCAGTACCTTAAGCACTCTCAAACTTTCACTTCAACAATTGCTTCTATTTCTTTTCAACTGTTCCCTGGTTGATCTTCATACCATGAAAAAAATGGCTAAGGGTTTGAAACATGATAACTATTATGCCAATCCAGGAATCTTTGGACAGATGTACTCCTACTTTGTTTGTTCGTTTTGTTCCAGTATTTAAAAAGTAAATAATTCTAACCAAAGAATAGATGGAAACAGTTGTGATAATACATCGTTTGGCCCATTTTGTACAGCTGTATTGCAGCTTAACTTAGTTTTTCTTTAATATGGTGGAGCAAAACCCCCTTTTATAATATGAGCATCTCCACACCAGGAACTGTCTTGAAAATCTGGACTAGTTTCATTATAAAGCTCAGGCTCTTAACTCAGATATCATTACAGATATTTTTAATTACATGGCTGCTCTGTCATTTCTACTGTTTGTGTTTGGAGACAGTTTATTCTGGAGGAAAAACATTCCATCACTTAAATACGTGATATGAACTGGTTATTTGGATGTGATCCACAAGATAAATTGTGAAAGACTCTAGAATCTCTTAAAATGGTCTTTCATCATGTCAAGCAAAGTTTTTAGAAAGCCTGTGTAATTACACATGATAATTGTATAATTGCACGCCTTAATTATTGTATTTCTTACTTAGCAAGTTGTATGTATTTGCACTAATTATACTACCAAAATGTTTAATTACTAAATTATCGTTGCATATTGGGCTGGGGGGGGCAGGGGTGGCTTTAATCTGCCAGCTGAAAGCAAGTTTGTAGCTAGCATTCCACAGCCATAGTTTATACATAAAAAACAATAGTGCATAGTTTTAATATTAAAATGATGGTATAATTTTGTGGCGTCTTGGTTTCCACAGAAATAACAAAATGGCTGTTTGAGAGAAATATTCATGATGATATAGCTGAAGACTGGATGGGGACATACCAGCAGATGGAATAGTAGAAAGGATTTAGTGTATAATGTTTGTTTTTAATTATTATAGCAAAGCACAAATAAAACCAGTTTTTGTAACAAGAAATTACCCGTAACTAGTCTTTATCCCCACCTCACACAGTCCTTCACCTCTAGTACTCCAATATCCTGTCTGGACTACCATAATTTTTATTACTTTTATTTTTTTATTAATACATATGGCACTCCCTTATTTAATCACTGTGGAGAATGCGTGCAGCCTTTGTCATATCAGTCAATAGTATGTGTGAGCTTTGCCTTGGCTTTCTTTCTAAATCCTGTTATTTGGCTGTCTTGCTAAGAAACAGCCTTTCTTTTTCTCTCTTTCCACACAGTTTTAATCTTTTGCTCAGGCTTCCGTCTTTCTGTATTTGTTGTTTCATGTCTGGCCTTGACAAAATCATTCTTGCCTGTTTATATAGAATGTGGTTATGAAGCTTATTTTCTTAGCTGAATGTCTTTGCAGTATCATCTTCCCACTGCCTTCCCTTTTCCAATTTTTTTTTTTTTCAAACTTAAGGTGCTTTCCTTTCTCTTAAGATCCTTCTAGATTTGTTTTTGTAGCCAGCAATCCAGTACAGCAAGGTATCTGAGTTAATGTGGTTTGAGTCACACCTTGCTTTGGGAGAATTTATAAGTGGGGTTTTTCTTTTCTTGCACCATGTAGCTCTGTGTACAAGGTGCTAAGATTGCAATTTCATCTTGCTGCTTTTTATTTCTTCAAGTAACCCCAACATGAATGCAGTCAAACTGTCGCCTTAACACCAAAGCAGTTCCTTCAATATGATGATGCGCTCTTCAGTCATACTTACTAGCTTGTATTGTCACTTACCTTCTGTTTCAAAACCACAAAGTTCTTGGGTGTTTTTTCTGTAAAGCTGAAGAATCTCCATTCTTGGGGACTCCCGGTGCATTTTGCTCCAGCAGTCTGTGGTCTTATCATAGGAAAGCTGTTTTTCTCTTCTTTAATCTAATCTAAATCTTCCTTCTTGCAATCTTTGGTTTAATAATCATAGATGACGATTTATGTGGTTTTCTTTAAAGTAACTTACTGTCTTTGAAGCCCTGTATTTCATAATTCCTTCTTTTTTCCTTCGCACTAAGCCAGCAGTATGGAGTGTAATTGAGTTAAGGTAGGAGAAACCAAAGTCCTATCACCACTGTTCGACTGGTGTCTTCCCAGAAGCTATCCTCTTCTTGAGATTATTGGTTGTTTCATAGCAAACAGCTTCCTCTGCTTTTTATAAGAAATAAGTGAAAGAATTCTCCAGCGAAAGCCTGGAGAAAGCCCTCACTGTGACAGTCAGTCTGTCCCCTTGAACGGAGTTTTCATAAACCAGTATTTTCTGAGGAGGAGAGATGAGAGTTTAATGAAATAATTCAGAACCACCAAGAACTAGCAGCCTCTTTCAAAAGGACAGCTTGACAGCTGTGAAAACTGCTTTGTTCTTACTTGCCACAGTGGCAACTTTTACATTGCCTGTATGCTGTGACTTGCTGTTTGTTGGGGTTTTTTTCCAGTTTTGCATTCTTAGCTTTTTGCTGCTTAGTATCTTTATCAGACTCTTGTGGATTGCCACTACAAGTATGTCTATTGGAAGAAGATTCACCCGTATATAATTATTTCTGAAGATGATCAGCTGTGATTTTAATCCATTGTATATATACTAGGTGGTATATTGATTTTTGACTAATGATAACTTTTAAAGACCTGTCACGCAGTGTCAAGTCAGATTCTTTAGAGAATTCTTTAGGCTTAGATGTTCTTCATAACCCCTATATGATGCAGCAAGTGTATTCACTGTAAAACAGTTGTGTTATCTCTGTTGATGAGACTTAAGATGCTCTTCCAAGCATGTGAAGAGGATCACTGTCAAGTGCTCTGTTTATTACAGAAGAGATGGTGTCTTGCACCAAACCCAAGCAATAAGCCTTACTTATTGTTCATGAACACCATTCAATATCAGTAATGCTTCTGCGTGATGGTGTGTTTACTTAGTTTGTGTAATTAGCATCTAGGTGAATTTGGAGTGAGACAAAGAAGAATTTTATTTTTGCCAAAGAGATGTTTGTGTTCTGTGAGAATAGGAGACTTTTGAGTAGGAAAAGTAAACAATCAATTTTATTTATCTCTCAACTTCTCTGAATAGACGCACACAACAGGTCTGCCCTGATAGCAGGATCCTCAGTTGCTATTTCCATGGATAAGCTCTTGGTCCTTCCTGTGCAGTCATCGCTGACAGTTGCTCAGTCTTAGTTTTCCTCAAAAAGTATTCTATAGTTCCTAAACTATAGCCTCTATTCAATCTACTACATAATTGTATGTTTATAGAAGATATTGTCTGACACCAGTTCTTAAATGTCTCATTTATTTTGTGAGTATTGGAAAAGGAAGATGTTTTTACAGCTTTTAGTGGCTGGGTAGTTACCTGATTATTATCAAGGAAACTTTAAAATTAAAGGATTATTTAAAAAAAAAACTCTGCTGTTACTCCTTTGATCTTAGGGATTTCCTCATATGACTGCTGACATTTTGTCTACTTCTAGGATCGTGTGTTCAATTAGAATACCTTTTGTCTAATAATCATTTTTTTGTTCATAAGAGATGTGACATACTGTACTTCTAAATATATATTGTCCAAAACAGAATCTTCTTTTTAAAAAAGACACCAAGACATACATACACACTTTATGCACAAACACTTTCATTTCTTCTTTTCTTTATGGTTAGCTGAAGTAACATACTGTGACATGAAACATTAAAATTGTCAATATATGACGTCTTTGTTAAATTAACAAGTTTTTATCAAGGCCATATTTTGTGGAGGATACAAATCCAAAATTGAATATTAGAAAAACATTGGGAGACTCTTCAGAAACATTGTACTTTAATTTATAATGTATAATCTATACATACTGTATAAACTACATAAAAAATCAAGCAATCATGTCTTTCAGTGTTATCTATTGCCATCATTCCCCATGCATTGAGGCTCTCACTATAGCTATTACTATAAAACGTTCCCTAAGTACATAAAGGCTCTAATCGTTAAGATTTTTATTACCAGCCACACATACAGAGCTGCAAATTGCCTTGTTTCAGATTTATTATGTATTACTCTAGAAATTCTATAAAGATCAAAAGAACTGATTACAATGTTGACCTTTGCATTAACTCATCTGAATTTAAATTCAAGTGTTTGATTTGGGAAAATAAGTCCATTTATCATAGGTCTGCTACTGAGGGGATTGTGCAGCCCTGATTGGGAGTGCTGAGACCAAATTTATTTATTGAGCGTGGGCTTGAAAATTGTTTGTAGGACAAGAGGAACAAAAGTTTGACCTGTCATTGTGTTGCACCCGGGGAACAATGTGGCAACTGCCCTTTTCTCGAATATCTAGCAGTCGGTTTTCGCTGAAGAGCCCAAAGATACCTATAGTTTTAATATATGTAGCTTCTCTGAAAATGGGAGCTGATGAGCCTTTTCTCACTGTGAGATAATTAAGTATTAAATACAAATGTTACAGTCCAGCAATATGGAAGACATGCAGTCTTCTGGATCTTAACATTTCCTTTTTCAAGTCTACTTGAAGTTTACTGTCCTGGAAGCATAAATATTTATGAGTGTGTATGTTTTAGAACTGGCTTCTCTGCTAGTACAAGGATGGTAGCTTTATCAATTAAGTAATTGTAGCTCATTTAATGTGCATATTTATACCAGCTGAAAGGCTAGTCCCTTCAGAAAAGTAAATAAGGGTAAAAGAAATTGGAACTAATAGAGCTGGAAGTAATGTATCTGTATGGAGTCTTTGTAGCAGCGCTCACTTTCTTGTGAAATGCTAAAGATGGGGGTTTTGTCAGATAAGTGCAACTTACACTTTAAGATGTCAGAATTGGCGGTTTTGTGGGCTTAGGCTGAGGTGTCAATGTGTGAGATATAATGTACTGCTTAAAGATATTCCCGTTCAGGTTTGGAATTAACATGTTGTGTTTAGTGTAAACTTAAGGTAACTAAATTAAGATAAAATGCATGTAAGTCCTTATCTGTTCATCATGTAGTGATAGCACGTCTACAAATAAAGCTGTATGTAAAGCAAGACATTCTCATTTACAAGCGTGCATTCTTACTCTTAGTTGAGGAAATGCAAAAAAGCTACTGTGATGATGCACCCAGTACATTTGTTAATGCTTTATTTGATTTTTACTTTCCTGTTAAAGAAAGTATCTGTTATACTGAATTACTTAGCCAGAAAATACTTTGGTTGAAACTTGGCATTTGTTGATGTCACAACTATATACCCAAATGATTCAATTAAAAGAAAAGCGGAGATGAAATACCATTACTGGTACAAAAAGCAGCTTGTCATGACACACTGGGGTGCAACATTTTGGACCAAAGTCACTCCAGACAGCCAGCAGGATGGGCAGGTTTCAGAAAACAAAGATAATATTTGCTTCACCCCTAAAGAAGTATATACAGATATATTTAAGGCACCTAACAAAGTTTGATTTGGGAGCTTACTGTTCAGTGGTGACATTTTTATTTATGTCTCTGAGTCATATGGCTGATAAATTAAATACTCTTAGTGGGAAAACATTTTTTTATATTAAGAAAAATCCAACTTTCAAGATAAGTATATCTTTTTTACATACAATGTAAAAATGACGTTGCCATTTAGGGTTCCTAGGGGTCTCCATTTTCAGGCATCTTAAAGACTAACCGTCCTATTGTTCTCCTACTGTGTGGCATCTTTAAAACTTCATGTTTTGAACACTAGCTCTTCACTTCTATGAGCTGAATAAGTCATGATTACATAATAGATGAGGACTGTTTTAACACATGCAAAGGAGGGTAGGTACACCCTGTCCTAATCAGCCTAAAATTTTATGGGTTCTTAAGTCAGCGAACTTGCAAAACATTTGTGAAGAATATTGTCTTGACTCTGGCATTTATATCCTTTTTAGACACCTAGTGAGAACCTAAGTGCTCCATTGAAATGAGTGGCTGTAGCTTTGCAGGAACTAGTAGTGGGGGTTTTGTTTGTTTTTGCTAGGTCTTCTAAGTCTACCACACACTTTGTTACCTGCAGCATTGTCTGCAGGTTCATGTTTTTGCTATGTGAAGAAATGTATTGCAAACTTGGAAGGAAAGAGTTCCATATTAGAAGTAAGATTGTCAGCTCAAAATTTTTAGGCATTTACTTAATGAGGACTACTGAGAAACTGTGAAAACTTAAACTTTTAGGAACTGCTTTTCCAGAATTGTATTAAACGAGGCGGCAATGGGGAACTAACACAGACCCTAAGTCTCTGGTTTCTTTACTGATGCCCCCTATTTGTAATATTGTACTTAGTTTCATCAGTAGTAATTTTGAAACCCTGCCATAGATCTCTCACAGTATTGTACCTGGTTTACAAAATAAATACCTTTAATAGAAACCAAAAGCATAAATAGCCTTTTGTGAAGACGGAAAAAAAAAAAGACAATTACTTCTGTGTAGATCAGAATCCTAAAGCACATTGGTAAGAAAATATTCACAAAGAGAAGATGTAGTGTCTGTTCATTTGACATGATGGTTGACCCTGCTGTCAGGTGGAAAGAGAACAGGTACTGAAATGCTTGTATTTAAAAAGTAGCTCCTTTATTTAAACCGCAGTAATTTCCAAGCATAATGTATTTCGAAAACCTGTTAATACAGATATACCTACAGAGTCAATCCCTCCCCTTTATTCCCCTACCCAGGTCTTGTAAATTTTAAAACGGTAGGCCTGGTGGTGGGATGAATAAAACATACTCCAATTGCCTAAGAATGATCTGGAAGCATGTCATACCTCTGTTTTGAGGTATCAAATATTTTTCCCCTGCTATTCTCTGTTCATTTGTTTACTATTTGTCTTCGAAAATTAGACCTCGGAGATAGTATTCTCCTTACATATTTTTAAGTGGCAAGAATTGCACAAATATTTAGGTTTAACAAAATACAATGTTACTTTATTCTTTAATCAATCCAGAGCCCTGTATTGTGTTGTTTGGTTTTGTTGCCTTTCACTGGAAATGTTTTTGCACATGGGAAACTAAGATCTTATCTAAAGATGAATGAAGTCCATTCAAAGAATTCAAGGGGCATGGAAAAGTCCCACAATAGGAAAGAGATGTCGTTCATCAGCGTGAAATGGTGCTATAATGTTGGATCATACAAAATGATAGGAAATAACTTCAAAAACTTTAAGATGGAAAGTATACTCTTGTTAATTTTAGCCACAAAATCTGTCATAAGTAGTTTGATATGAAAACTTCTGGAGCTGATAGGCTTTCACTTTGAATGAATGAAAAGAGTAGTTCTTTCCCCAAATCTTATGATAGAAGTAAGGAGGACTGCAGTTAGAACAAAATCTTCCAAAGGTGATCTCACAGGCTTGCAAGTAAAAGCAGGAAGTAAAAATTAATTCCTGTAGTGGACTGAAGTCAAAGATGTTTCTGAAAAGGTTTCATGGGAATAGGAATTTACCCACTGCTTTTACCCTGGCACCAGAGATTCAGCTAAACTATTTAGCTGTGGAAGGAGTTAAGGTAAATATTTTTAAAAGTTGTTTGGTTTTTTAAAAAAAGGCGTTTCGTTGTGTATCAAGTTAGGCAAATATGAAATTTTCAAGGTTCAGCACACTTCATACTGTTTGAACCTGATTAACTAAGGTTAAGGATAAGGTAGGCAAAACTGGAGTAGGGCAAGTATGCCTGCATCACTCAAGTTCAGAGTTGCAAAGACTTTTTTCTAAATATTGTTGTACTGGTTGCTTTTCCAAGAAGGTGTCTTGAACCATGTCACTAGTAGCATTTTTTCCCCTGCACCTTGAGGGACAGGCATTCCCTCAGTAGGTACCATCTTTTGATCCAGTATTGGACAGATGACCTCTGATTTAATTGCAAGGTGGATTGTTCCTTTTGAATGTGAACTTCTTTGATAACTTACGAGAATTTTCTGTAAGTTTTCTTTGTTCTATTGATTATTTTCCTCAGCATATTATTATATGCAGGAAGAACTTGAAAATGTACCCAAATATTTCATGGCATTTACGGCACCTTTTCAGTGAACATTTATCTCTTGCCAACAACATTTTTCCTAATTAATGTATCGCTATATATTTAGGATTTTATAAGTAATAAAAAACCCCTCAAAATGTATTTTGTTTTCTGCTCCTTAAATATCTGTGGGTCATAATGCCAAATTCAAATGTCTGTTTCCATATATTCTTGGCCACTTGCACAATTTAACACTACTGGAGGTGTCATATCTACAGCAGTGCTTTCTGCCAGTATATACGTTTTCTTGAATGCTGCCATCAAATGCAATGTCGTAAGAGATTCTTCCAGACTTACAGGTGTGCCTGTTTATATTTTGTTTTCCTATGAGTTGAGCTGTTTATTTGCTATAGCTCTTCTCAAAATCACAGTTTCCAGTTAACTTTGTGGAATGCAATATTTACCCTGTTGGTGTCCAGTTGCTAATGAAATCGGTGAACTTACTCTTGACCAGCAATTTTCATTTTTCTAGGTGAAATCTGGAAACTTTATCCATGGCTGGGAGCCTACCATGCTTTCTTTTTAGTGTTGAACATACCTGCAAACCAAATCAGGTTTAATAATGTGCTGAGTGCCCTCAATTCAGCCTCCATTCCGCTACTGTGTCTTTAGGTGTTTGGTAGGAAATGGAATCCAGCAGACTATTGCTTCAGTAGCTAAATAAAAGGTGCTGATCCTGAAACTTGCATTTAGTAAGCAAACATGATGGGTATGCATTGGCAGCAAATGAAATGCAAACTTAATAATTCACTTCATGAACTCTGCCCAGCATCGTACCACAACCAACTTGAATGGCAAGTAGTGGTTTCAGCAAGGCTTTGTGTTGGGGGTATCTACTCAGCCAGCTTGGGATGGGAGAGAAGATGAATCAGGTTCTATTGACCTACATGTCTTTGAGCCTTGAATAAAGCAGCGTCTCAAAGAATTCCCCAAGCACCATTTTTTTAAAGGGATAGTCACTGTTATCTTTTAACAGCCTCTTAGTTTTTATCTTGCTGTAGATTTCTCTGAAGGTGTGATTTTCCAAATACGCCATTTTTTTAATGGCAATCTTTATACACACCCTAAGGTGGGTGGAAAGTCGGTCTTCTCCAGCACCTGGCAAAATGTGCTTTACATTTTCATGTCTGAAAAAGAATGTTGTTCTCTATGCCCTGAAACATGTTAAACGCAACAGAGAAAAATATTCTTTACTTGACCCCCTGTGTAGTCAGGACCCAACAAACCAGTTACTCCTCTTGTTCTTATTCCTACAGTGATTCTTTGAAAATAGAGGATATGCTTTTGATAGCCAATGGTTGCCTTTACATGGTTTTATCAAGAATTTCAGAAGCCCAAGGCAACTAATGTGTTGCACAGGGACCTAAACCTGTCCTTATGGATCTGGCCAGAAAAGTGAAATTGATGCCACCAAAGACATTAGGGGAAAGTGAATTACCGTTCCCCTATGTTAACCCCAGGAACAGAAGAGCCATAAATGAGAGCAGTGCCCTGATTTCTGTCCTGTAACCGAGTGAGATGCTTTTCCCTGCCTTCAGCCATACACATTTGTCTAGCCAATGGTTAAACTCCGTTTCCTGTGCTGAGATTTAAATTTTAAAAGAGCAAAATTTTTTCACATGCTAGACACAACTTTCTAACAGAAACACTGTTTGTAAAAGTAAGTTTAATATCGCAGCACCATTCCAGAAACGTCTGCTGTTCTGTTTATCAAAATAGCATAAAACTACCAAGGGAGTATATGTTGCGTGCCATTGAAAACATAGGACAAAACATAGCAATGATATTTTGTCTTGCTAGAGGAGCAGATAGCAGATATGAGCTGCATTCTGCTCCTAGAACACAGGCTTCACCTTCCTCTATGAATTACCTTTTTGGGATAGCTATGGCTGTAAAGCTTTACAAGTTTAAATTACTGTAAGGAACTGTATAGGCTCGCTCTCTTAATGCAAAACATCACAGTACTCTTTTACGTGGGGCTTGATATCATACACAGAGAACCTTGGAGCACTTGCTGGTAAGGTGGGATTTGAGAGTAAGATAATAGAGTTTAGTCTTCGAATCAAAGTTAATGGTGACTTTATACAGTCCATTAATGAGCTTTTGGTAGTATACATCTTGGTTATCTGCATTATCATAGAATCATAGAATGGTTAGAGTTGGAAGGGACCTTAAAGATCATCAAGTTCCAACCCCCCTGCCATGGGCAGGGACACCTCTGACTAGAGCAGGTTGCTCAAAGCCCCATCCAGCCTGGCCTTAAATTATGTTTAATTATGTTAGAAATTTTGGAATGTAATGCTACCTTATCCAGGTGTTGATATCCCAGTGTGGGGCTGCTGTTAAGCTTGACAGTCTCTTTTAAAATGTATGTGTGGAATTCACACTTTTGATTATTTTTTTCTCCCCTATTAGAACCTACTTGTTGCCATTTTTTTTGTAATAGAAGTCATGAATTATTTACATTTGATATTTGGAGACAAGATGATGGAGAAGCTTAAGAAAGTCTTAAGAAGCTTAAGAATGTCTTGCTAAGAAAAAATATATTTATTGCAATATATTTTAAAAGCATATTTTATTTCTATGTCATTTTGCTTAGGAATAAAAATAAAAAAGATTAAGCCTGAATTTAGCTTGACCTTAAAAGCACCTAATGAAAAGTTGATTTCTGAGCTTCCTGCTTGCTTCTCCTATTCATCTCTACTGGCATTCAAAATTTGAAACAATGGTTAAAATTATACATTAGAAGTTCAGATGGCAGAGAAAGTGGCAGGATCCTACAGAAGGATTTCTAAAATCTACCAGTCGTCTAAGTTTGCAGTGTAAAACGCTTACATACAGGCAAGCTCAAAATAATGAGAAGTGTTATCCACATACAATACTGTGAATGGGGAAACTGGCCAAGGTTGTACCTGGAATTCCCCTAAAGCCTTTTTCCTGCTGTTTCACCACTTGTGTGAGCCCTTCTGGTGGGAATTTCACTTGAAATGAAGAAAAATTGTTTTGTGGGCACTATTTATTTATTATCTAACTTAAAGGGTCATGCTTTTATTTCAGCAGTTCAAATGTGTAAATTTCATAAGGTGTGTTATTGATCATAGTGTATAAGTTTTGGAAGATATTTTATTCTAACTCTTCCCAAAATGCAACCTTTTAAACCAAAAGTTTCTGATAGTTGAATTATTTTCTTCACGTGGGAAATTCTTAGGTAGGCTGCTATGGGTATTCTCTTGTGCCCAATCTTCCTATCATCTCATTCTCCTGAAAATAGCTCAGGTGTTGTCTGGGTTTTGTTGTCTAGGCTGTAAAACACAGCTCATTGGGTGCAGCTTTTAAGAACAAAAGGTGACGAGGTTTTCATGGAAAAATTCATGACAGATTCAAGACTTTAAGACTGTGCAGAACTGCAGCTGCTATGATAGGAAACCCTTTTGCAGCTGAGAGGGAGAGGAGGGTTATCCTAGCAGATCAGTTTGGGGTTCCTTACCGCTTTCCTGGTCGCTGGAAGTGTCATAGTATGGAAAAGATGGGAAAGGAAGAATGAGACCTCTCAGTACTTCTGTCTGCTACAAGTCTTTTCTCAGGGAAATGAAACTGTGAGCTTCAGTGCAATGGGCTATTCTGTTTAACTGCAGTGGTTGGTCTTTTGTTTTTCGTTTAGTTATAACATATTAAGCTAAAATCCCTGAAAACAAAAAGTCATTGTTTGCACTCCGCATTCTAGGCACGGTATTTTTCAGCTGTTTTCTGGTAATAGTCAAATTAGACATTAACATGTCTATGTACATGGCTACATAGATTAATGGAACTGATGTCAGCATGTTTAAAATGAGTTTTAATGTTTAAGTAAAATGAAAATACTTTAAAACAAATTATTTGGCTCAAAGCTCCATTTATATGGTGTACGTTTCAAGCTAATAATCAGGGCTTACTGTGGGTCAGCGTGTCATATCCCAGTGGTGTCTAGTGAGATGGAGGGTTATCTTCTATGTCAGCTAGATAACCCTGTGAACAATTTTGAGCAGTGGAGATAATGGGACTGAATTCTGAAATGAGGTAGAACTCTGAAACGGGGCAGAATTCAGAACGGGAGCCAGAAATACCACAGAGTTAGTGTCATGTGTGAGCACCGTACGGCTGCTTATGAAGGCAATCACCTTTTGGCATCAGTAGTCACTTATGTTTGACAATAATCCTTCTTGATAGGGTGCAATTAAAATGTGGGAGAATGGCAAATCAGGTACATATTCCTATAGAAAAGAAAGGTGAAGTGAAAAAAATTCTTCCTTTTTTGTGTCGCTATCTTTTTTTATCTTTTCTCTTTTAATATGGATATTGCATGATAATCTAATAAGTATTTTTTGCCATGTTTTGGACAGTTTTTACTGTCTTCGAGTTCTGCTGTCCACAATTATTGTGGTGTTTAAAGCATAATTTTTTTAAAATTTTCTCTTCTTAATAAAAATATAATTTTTATGTACTTTGAGGAAACTAGATCATCTTTGTGGCAACACAAACACTTTCATACTTCATTTTTTTCATTTTTCTATTCTGTATTTTACTGGGTTTAATTTTATAAATAAGGAAAAAGCCAAATTTTTTGCACGTTTATGAAAAGAGTAGTTATGTAGTCTCTGGTTTCATATCTTGTCAGGTAACACAACAGGCTTTTTAATTGTGCCTCTATATCAAACCATTGATATAATAACTGAAGTAATTGTCTTCATACAAAACATATAACTGATACAAACAAATGATAACTAGTTGAGTTTTGGGTTTGTTACCACCTTTAGAACTAGCACAGTATATTCTGCTGAATTCTGTTACAGCTTTTGCAAAATGGACTTTTGCATGTATATATTTGTAGTATATATTTTGACAAATCTTAGGAGCGCCAGTGTTAAAGGTATTTTTTTCCCCCCACTGTCTATTGTATCACTCATCTTGTGTTTGCCTTTTATTTTTAGCCGTAGTGTAAGTGAATTATCAAGCACTGACGAGCATATTCTTTCTGTTAGCATTTCTTCACACACTTGATAACGACAGTTGTAACTCATAGCAAAAGCTTAGTGACTTCTGTAGCCTTTGGCCAGCCAGTAGAGGCCACTCATAGCTTGCTACTGAAGCTGGGCAGTGATTTGAAAATGGGGGGGTTGTTGTGTGCATGGGTTTTTTTAATCCACTCTGAGCAAGCTTACGCTGCCGTGAACTGTCATAGTATGACTTGTACCTGCAAAAAGTTCTGTTACGATTAATTCTGGTTATATATGTAAATGTATTTAATATTGACGGTTTTCTGTTTCCTATAATAAGTCCCGTGGCAGTAAGAATAAAAACCATGTTCAGCAGTGTGCTTCAAGCAGTCTTAAAGCAAATGCTTTGATGACATCCTTTGTTGTTAGCACAAGCTTTACTGTCGTTGTATTACCATACTTTAATGAATTAAGGAAAAACTATTACAGATTACTTGAGGGGGGTGGAGGAGGGGGGAAGGAGGGCCTTTTTTGTATGTTTTCCTTATTTTTCCCAAATGAGGAACTGAGCTGCAAAGAACAACTTATCAAAGGTCAAAACAGCAAGCCTGCAGCAGAGCAAGGAATTGAACCTGCATCTCTCAGGTCAAGGCTAGTATCCTAATCACTGCTCTGCTCCTTCCTCCTGTCTGTATCACCATGTGGGTAACTTCACTTATTGATGATAATTTTACAAGTAAAACCGTTATTTCAGCATTTTAGATTGTTCTTAAAAGGATACAATTCCAGCAATACTGAAGTCAAAATCCTGTTGACTTAGTGAAGATAAAATTTCACTCTAGAATAAGTTTTATATCTAAACAGACAGCTAAAAATATCATCATAAAGATATTGTTATATGCAGCATATTACTGCAGCATTTAATTAGTATCTCTTTGTACTAAGGAAAATTTGGTTTCATTTAAATAAAATTTGTTAAATATTAGCTATTTAGAGAGTAATGAAGTAGCAAAATTTTGGCCTTTGTTTTGTTGCCATATCTGATAAAATTCAGGCAGCTGCCCTTTCCCTTTTCTAATATAAAAAATTGAAATTATAATCCTGTGTCCTGTGTTTATGCAGTCCTGAGTATCTTACATTTGTCTTTTAACAAGGAGTTGATTTAGTTTAAAAAAAATAAAAATCTGGTTTATAGTTTTTTCTTGAGACTTATAAATCAGTCTTTTCTTTGCAGTGCTGTGAGCTTCTGTTGGAGTTATGTTGCCACATAGTGCTATTTCATATTAAATATTAGGAATCTCAAAGTAACTCTCCTGCTGACTTCCTTGTAGGTAGGATGCTTGCACTTTTCACTTTGCCTGATGCTTTCTCCGTAGACCAAATTATTTTTTTACTTTGCACACTAGTACTTATGTTCTCTGCTTTAATAGTTCCTCCAGTGTTACTATACCACATACCTAAAGACAACAGGTATGCACTAATGTGTGTTATTACAATGCATCATTAAACTTACTCTGTTGCCTATTCTATAGTATATAAAAGCTTGTCCCTTTGACAAAGATTTAAGACAAAACATGGTCTGTGATTCTGCTAGTGTTACCATTTAAAACAAACAAAAAACCTTAACCCAGGACAGTCTCTTTTGAAAAGTCTTTTATTTTAAGCTTATAATTATTTATTTTCAAATTCAGGTTTTATCTTAAAAGCAGCACGGAGAAAACGTGTAATAGCAAAGACTTACAAAGAAATTCCCTGTTTTGACTTTATACATGAGATTTAAATTTTCCATCTTTCTCTGAAGGAGCTATGTTCAGTAGTGGACTTTTCTTCTTTTGATCTCCGATACTATAGTTTTTCTTTTCCATCTGTTAATCATTCAATTGAAAACCACACATGAAGAGATAGAGGTATCTTGATCAGTTGTGTGAAAAGAAATGTAGAGAAAACTCTTCACAGTGTGTGAAATCACTAGAGAGATTGGGGAGCTGGGAGATATTCTTTAACTCCAAGAAACTTACTGATTCTCATTTTATCAAGGGTATGTAGCTCTTTCATTTCTTTTTTTTTTTTTTTTTTTTATTAAGAGAAAACAGTAAATCATGTACAGGGAGATGTGTGTTTGCTTTCGGATTAAAGTCCGTGTCTTTTGACCTATTTTTCTTGAGACTTTTCTCCTTCCTTATCACTTGCATATATTTTGCAAGCAGAATGGCAATGATCCATTGATTTTTGCAACACTATGTTAGTAAGAGGTCAATTTTAAAGAATTATAACTTGAGTAGCGAGAAACTGGCATGGAATTATTCTGCCAGTGAGCTGTGTATTGATGAAGACTTTTTAGAGTTTGAGTGAGCATCACTTAAGGTAATCTGTCCATTAAAGAGATGCTTCCCTGGAATGGCCAGTTTGGGCCCTTCAGCAAGAGTGTGGCTTGTAGAGGGAATAAAAATGTAATGGTAATGTCAAGCTAGGGTTATGGCAATGATTCAGTGATGTATACTGTGAAAACTGTTTTTATTTTCTTTGCTTTCTATATTGCTCCAAGTCAAAGAATTTGTATCTATATTTTATTAAAGATGTATTTTAAAACCAGAGCTTTGTTTATTGTAGGTGCTTTCCAATGCCTCTAGTGAAGAAGTGGTATAAAATGACTGATAATAAATTGATGCTGAAAATAATAGAGAATTGCTCTTAATCAGCGCAATGAAAAGTAGAGATTAGATTTTCTCTATTTCTTCCCTTGATGTAGCTTGATTTAATTACCTATAAATTGGCAATTACAGAGCTGTGAATTATGGAAGTGCCATTGTAATGCTGTAATTTCCACTGCAAAATCCTGTTTTCCAGGATTTGATTTTAGTTGCATGTTGTTTTGGGCGACAACTTGTTTTGCAGAAACTCCTGCCTGAGAAAATTGTATTCATTGACATAGTGTCTTTAGGGAAAGATACTGTAAAAATGTGAACCCAGAAAAAAGTATCTTTTCTTCTTCTGGAATTTAAAAAACTTGGTTAATATAATTAATTTTTACGTGTGTTGATCTGTAGTTGATCATAGCAGTTGATTTATAGAGTGGAAAAAGGGACCTATTTAAAAAGACAAAAATACCCCTTTCAGTATTTAAAAATTATGTAACTTTTAAGAAATTTATTTTTTCAGTAACAGAAAGGACATCTGGGGTAGGACATGGTCTGTATTTTTTCAAAAATGTATTTCCTAAGCTAAACATAAATTATGAAGAGGAAGCATACTTGCTCACTTCATTGTGCAATACCATGGAAAAAATAAGGGAGAAGAGGTGTGGTTGAGTGTGAATTTTAAGGTAGTATATATTATTTTAAGTATTAAGAAAATACTGTGTATGGAACACATCTTTACTTGGAAGCTCTGTATTAAAGGTATCTTTAAAAATAATTAATGGTTTTCAAAGGTCTATTCAGTAACTAAACATTAAAATACACTTCAAATGAGAAGTAAACAGTATTGCTAAGTAATGATGCAAGGTATTTTTGTTTTGTGTTATTTTTAGTTGGCACATGGTAATACATTTTCTTTAAACTACAGCACGTGTAAATTAAAAAGGCACTATGATATTTATTTTGTTAAAAGATGCATAAATTGACCCACTAAATTGTTTCTTTAACGTTCTATGTAGACTCCAGTCCTGGATGCCTCTTACCCTATTCATATAAAGGAAAAGGTAGTGTTCAAGGAACCTGTGACTGTACTGTGGACATTTTGCTTCCTCGTGTTCAGTGGTTTGACCAGCTGGTCATAAAGGTGATCATCCCGCTTTGTTCGGTGTTGGTGCAGCTTCACCTTGAGTACTGTGTGCAGTTCTGAGCCCCACAATTTAAGAAGGATGTGAAGGTCCGTGAGTGCGTCCAGAAGAGGGAAATGAAGCTGGTGACAGGGTTGGAAGGAATGTCCAGCTGAGGACTCTGGGTTTGTCTAGTTCGGCGCAAAGGAGGCTGAGGGGCGACCTCATTACTCTCTACAGCTGCCCGAGGAGAAGGAGGTGATGATCTCTTCTTCCTGGTACCCAGGGATAGGACATGTGGGAATGGTTCGAAGCTGCACCAGGGGAGGTTTAGACTGGACATTAGGAAGCATTTCTTTAACAAAAGGGTGGCCAAACACCGTAACAGGCTTCATAGAGAGGCAGTTGATGTTTTAAGCCTGTCAATGTTTCAGAGGCATTTGGACAATGCACTTAACAACATGTTCTTTCATGTCCTCCTTTTTCTGTTTAATCCCATCCTCTTTCCATGTATCACTTCTGAAGTTTGTTATATGTAATATCTTGGACAAGAGTGTACAATGTTGTGTGTTTTGAGGCAAAACCCCTTAGTCTTGAATACTTTTCCATTTTACTGTGTCCGCCAGTGTGGGTCATAATTTCTCAGGCAAAGCAGTCTTTGCAAAACAAGAGGAGGACTTTGTCTCTGAGTTGGGGTGCCTGTGTTTGAGAGACTCTGTAAACAGACTTGTAGCCAGAAGAAATTAACAGTTCCAAAGATTTTATTCATCTTAAAGCAGTTATATCAACTGTAGATTACAGTATCACTTATGCAATGTGAGACTTTGCACAAGAGGAAGATGAAAAGCAAGGAGGCTCAAACGTTTCCCTAGTTTTCCTTTACACTCCTACTTATTTTGCTGCTTTTGCCACTAAGCCGCAGTACAGATTGCAACACAGTGGGGCTGTGTGAAGACCCATGATACTTCTTTTGTACTTTTTGAAAGTCAATATTGTTCCGCATCCTCTGGGACATCATTCCTAGTCATTTGCTACATCTAGTAAGTTTTTAAAAAGCTGCTGTTCTTAATTAAAGGGAATAGCTAGAAATATTTGTGCTTTTTATATTACTTAAAGTTAACCTAAGTTCCAGTATGAGTGTGAATATGTTCGGTTATGGGGTAATGCGACATCTAGAAACACAGACAATTAAATATACTGATAAAAAGCTTGAAAGAGGTTATTGGACATTTTCTAGGCATTTTAACGTGTCATGTAAATTCTGTTGTTTATGGACTTTAAAGTGTGCCATGGCATTTTTTCCCCAAACACTTATCCATCGAAAGATTTGAAAAAAATATTACTATATTATTAGAAAAAAATGCTGCATTTTTTCCTTTAAAGCATGTGGCAAAAATAATCTACAGCACTTGTTGGACACTATCAAAATGTGCTTTTTCAGGTTGCACTTAACTTGCCCATGGCTCAGGTGTTTGTTACCAAAAAAGAGATGGGACCTCTTCCCTTGGAGGAGGAAACAGTAGCATAAAGACATCAGATGTAAGCAAGGAGAATTTGATGAGAAGGAAGACAAGCCCACTTAAGTTCCAATGTCTTTTCTCAGGTGGCTTAGTCCTGGTAGCCTTCACCCTTGTGGCTAAGAACCATCAGTGCTAACTGTACAGCATCAGCTCTGTGAAATTTGTGTACTCACATCTGATTTAGTACATAAGTATTAAAAGCCAAAATTCTTCTCTGTGTTAGAAGGATGTTTAATAGTGTATGAGAATTCACCATTACCAAGGAGGATGGTTTTAGTGAATGAACTTAAAGTTTAAAACAGGCCTGATCTTTCAGTCTCCTAAACACTCCCATCACAGTAATTCTGATTCCCCGTTACTCATGGATGCACTCAGACACGCACACTTACAAACATTCAATTAAAAAAAAAAATCCTAGTGTGCAAAATTTCAGGGTTGCTTGTTCTTAGTATCCCAAGAGAAAGCTAGTGCTTACTTTAACCCCTGCTTTCTTCTTGTGCACTGGGACTTCGTCACCTAAACCAGTTCTAGATAACTACATTAATACTTTTTTTCATTAATAAAGAATCTGAAGAGTTGAGAGGATATTTGTTGTGATTTTAGTGTCCTGCAATCTGCTGCCACTTTCTGGAGCGATTGGCGCTCTCGTCTGTGGAGATTGAGGAGAACTTTGAAGTAGATTTTTCTAATAGTGAGTTAGCAGATGAAGATGGGCAATAGGTTTTGGTTTGGTTTTTTACACACTAGATAACAGGTGTTTCAAATATGAATTAATTTGCATTAACACACTGTGAATCTTACAATAATCAGCATTCAGTTTTATGTAAGCATCTATATGTATGCATTATGAGTTTAGTTTTATAAATATTCTGTGGCTGCTTGGTAACTGAAGCTATCTAGGGTGTGCAAGAGAAACCTCAGCAGTGTACTTTCTGATCAGTTGTAACTGTATTCCAAGCAAGTTCATATTCTCATACAAATTAGGGGGAAAATATACTTCTGTGGTTTATATATTATTTTAAAACTGGCAATTTATCAAGTGATTTTTCTTGAAATTTCCATGCTTATTAAATTTCAGATTATGTATTTTGAGTAAGCTGGAAACTTAAACTTGTTTCCATAAGTATGGCTGCAGGTAAACAACCAATTTTAGTCCAGAAAATAGCTTTTGCTTCTGTCAACATGTTGTTTATTTTCTCCCTGAGATAAAAAGTTCAGTTTTCTGATATTTGTACCGAGATAAAGTCTGTAAACAAGATTAATATAGTGTGGAAAAGGTTGTCAGCAGCCCTGGCAAAGGAAATAAGTTGCCTGTACACAGAACATACTGTAAACTGAATAAAAGTGTCAGGTCCACCATGAGATAATGTGATCATGAACCTCTAACAAAGCATGACATAGGCACAGTCGGCTTTTCTTATAGCCACAGTGTAGAAAATGGATTACTATATTCCAGGGATACCCACTGGAATAGCATGAAAACCTCATTTTGAGATTAATGCAGGATGTAACTCTCAAGAGCTGAGCTATATGTTTACCTGTAGTGTTAAAGTAACAGTTTAGTTATTAATCTTAAAATTTGGAAGTTACATATTAAAATACTTGTTCATGTTTCTAGGTCTGTCTTTGTGAATTGGCATTTCTTGGTTTTATTATTAGGTGAACTATGACATTACAAAAGTAATGTTTGGTCAGTATTTTATTGTTATCATGTGGCTATGTAAGGCCTCAGTAAGTCTAGCAAAACAGTAAATTCCAAATGCGAGTGAAGCAGTACATGCGGTTCTCCCATGTACCTGCCATGATTGCCTCTACTAGGGATTTCTATGGTTGCATAGATATTCCTGTGGTAAGGCATTCTTTTCAGTTGCCACCAGCCAGGGTTTCTCAAATCTGACATCATTCCTCAGGTCAGAGAAACAGATTTTTGTCAAATACTTTAACTGCATGGAGGTTTCATATGACTCTGTGAGTGTTCTTTGAAAGTTTTCCAGACTTTGAGCTCTGACTGCCCTGGCTTTCTCCAGCATGAGACCAGATGAATAGGGATATTTTTTTTTAAAAGTCGAGCTCATTGCTCTTTAATAAAGAGTAGGCAGCTCTTATCTATGAATCTTTTGCTTATGTACTTTTGGCAAGCCTGAGCCATATAAATATATTATCATTGAGTTTTTGTGGTCTCTTTTCAAAACTGGCAGAATGTCTGACTTCATTCCCACCTCTGGTCATCTACTGACTATAGAACTGTCTCCAAAGAACTGAAAATTTGTTCCTGTATTCTTTCCAACAGGAATAGTTTGCCTTCTGCTCTAGTTCTTCAAGCATGAATTTAATCAGGTGGTCTCTTATTCTTCTGCTTTTACCTATTTACAAATACAGACAAATTAAACAGATTCTAAAAATAAAGCTGTTTGAATGCGGTCTTGAGGAGTACCAAAATATCACATCATCTACAAAAGCCTGCATGTGCTATTATGCATTGTTAGGATCATTCTTAAATGGAGCATACTATGTATTTTTGGTTTCAGCATATATATAGCATAAGACAAGCACTACAGTACAGTGTGATAAAAATTATTTTATCTTTGCTTTCTATCCCACATCAACTTGAATTTCAAAAGCTTTGTATTGGGATACAAAGGTTGAGAGGGGTTTTTTTAATAAATTTACTATCCTTCTCTGCGGGTAATACAGAAAGATTTTTAATATGATTTTCAGAACATCTAACTTTCAGTCTTCAGAGATTAAGTGCTTCATGGACTTTTCAATAGCAACTTAGGTTTGTGACATCCAATCAGCATTACACATAAAGGATTTTGGTAGATCTTATATAGCACTTTCTGTATCCAGACTTTACTTTAAAATTGCAGATACTGCTAATTGCATTTACTGTATCTAGTGTACTCTGTTTTCTGTTTAGTATTTGTGGTATGTTTTCTTAATAAACAAGCAATGTGTGTGTATGTTAGCCATTATTCAAAGACTCTTTTTTTGTACTTTTTTCCGTTAGATAACTCCAGGACCAGGCAGTAGCAGGAAAACGGTTCACTTGTCCCAGGATTCTCTTCACCATGAGTGAGTATAATTGATGGGAGTTACAACTTTTTATTATTGTTTGCTTTACAGTAGTAACTCTGTCCCAAAGCCACATTTTACAACTATACAAACATGTGATGAGAACCTCAGTTCAGTTACATAATGATCTTTATTTAATAATAATATTTGTAATACTTTGTAAGTAATTTTGTGTTTGTTAAAGAAGCATGAAGTTCGGTGCTTTGTACATGTGTTTTTATTAATTTGCTGAGTATACGCTTTCCTAAAATGCAACGATTTTTAAGGCTAGATGACAAATATGGGTTGTTTAAAAAGAGCAGTGTTATGTTTCTCCAAAGGGAAATTCAGAAATGCCAAGCTTGAATATATGAAAATAAACAAGCATCACATCTTTGAGTCTTAAAGGTGATGTATCATATGAGGAAGAAGGTTATATTAAATTACACAAAAAGACACTGAGTTGATTGTTTTGGACATATGTAAACACAGAATATCATTTGGTTTATTTAGTTGCTCCAGTATGCCATTACTGTAAACTCTTACTCTGTTCAGCTGACACTATTAGCAGCATTATTGCTTGGTTATCTCTTTTGAGTAGTTACAATAAGATTAAATTTTCCTGTACTTTTCCAAATCAGAAATCTAACGCACAGACACGCATGATTAGGAAATAACATATTTGGGGATACATTTATATGTTCCAACTGCTACTTCATATGGCATCCGTAGTTTAAAACAAAACTTGCCAAAGCACATATACTGCAAACATCTGAGCCTCAGTACCAACTCTTTTATGCTACTAATCGATTTTTGCTGCACCCCATGCAGTAAATTGCTAATGTGTGTGTTAACTAAAGAGAGTGTGATTTCATAAATTATTTCTACCCTGAAGTAATTCAACTGATACATTATGGTTTTTACTTTTGTTTATTTTATGAAAACAAACAAGCAAACAACTAACACTGCAATTAAGTGGATGGACAAAATTACAAAAATAAGTGTGATGTGAATATCATGTTCTCATTAGAAGAGGTCTTCTTCTTTAGGAAGATTTTTTTAATGTCTAAATATGAGACTCATTTGAATTACTTTGATATATTTTCTCACTAAAAATATATTTTACTAATAATTCAATCTGTAGTCCACTGATTTGCCACAAACCAGCAGAGTTTATGAGGAGGAGGATACCTCAGTTTGCTGCTCGTCCTTGAGCATTTGCTGTTGATGCTGATCAGAGACAAGACATCTATGTGGAATTTAGACCTAACCCATTTCTTGTCTTCATCAGCTTCTGGATGTTCAGAACCTTATTTGTTGGGTCACTGGCAAATGTGATGGTTTTTTCTTTTCATGTACTGCCAACATCAAAGTTGTGTGCATGAAATATCCCTGTTTTCCTCAAATGTTGAACTATTTGGTACAGTTGATGAACATTTCGTGTCCAAAATATATAAATATCTACTAATTTTTATCTCAAAGTATACTCTTAACTTTATTTCTGTTATTCTTTTGTCATTTCCTACTTCTTTTCAGTAGTCATCTTAAAAGTAGAAAAAGGAGTTAGCGGTATGCAGGTTTCAGTGACAGCTAGTCTTGTGTACAAGAATGAGAGGGTTGACTGCTCATCAGCAAGCTCACAAAAAGTGAGTCACAGAAAGATATGAAATCTTCAGATTTGTCACTTAAAAAATAAGAGTAATTTAGACCAGACAGTTCTATGGAATCTGCTTCTTCTCAGTATATTAATTAAAGTAAAAATTTTAGGTCATTATGTAGCTGCTGTGGGGGGGAAAAATAAGAGTAAACTGTATTAAATCTAACTACTTCAGAAAAAGTGTGACTGGGTTAAGCTTATAACCTATGGTTAGACTTCTAAAGGAACTTACAAGCATAATAGCAGGTAATGCGATGGTCTTTTTGTGCATTATAATGGATGGAATTATTTTATCCTTTGCCTGAAACCTATTGCTTGCTTACATGAGTAATACATGGGTACTATATGTAATTTCAGAACCCCCTTATTCTAATAGTTTTTCCTTCTCCTTTTCATCTTGCAAGTATCAAGATTTGCCCCAGGTTTGTCTATGCTTACTTACAGCTGCATTCAGATGTTAATTCAGTTCTGTGTGCTCACAGTGTGTAAGTGAATCGGTATTAACATGCTTTTGCTGCCATTGAGGGAAGAGTCACGTTGCGAGTTCTTGTCCCTGCCTGTCAATGTCTTAGTCCAAATTTTCACCCCCCTGAAATAAAGCCGCCAATAGTCAAAATTGTGCCATTGTGTGGAGATATGAAACCACTGAAGTTACAGAGTCTTGAATTTCACTTTAGATTCAAACTCAGACTTCAGTTTCTGAAATAATATGTTAAAAACTACCAGGTAGTCCAGAGTACTTAAAAATCTTTTTAGCTATAATCATTAGTAAGTAGCAGTTCAGTACTAAATACGGAATTACTTTCATTTATAGCACATGCATTATAGTATATTAAAATACTATCATTTATATATTTTTTTAGCTTGTTTGACAAAATATAATTACCTATAAAGCCAATAGCTACTCAGAAATGAAATTTGTGGTGCATTCTTTCAAAACTGTTACAGACTTAGAGAGCTCAATAAAAATAGCCCATTAAAATAAAGCATAGCCAAAGGCTGTATTTTCCTGGCAGACAATAAAATACCCAAAAGCACGCACAGGCTGGTCATATGACAGCATGTGCTTTGTTAGTTATATTGTTAAACCTGTCTTTTCTTTTTCTCCCACAGCCACTGGTTTAGCCCTGGGGCTAGGAAGGAACATAGCCAGGTAAGAACTGCTTTGATCAAGAACAGTTTACTTGAGATGCGTAAAGGAATTTAACTACCTCTACTCCAGAGGTAGTGGGCTAATATTTTCAGAAATTATAAACAAAGCAGGTGTGATTTCATATTCTCTTGTAAGGAAACATACTAACAGCAGTGCATTTCAAAAAGTCCCTTAATTAAAAATCTTTAATTAGTCACTTAATTTCAGTTAAGTATCTTTGAGTTTTAACAGGTTAAATGAAAAGTCTGGTTATTTTTTTAATTATTTTGTTAATCGTAGTATCTCCAAATGTTGTGTTTCCCAAAATGTTGGGAAGCAAAACAGTTGACTCACAAAATCAGGAAATACAGAACAGTGACAAGAGCGGGCAGGCTTCTACAGGAAGATCTTTGATTCCATTTTCCTGCATTTCATTTGTTAAAATGACCACAGCAGTAGGAAAGGAACTGTTAAATCTCCATCATGGTGCAGATATTGATGAAAATATCTCACTGGTTTGTCTGCTGAGCCTAGGACAATGTAGTCCCTAGGAGGTCCAAGCCTAGACATGTGATTGAAAGAATGTGAAGATATGTTTAATATTTGATTGGCAACATAGTACTTAATTCTTTGGCTTGTCTTCAGACATGGAGGAATACCTTTCTTTATGGATGGTCTAAACTGAGCATACTGTCCAAGAACTTTAAACTGTGAAAATAAGTCTGGTTTCATTTCTCAAATGTATGGTTAACTTCAACTTATTCAGTAGAAGTAGATGAATATATCAGCAATGCATTGAAATTTAAGACTAAAGTTTCACAGTAAATTTTTCAAGTTAGTAAAAATTTATATAACACCCTTGGTTTCGTTAGATCTGTGCCAGTTCACTAGTACATTTACAAATTTAAATAGATTTGAAACTTCAAAAGGAAATAAGATCTGCAGGATCTTTGGAGGGTTCATCTTAGCATGACCTATCATGAACGCTTGTAGCTCCAGTGAGCCATAGTTTAAATCAGTGTATACTCTTCCATGTCCCCTCCCCCTTCTTTTGAACTCCAGAGCAAGCTGAATCTCTGAAAGTTATATTACTTGCCCAATATTATATTATTGCCAGAGTGGATAAAACCTAGTACAGTTTTAGCTGTAAATTGTGAACTTCTAATATGTTACATTAAGCTGACTGACACTTAACATCTAAACAGACGGCTTTATATAATTCACATTTAACTCTCATTATTTTGTAACACATTTGCTAGTAGAAGACACACATTTAAAAGACTGTTTTAAATATGAGAGTGCTTCGTCTTAATTAATCACGATAAAAAGTTCTCTTGGGTTAATCTTTATCTTCTTCCTGAAATTTTGATGCTATAAGTAGTCAAATTTGCTAGATTAGAATTAGTTTGAGTGATTGGGGTTTTTATTATTATTCTTTTTACATTGGATTTTTTTAACATACTGACTGTCTCACATAACAGAGTAGTTAACTGAAGATGTACTGTTCATGTCTATTAAGAGATTCTAAGCTTAAAACAGTACGGAAATTTCCATGCTGAGAAATAAGTTAACTACCTAATACATACTGGCAATATCCATTCAGCAGAGAGTGTGAAAAATATCTGCTTATCTGGTATATACTGACAAATTAGTTCATCTTTTCTCAGGTAATAGTAGATTTGAATTTTTTTAAATTTTATGTGTTTGTTTTGTATTTCCTAAAAGCTGTGTTTTCAGAGCTTATCTGAACTTCACTGTATTCATAACTTGCAGATTACTAATAAATTGAGAAGTAAAGCTAGAGTCATCAAATAATATAGGTGCTACTGGCATATAATGGATTGGGTTTTTAGACAAGTAAAAGAAATCAGAATGATGGTACAATGTAATTATGACAATTTTCACAGCCTATAAAATTCTGACTAGATTTGTGAAGACCCGTAGTGTATAAGTATTGGTTGCATGGGTTTGCTACTTTCTCTCTTTAATTAATTTCTGGAGCTGAAGTTGTTATTTTAGAATGCAAGTCATTAACTAGCCAAATTTAAAGACTGGCAGGTGATTTGTATTTCCACATGCTATAATACAATTTACTTACCAGCCTGAGAATATTGACAACAGTAAGACTGTTCTCTTTAGGTTGATCATGAAATAGATACACATTGTACAAATGCCATGCTGGTTGAATTTGTGGCTGCGTTTAAATGTGAATCGTAAGTGCTCTGATTTGTTGATGATAAGAAATTGAAAGAATTATTTTATCAGAATAAGATGCCTTGCCTTTATGTAGCCTTCAGATTGCCTTTTAAAACCGGACTGCACTATTTTTACTGCATATGAGAACTATATAGTTGAAATTATGAGGAGGATTCCTTAAACAAGAAGCAAGCAATAGAGAGTTGGGGAAAAATTAATCAAGTGTAATTTTTCAGATAGGTGTAATTTTTTGGAGTCCATGCTCATGTACAACATTATGACTTGACCAACCACACCTTAAAGTGCATTGTTTCCTAATTCCCCGTGGGCTAAATTTGTTTGCTATGAATATTAGATCCATTTACCTGAGTCTGTTTCTAAACAAGTCTTTCATTCTATACGTTTTTCAATATATGCTTAATTTCAAAAAACATTTGTATTTTTTATACTGTCAAATTTTAATGTCTTTAGTGTAACTTTTTGACAGTTTTTTTTTACTGTTAGTGCCACTTTACTCATCCTGACAAATATCATAATGCTGGAAATAGATTTCTGAATATTGGAGACAGTCTGAATGAAAAGTCTTCCTTGATTTGTCTAAAAAATAGAATAAATTGGACCTTGTTCCAGAAGTTGAGTCACAGTTTCAGTTAAATGAATCCTTCATTATTCCTACTTCCCCACTATTATGGGAAGCTTTAATACTGTGTTTTTGTTGATTCTGCAGCTTTCAAATTACAAAAGCTCCTGAGGCTTAGAAGAGTTTATAACTGTTTCATAACTGCTTAGATACAAGTGCCAACCTGATTCGTTTTTCATGATACAATTTTGAAAATTAAGATCAAAATTGGGAAAATGGAAAAAAATTATCAATGGAGATTGTGAATTGCATGGCTTTCTAATATGCTTTGAGAATGCTTTAATTTTAAATTTTTCAATTATTTAGGAATTTTAAATTGGTGGATAAATCTTGAAATATTAGCTATTATTGTAAAATTCTGTCAGATGCCCGGCTTCTCTAGAGTCTTGCATGAAAACTATTCAAAGATTACTAAAGACAGGAAAGAATGGCACTGTCAGGATAACATTTCTAAAAGGCAAATAAAGGCATTGCTCATGAGACTGTTCTGATGGCTTTTTTTTTTTAATAGCTTCAACTCTTGCGAGACAACCGATCAGAGAGAGGACACAAGAAGAACAGCTGTGTAAAAACAGCTAGCAGGTACATTAATGCTCCAGCTGTAATTAATACTGTTTATGAATATGCTGATTTCTTAAGTCTCAAATTTTTATATAGGAAACGACACCATTCTTTTGGGGTATTTTCAGAAATCTTCTTTCTTTTTGTGATTTACTTACAAGAATTTCTTTTATATGGCATAATCTTTGCCTAAAATATAGGTATTAGACTATATCTAAACTTTATCTCTTTACTAAACATCAGAATTAAATGGAAGCAAAAGTAAGGTCTGTGCTTCTGGCATGTAAGTTAAGTGCAGAAAATGTATAAAATTACCATTATGCATACATGCTTTTGAAATCAAGAAGATAACTCAAATACCGTAACACTTAAATTGTTCTTATATCACATTTTGACAATAAAAATTTCATTGTGAAGACTTATTAAAAACAAATCTAGTTCTGCTCTCGGGCTTCCTTCCTCCCCCTCAAAAGACAAAAAAATTCAACACTGACCTGATGGGCACTGGTCTAGGAGTCTATTCCTGGAGGGTTTTTTTATGTACATTACCTACTGAATCTATTCTGACAAATAATTATTTTAATTCTAGTATTTTTTTAAAATGAGAAACTACAGAAATGTTTCCATTACTATGCACAACACTTTACACAATTTTTATATTGTTCTGTAAAGCTGACAATGTGCTACCAAATTACTTTTTACAAAAAATTATAATAGATTTATATCATCATGTAACACTAGGGTTTTGAGTGAGACAGTTGGCTTTCAGGCCCTTGTCTTCTAATGTATATTTGGTTATCCTGAAATAAGTTAATAATATTGTCAAATATTGCTTTGATGAATACCTGTAAAGGGAGACAAATACTTCTTTCAAAAACATGCATATTAAATATGAATCTGTTTCATTGTATACAAGTTCTACTGACATGCTGTAAAACATTGGTTATGCAAATGTTGGTCATTCATCTTCAGAAATTACCGTTATTTTTGTCTATTAAACCTTTTATATTAAGCAAAAAAAATTTTGAAAATTTCTGCATATGTTTTCTGGCAAGCGCACTTATTAAGTCATAATTTTCCTCAGAATTTTAGAGTGAGTTCACTTTAGATATTAATTTTTACTGTAATTGCACTCTTACTATCAGGCTGCTTACATGAAACTGAGAGTATATAGTGGATATAAAGTGAGCAGTAAGAAACAGATTATATTTAAAGTGATTTTAAGATCTTCTTTATGCTGTAGCGATGTAGAAAGGCGCCTCAGGAATTCAGAATCATAACTTACGTGTTTGCTGTTCTGGCCACTGAAGCTCTTGTGAAGTCATTGCTACCTACAGAAGCAGTTAGAAGAGAGACTTTTTTTAAATGGCATTAAGTACCTGAAGTGATCTCCAACCTCTCTTCATGTCCAGTCAGCAGTACGTTAGTAGACTGTTATTCCAGTAAACATCTGGCAGAGTTGTGTAGAAGCACCAGGGGGCAAATCTGAGGCTAAAGACTAGCATTTTCCATAAAATATCTGTAATATTAAAACAAGACTTACGTAAACTATTTTATCATGATGTACATAAAGTCACGGTATGTTATAGTACTGTAATACCATTAAAAACAGCAAGGTCACCTGCTAACATGTCATGGTGCCATTGTCTATTTTCAAAGGCTTTTTTCCTCCAGATGGAGTCAGGTTATTTCAAAAACCACTGCTTTCTTTGCCTGCCACGCAAACTTTACTGTTCTTTAAAGTGACTTGAAGAGAAATTCTTAAACTTCTATGAAAATTATATTTTTGACAAGCTGTGTGCTGTCTTAGACTACCAAGTCATGTGTCTTATTTACAAGAAGTATATTTAACAAATTTTAACATTCTTGATACAGTTTAGCTGCTGAAAATAAGCATTTATTGGCACAACGTGCAAATGCTTTTTCTTTCAGGCCAATAGCTTGTCTGGTTACTACTTTCTTCCTGTAGCTTAAGTGTTCTATAACCTAATATTTTGCTTTTTATCAAAAGCTGTTGCAACCAGAGCAGAAATTGAATTCCAGAATATAGGAACAGCGACGACACATGGCAAATACATAGTTCATCTCCTCATATATTCATAAGTACCTATCCTCATTCAATTCAAGACAATTCCTCTGGTATTCCGTTCCTTAGAAATGAAATTCATGGTGCATAGTGACATATGTCAGACTTACCTGTGGTTAATATTGAAGGCTGATTTTGTTATGGCTTGATTTTAAATTATCACTTCTACCAAAAAGGTTAATCTTAGTTTCACCAAACAATACAGAGGAGGAGGATGTTTCTGGTTAGCAAGGTACCTATAGAAATTACTGTTGTAGTAGCAAATGTTGTTCACAGAGTTAATAAAATGGAGAACATCACCTCTTCATTACTGTGTATGAAATTCAAAGATGGAAATCAGTCATTTAGATTTTTGCATGTGCCCAAATGCTTTAAAAAGGATACCAATCAAATGTCACAAGACTTGAGTTACAGAATTAAGTAACGTTGTAGTAAACCTTTCATTATTTCAGTGTACTACATGCCTATGCAGTTAAATCTTCTGTTGAATGCAAGTGTTTACTCACACCTGAAAGTCTGAAGCTTTCTAAAATTGACGCTGAATTAGTTCTTGCATGTGTTAAACTATTACAGTCGACACATCAATGTAATTCAGATGAGTAACCCCCTTAAAGAGAGGCATACAAACAGTAGTGGCTGTGACCTTATGTTGTCTTAATGTTTGTTGCTAAATGCAGTGATAGAACAGCAGCAGTGAGTAAGTACTGGAAATTCTAGAAAATTGTTGTACTTATCCAGAATACAGTTTAATCTACTTTTATTGCAAGACTGAATTTCTCTGGGTTGCTTTTCATATAGTTTTCACACAGCTGTATTTCTTGTTGTGGGACTATCTTTTTTGTTTGCTTTTCTGGAATACCTTTTTTCTGGTTTTCGTATGTATACAAGATAGGTGTATACACACACATTTTTCTTGCTTGCCTTGACTTTTCTTACCCCTTTTGGATGACTGAACACTGTTCTTGTCTCAGCATGTAGACAATATGTAAATACCCATATTACATTAGATCAGTGACTTGTGGAATAATTTATTCTGTAAATACATCAGAAAGGTGTGGAGCTCTAAACACGGTAGTGGTCTGCAGCTGTCTCTTCATGGTGAAATAACACTGATACTTTCTGGGTAAGCTTTGCTGTACTGGGTTGCTTATATTAGGTTTCTTCTGTCAAAATTAATAATAATGCACCAATCCCATATAAACTAACATGACCTTTTACTAGTGGCAGGGTAATTAGACCGTTGAGAACTGTTGATACAGCTACTGATGAGACAAATGCTAAGGAGGGGAACAGTACTGCACCACAAAATTTAGAACTTGGATGGTTTATATTACGCTGATACAGCTCAACACATGTGGTCTGTATTCTACACATTTAAATATATATACACACCTCTATTTATGCTACCTTTACAGACAGGCTTTAATCTACAAAAATACAGTTTTCCCATTAATTATTCAAATTATATAAACAATAGTAAATAATGCTAGTTTAGAAATGGCATTTATTTCACCTGTATAGCCTTGAAAAGGTTCTCTGTTTACATTATCACTCTGCATTAGAACAGGAACAGTCCCCTTTCCAATCCAGCTGCACTGCTCAAAGGTGCTAATTCTTCTGGCTGCTTGTTTCCATCCTCTCCTCTTTTGCCAGTAAAGAAGGGGGAGTTTTGTCTGCATTTTTTAATACGCTTCAGGCAAAGCCAGCCTGGTTAGCTCAACTCACCTATTTAAATTAAATTGGCTGGTTTTGTGCAAACCATATTAGGGAGCGCTCACATGATTTCTTCCTCCGGCAGAGCTCTGGAGATGATAATCTCCAGCAGATGTGTGATAACAAATAGCTCGGGATAGTAATGTCTTCATCTGGCGCAGTTGTTAGCAGACCAAATGTCTGTCTGTAGCCCCAGGCTGTGGGCAAACAATTGAACATGATTGAGTTATGGCAAGTTAACAAGTTGCTGCTTGGCAGCTGAACTGCCATAGCCGATCGTGCGCTCATTGTTTGCCTGCTCCCATCATAAGGTAAAACACTTCTTCCTAAGTCACCTTTGTAAAATTTTATAACAATGAGGTCTACCTAAAGAAGATTCCCCAGGGCTAAGAGATTCATTTGGTCAGCTCTGGAGACAGTGTTGAACGATATTTTGCCGAGCTGCTATGACGTAATTTTGAACATGTGATTATACTGTTAAATATAGGGGGGACGTCTATCACACAACTGTCTGCCTGTCTCTTAATATTTAACGTATTTATCCTCGCAGTACCTTACAAAGTTAGGAAGTACTTTTATCCTCATTTGACAGAATAACCAGGATACTTAGGCAACTTAATATTTTGCCTTTGGTCATACAGTTGATGCCATAACTAATTTATGGTGTAGTCTAGAAACAATAGAATTGCAGATTGGGAAAACAGCAGACTACTGAATGAGTTAAACTTGTGTAATTATTTCCTTTACTATACATAATGGTCTTGTGTCATTTCTTTTACAGTGTACATCTGTTAAGTATTGTAAATTATTTTATCTACATGCTTATTTTTTTCTTATGTACTCTAAGTAGAATTTGACATATGCATGAATTGAGAAACTGAGAAGAAAACAGTGCTGGAACTTTTTCCACCTATCAGGTTTTTTTTTTGCTCATATCTTGATAATTCTGTGTTGGCATTCCATGCTCAAATGTTCCCTCAGAGATCTTTAAAGAAAAAAAAAAGCTATTTGTAATTCTCTAGAATTCTTAGAATTCTACAGTTCTAAACTGAATTGTAGTTCAGTTCTAGCTTGAAAGAAGGCTAAGTCATGCTCAAAAAAGTGATTTCAATGTGGTGTAGATTTACAGAAGTTAGGTTTCACCTAGCTAACTGATGCTGTGTTAGCGATCTAGTCAATGTAGCAGTGGCGTAATATGAATTAATTTGCCACTTCTTGTGGCTGCAAAGTAGACCATAGCTTGAGGCAGAGGTAGTACCTTGATATTTCTATAAAAATCAGCAGGAGCCACCTAGTTGCTCCTCTATTTTGATCTGGCAAGAAGTCTTTGAAGTCTTCTGCTGTGGTGAAGAGCACAGCCTGAAATATGGGTCTTTGCACATGTGGAGGAGACATTAATGAAAGCAGACTCTGGAAGTAGTATGAGAAGGGTTACGTAAAGGAAATATGTTAGGTGCTACTAAATGGTGATGTGTCAATACAAGCCCAGAATGTTAGTCATAGCCTCCCCATTTTTTCTGCAACTGTCTCTTTCTTTCCTTTTCCGTAGCTGTTCTCAATCTGATTTAAATATGTGTCTCAGTTGGTACAAGAGGATGATTCTCAAGTATTTTCACTTTTTATGATAACAGTATTCTCTATGAATTAGTATTTAAAGAAAGCTCCTAAAAGAAAAATGGCAATAAACCTGAGGAGAGCTTTTCAAAAGTGTATTATAGCTTTGGTTAGAAATAATGACTTTCTGCCTCTCCCACTTTGGAAGGGAAACCCCTATTTGTACATTTATACAGCACTTCTTCATTTTCATCAGATGATACGGGTCACGGCACTTTTTTACACAGATGTGACAAATACCATTACAGCTGCTCTTTATTTGATCTTCTAAAGAGACAAAGATGTGCAAGGATTCTGCCTGCTCCCTCTTTCCCACCGTGTCATCTGTTGTTTGGGAAAGAGTCCTAATTTGCAGCAGATACAAAACTATTTGTCGAGTTGCAGGTTTGCCAAAAATAAATGAAACCATTAATTACTACATTTTTTGAGCAGCTGTTAATGGATTGGGGTAAGAAAACTGTACATTAGACTACTGGTTAATTACAAGAACTGTAATTGTTTAATGTGGCTTTTGCGGAATGAAATTACAATACCAGAGGAGGTAAATTCAGCCAGTTTTTGAAAATTATACATGAAAACGTGCACATACTTACACTGCAGTAAAGCTAAGGAATGCATAGCTGTTTTACTCAGTGATTCACTTCTGCCATCACATGTACACATATTCCCAACAAAAATGCTTTAAAAGAAAGTAATATTTAAACACGCCTTTTAATTCAAGTGTAAAATTATTAAAGGTAGTAAGTTAATATCTTGTAACCCCAGAGCTAATAATGCAGAAGATTCAGATACAATATTAAAATCCAAATGTGTTTACATCATTAGAAATTAACAACTAAGCAGTTTTATCTCCTCTTTGGAGTGCCATGAAGCAGTAACTGTACTGTTATGATTGGTGCTTAATAATATTTGCAGTTCCAGATTAAATTACGTGAATGTTTGAGGACACATTGCTTTCCTCCCTTACCATTACCCTCAGGGACAACAGTGTTCCATCAGTTTGGTGTTTTTCTTCTCTGTGAAGAATAAAAGATGGTGCCATTTTGGAAGAGGGCAATGCCTGATTGAGTTTTCTATACCATGGTCTTATTTTTAAGGTCCCAAAAAGCTTTTCGTTTCGGGGAGGAGGATGGGGTGACAACAGTTTGATTGTTATTTCAAAATGTAGCCAGTATGTCATGCTTTAATCTTCAAGCGTCTGGTTTAGTTCATGGATAGACTCAAAGTATCCATTGATTAAATGAACTTTAGTCAGTAAGTGTCTTAAAAGTATCTTATTTTAACTCAAATTCCATGAGAACATTTGCAAAAGTAGCAGAAATTTTGAAGAGACTGTGCTCTGTTTGGAAAATACATTTTTCTGTATCATCTGAGCAGTTTCATTGCATCTTTACTGTGAGGGTGGTGAGGCCCTGGAACAGGTTGCCCAGGGAAGCTGTGGATGCCCCATCCCTGGAAGTGTTCCAGGCCGGGCTGGATGAGGCTTTGAGCAACCTGCTCTAGTGGGAGGTGTCCCTGCCCATGGCAGGGGGTTTGGAACTAGGTGATCTTTGAGGTTCCTTCCAACCCAAACCATTCTATAATCTTTAATGCAAAACTATGAATGTGCAAAACCACAACACAAATTTCATTGTTATTGCACTAAAATCTAATGTACTTTATGCCATTGTACATAAATAAGCTGCTAAATGATACTGAAAATTTGTAATTTTCAGTGAGCATCTTAACTAACAGGAAGCCAATTAGTCCCAATTTTAAAAAATAAATATAATGAAAAAATCAGATAACCTCTAGAAATTATGTACTTCTGGATCCTTCTGATGTACCACCTGGGTTGAATTTTCTCATGGACAAATTGATAGCGAATTTCTAGATGTTAATACCTGAATTTCAGCACATGGTATGCTTGTTTCTTACACTCAACTGCATTAGACTCTCTTTTTTCCCCTCAAGTTTGTGCTCCAAAGCTCAAGCTTTGCTTCTCTTAGCTTATTTGTTAAAATGCCAATGGCATAAGGATAAAGTTAATTTGGGCTTCAGAGGTGTGAAGACTGTTCCTGCTGTTTAAGGTCTGAGCAGGAGTTATGCATGGTAACTTGCATTATAGTCCTAAAAACTGTCTAACCTATTGTTAAGCAACATTGCAATCAAAAGAGGTCATTTTGCTTTTTCTGTACTTCTTGTAAATTAAACTGTGTAGTTTTTACACTGAATCCCTCCTAAGCTTAGAGGGGTCCTTGAATCTCGTCTACAGAAAGCAGCATCCACCAATGCACATTCACTAAAATTTTGAGGCATTGGCACACTGACTTCTATCCAGACTGTGGTTTTGTGTAAGGAGAGAAAGAGGTTAGAAGAAAATTTGAGTAATTTGTTTCAAATTCATGTTTATTTTCTGTGCTGATATTTTGAAATTGTGATCATTTATTATAATAATACATTCCAGCCTATCTGGAAATTAATGTGCAGTAACTGTGCTAGCCAAAAGGAAGAAAAGGATGCTGTTCAGACTCCTCATTTTTGGATTTGGGCATTAGTTTTGCCGAGGCTCCCGTCACTTTACAGATATACATATATTTTTAGAAGTTTTGATATCAGTAATTAATAATATAGAGCAGGAGGACATAAGCAAAGTTTTTGCTGTTAAAGAATTCTGAAACTAAAACGGACCCAAAAAAAGTCAACGTTTCTTTAACTTTCTCTTACCTACTCCTTTGTTATTAGAAACTCGAATTTTGCATTCATTACTACACACACAGACCTCTTGCACTCAAGGGAGTTGCGTGACAGTTACCAAGGGGAATGGGTGCAATGTTAGTAAACATAATTTGCTTAATGGTCAGTCTTAGCTGTAGTCATTTTTTTTATTCCCCCTCATGCCACCTTGCTCACAATTATATCTTTGTTTATCTGATTATTATCTCCATTATAACTGTACTATCTTGGCCGGACATTAGAATGTTTGAAGAGTTGTTTTTCAAGCGTAGTATTGGAAACAGGGAAGCAGGAGGGACTGAGGAGGAGAATGACGCTGGGGTCCAGCTGCAGAGCTGTTATTTTCTTGGGACCGATTGGAAGGCAGTAGGTTAAGGACTGACTGTAATGTTTGCAATGTGACAAAAAGCTTCTGGATCACTGGTGCAGATCTAGGTCTGAATGACTGATTAGAAATCATTACATTATGCTGGCTGTTTATCTACATTAATTGAATTTTTTGGTCCCTTATAGGGGACCAAATTCATTCCCGTTGGCCGTGCTTGCTCATCTTCTCAGCACAGGGGTAAAGAAAGAAATTGGTATATAGGTTAGTGTTTCCAACTTAATAAGACATTTTCCTTGTTCTATTTCTAAGCTACTAGATTAGGTATTCGTGGATTTTTGTAGTGTTGCTTCTTGCTCTGTACCTGTTCTGAAAGTAAAGGATTTTGAATATGGTGCTGATGTTTGAAATAATTTAACCTAACTCTATATGCATGTAACTCAGAACTATATGGGTAGGATACAGGTTTTTTACAGTCTTTTCAACAAAAGAGATTTGTCCTGCACTGACTTTATTTACTTAATATCATACTTAGTAAACAAATATGTGTCCAGAAATAGCTGAAAAAAATAGTATAGCTGAGTAAGCTGTCGAGGCCTCCTGTGGAAGTATCTGTTCAAGCCCATGGTTATTGTTCAAGTCATAAAGATATTTTCTAAATCACTTCACAGCTGGATCAGGGCCCATATCTTTCGGATATCAACAATGTTGTCACAAGATGAAGATGATACAAAAGAATGTTTGCTTTAGAATTTTTGAAGCAATATTGTCATGTAACAGGATGCTGTTCTATTACTGCAACCTATTTTCTAACTATAGTTCACCGTTACACACATGAGCATTATTCATTTTTATCAGACGTTGCTTGACATAAAACAATATTGGAACTTGCTGCCAAAAATACTTAGAAATATTCTGAATTACTATAATTTATACTCTGAATAGAAATATTCAATTTCTCTTTTGAAAATTTGAAATCGTGTCATTTGTTGAAGAAAATTGTAGTTCTAGCTATTTAATTTTTAACAGAAGTAGCTTTTTTTTGGTTTGTTCCCTCAGTGTTCCTTGGTGACTTGTTTGTACACCAAGATATTGGTTTGGATTTGCCTTTGTGTAATTCATATACTTTTGATCAATTCCAACTCATGCCCAATTATATTACACTAAATTAACATAATTCAACAGATGTTGATATTTAAATGTTTTCTGGCATTCACATCTTGGACAGCTGTCTTAGAGCTTGGGGAAAAGGCAAACATTTAGAGTTAAATGCTGAACATATGCTTAAATTACTAATTAGAAACAAGAAAAAACAATGCATTATCCTTTCTGAGGGCAGTAGGCCTCTACTACTGAATTTTTTTCTGGAGACTCAATTCACAAATAAAGTACGTGAGTGACTTGAAATTGGATGTCAAAACATATGTAGTGATGTAAGTTTTTATTTTTCATTGTGTTTGCTAAAATTATGTTGGTGTGGAGTTGAGTGTGTAGATTTGTAGAGTTCAGGAAAATTTTGGACTACTTCTATGTCTGAATGACACTTAGAAGTGCTGAAAAAGATAACAGAAAGGAACGTATTAGGATATAGTATTAGGTGATGAGATAATCTGATGGGGCCAGGGGAAGATTGTATTCCTCTCATAAAAGGTTTGTACTAAGACTTTCAATAATACAGGTATGTCACCCTTATGTTTAAAGTTATCTTGTGAACAGATTGGCATAGTATGAAAGGAGTTTGATAGAGTTGCGTGGGTTTATCACATCTGTTTAAGATTTAATAAAAGGGAAATAAAGTGCATAGCGCTTGTGGTTAATGTAATGGTTTTTGCACTTGTGGAGGCAGATGAAGCAGTCTGTTGTATAGATGATGTCATTCTTTAGACAAATCTGAAGAAAAGCTTTACTGTTTGTGAAAGATGTGGAAAAATGGAGTGTGGAACTGATTTTACCTGAATGATGTCTGGGAAAAGGGATACCAAGAAGAAATATATATTCATCTTCATAAGAATTAAAAATTAATATATAAGCTGCACATGCATTGTATTTCATTATTATATTGCCAGTTCTTTAGCACTGAGTGAAAAGTTTCTGTGAAGACTTCTAGTGTATTTTGTAGACAAGACTAATTTGCAGCAGTATTGGTCTACCACTCGTAGCCAAGAGAAAAATCCTTTCAACACTGTTAACTCTGGTGTTGGGAGAGGTGGGGGTGGTTCTTTCTACAACCTCCAGAAATTTAGCATGAGGGAATAGGTATGAATTTGTGAATTATTTCAAATATTAAAAGCCATTCAAGCAAACTACAAAACAAAATTTTAAAGTTTCTGATTTCCAGGAATCTGGATATCTCCTGATACTACATATCATCAGTGCTGCTTTCATGGATTCCATAAGAGTCATGAAGTCCTAATGCACTGAGTTTGATGGAAGTCGAGGTAGATCTCATGTACAGCCTGAGCATACCATCTCAGTATCCCATTATTGGAAGTATTTTTTTTCTGGAAAAAGGGCTCCAGTGAGCTGTCCACCAGGAATGCAGCTGACACAGTAGTTTTGGCATAGACTGTGGTGCATGTTAGGTCATTTCATACACTGACTGCCTAGATCGCCACCAGGCACACGTGCATGTGACGTGTTTCTGTGACAAATAGCAAAATAGATTTCAGACATTGATTTGACCTAAAGTCGGGTGAATTTGTATTGAGTGAGCCTAATATCAAATGTTCTTAACAAAACATGACCAGATTGTTTTTTAAGATTGCCCTATACCATAGTACTGAGATGTGGAGTCCAGGTCTTCATTCTTAAAGCAACTGGTTTGTTCACTCTTGTCTGTCTTCATCTACTCTCCAGAAACATTGACCTCAAAGTGGTGTCCTGTGTATCTGCTTGAATTACACATGCACTCGACACATTTTAGAGAGTGAAAGAATGTAGGTACCTTCGTCAGAATGGACAAGATGCCATCCCTCTCTGATTGTCCATGGGCCACATACATTACTGCATATGTTACTCTAATATGGGTGTTTAAATGGAGACCAGAGGCTGTATCTGTTTTGGCTAAGCTGTGCACTACAAGAGAAAGAGGAAATCTTGCTTTATAAAATTCCTTAGCGACTGTTTTTCGTATAGTTTTCCTGAAAAACAAATGTGCCTTCCATTTTTCAGTATAATATTATGAAATTGTCATGCCTCTTTTCTGTGATTATATTGAGATACGTGCCAGAGGCAAAGATTGGAACTATTCATTATACCTAGATAATACAGAGTAGTCTTCCAGATTTACAGTGCTAATTGCCTAGTACGTGTACTTAACATGATACCTTTGATTAAGTCCATACTTCCAGAGAACTCAGTCAAACGAAAATGTAGCATTTTGTGTTCATCTTATCTAATTAGCTAATAGTGTGATTGGACATTTAGAAATACGTATATAACAGGCTTTTAATGGTGTTTCCCTCTAAACTGCTCATAAACTGTTCCGTGGACTCAGGACGCTCTTGAAGCCATTGTCTGCAATTTGTGCAGGTTTAGGAAGGTACAGTAAGAGTTAAAGCTCATCCAAGCTCTTTCATTTAAGCAGTGCTAGTGGATGCACTTCCACTGGCCACCAGATACAGCAGTGTCTGCATTTTAGGCCATGTAAGAAATCTGTGCTCCAGGTCCATTCTGCGTAAGGATATGAGACCCATTTCTGTGACATTTTTGTGTAAAAGGTACTTGAATAACAGGAGATTTGCTCAGATTACTCTTTGATTTTTATAAAGTTGAGCTGTTCTATGCATCCCATTTTTTTAACATTTTGTTGGCTTCTGTTACTGAATTGTGGGTTCTGTTTTTTCATTTTTAACTGCTGCTGTGAGCATTGCTTCACACATTCCCTACTCAATGTCAGTTTACAAGAAATTGTCCAGTCGTTTCAAGCTTAAAGTGGCTCATGGTCCTCACTGCATTCTCTCTTCAGTCATATCCGTATTCATATCTATTTCATATGAATGTTTTAAGACTGAGGACTGACAGTGTCAATTAGATTTCCCCTTCAAAGTAATTCTCTCAAGTCCCTTCTAAAATGCAAACCAGTCAGCTCTTGCCTTATTGTAATCTCTTGTGAAAGAAGTTCGCTTATAAACTTTTATTAAGCCTCTCCATTAGCTGAAGCATTCAGTGGTGATAAACTTGCAGAGTTCTACAGCCATCTGCAGGAATCCATTGATACTGTGGCAGAACGGTGTGTCACTGCTTAATGCTGATTTGTTCCTCAGGTGAGAGGGATGTTAATTGCGATATAATTGGTAGGCAAGTATTGATCATTACCGATTCATCTAATTTTGCTATAGAAATCAGGCTTTTTGAAAATGTTATTGCATCATAATAGTATGCAGCATAGGATTTTCCCGAGTACAGCTATTTAGTGAATGCTTTTAAACAAAACATACACGCTCTTCCACCTCTGCCTTTGTAAGTAATCCGTACTTCTATGCATTTTTGACAGAAGCAGAACATAAAACCATCACCTTTATTACTTACAAGTAATCTTAGCAATGTCATGGTATTGTCTGATAAATGGTTTGACACTAAATATACTACGGGACAAAATTAAGTTTGCCTTCAATGATGTTGTAACCGTTGGCACAATTACTGTGCACCAACAAAAGCAACTGCCCTGATACCAAATAAAGCATTGCAGCTTGTGAGGAAAGTGACAGCTGCTAATGGCAGACAGACAGAGTAAAGTGATCAACAGACATGTTGTTACAATGAGACATATAAAATAAACATACACACATTTTCTATTTAATATGTTAGTACCCAGAGTTTCCCCCAAGGCAGATGACAGTTCTGCTGGTTTAGGACATTGTACCAGTGCTGTGAAGCTGCCTGCTCTGTGACACTGTGTCTTCATTGCATCTTTCTGAAGAGACTGTGGAATAATTCCTCAGTTTGAATAGGGTTGGCATTTTTTTAATTCGGGGGAGAGGTTGGTTTTGGGTTTTTTTGCATTTTGGTGGGGGTTTGGTTTTGTTTGGGTGTGTTACACATGGGATGATAGTCACTGCAAAAGCATGTGATAAACCAGAGAGCCAGAACTCATCAGGAGCATCTGCTGTCATACACCCATTTTATTGTATTATCCTTCTCAGTGCCTGGACTGGTCAACTTAAAACTCTGGTAGTAGCCAAAGTGATAACTACTGGTGAAAGAGTGAAGAACCACTTCTTGTGCTCAGTTGCTCAGGTGGTGGACTGCAATTAAAGCAGTGCAGCTGTAGATTCACCCACAAAAAACAAGGTTCCTTTCTTTAGGGAATGTAACCAAATGGTCCGTTGACTGCGAAGGTCAGGGTAGGTAAAAATCTGATGTAGCCTACTACAAATGTCTTGGAGAGGTGAACAAATGTAACTGCAGAAAAAGGCACGTATGGCAAATATTTGCATATTGAGCTATGAAAATTCCAGAAAAAGGGGTTGTGTTGTGTAGGCATGCATAGAAATATTTGGGGAGTTTAAAGAGGCAATTCTAGGTGTGTTACCGTCGTACCAGGCAATCACCTTGAAAAAAGAAATGGTAGGGAGACTGCAGCTATTTAAGGAGGAGATAACAAAATGTTTGTCGCAAGAATACATAGATGCTTGTGGATTGCTTTACGTCGTGGCTTTTTATCAAAGTATTTGCTATATCAAAACTATTTTTTTATTGGTTTTATTATTACAGTAGCATTTTTGTTGTTACCGCCTTGCGCAGTCCGTCTTCTTTTCTGAGGCACTTATTTACCACGTAGGAAGGAGAATCTAAACGCTGTGTGCAAGACGAAGAATGAATAAAAATTGACAGTGGCTTTTCCAGTGGTTTTGTTTAATATGTCGAGGCATGACACAACAACAAACAACAAAAAAATTCTTGGCATGCTAGCGTAAGTTCACACCAGCCTGGCTTTTGCAGCCCTTTTATTTCCCTCTGCCGCAACTTTGCCGCTGCTATGACACTTGCAGGCCTGCTCGGCCGTGGTGCAGCTGATGCCCTGTCCATGCTCATATTTTTCTTATTGACAGTGAGTGTTCTTGCCAAACGCCAGGGACCATAGTCACATCTGTTTGTCTCCCAAGCTTGTCTGAGGCTGCTTGGGAACACTTTTTATCCAGAGGGCAGCTTTAACTAGGCCTAATACTCTGAAAAGCTTCTATTTGTAAATGCGTACAATGAGGCGACAAGTTCCTGTTGTCTTTCCTTAAAAATTATTCCATTTGACACTGCTTGCTGCAGTCCCTGTCACCAGCACGTCAAAAGCCAAGTTTTCAGGCAAGGTGGTCTTAACAAGTTTTATTTTTTCCCTAATAAAATGCCTAGCTTCCCTCCAGAGCACTATTTATAAATGATAGCTGGAAGCAAGCTGGGGGTAAGTAGAGAGGAGTCAGGCAAATAGCTTTCTTCCCTTCTGTAATCCACGCTCTTCTGATTTAATGCTAAGAAACATAATGCTGAACTTAGCCTGATGGAGGGTCAGAGTTCTCTCTACTTTATAATATCCCCATTACAAGCATTTCAAAGTGTCCTATGCAGCTTCAGAATAATACTTCATTTTGTCTAACCTGCCAGTTCCAGAGCAGTGATACTTCTTGTCTGTTCCTCTTTAAAAGAAAAGGGAAAAGAAAAAAAAAAAAAAGGCTTTCTTTGTTTTGCTGTGATCTACAGTGACAGTACGTATCAAATGTTAAGACCTGGTGAAAGTAAATGCCACTTTAGCATCGCAAGTTAACTTAATGTTTGACGTTAGTGGCTGTAAACCTGGATTTGACAAAGCTTAATTGGTGCTCTAGCATATTGTTATTTATTTGTGGCGTACAGAATTTTTGACGGTAACAAAGAAATACCCACTCTCACCTTGTCTGGTTATTGGGTGGTTGTGCTCGGCAAAGGCGAATGATTCATTTATGCTGAAGGAACAAGGCTGCCTTTCAGACGTTCATTGATTTTAAATTAAAAAGTAACTGCTATGTTCTACATGAAGGGTGACAACAATAACAAAGTAGTCCTTACTTAGTGTTATTTGTTGCAACTCCATTCGATGTGCCTGGAGGAAAAGTGGGGAGACCCCAGTACCATAATCTTACAGATCAATAATCTAGATATCTCAATGTAGTGTAACAGATAATCAATTCTGGGTAAAATAACTCAAACACTGCTAGCTGCTACTGCTGTAGCTCAGGTCTTCAGGTTCAATTGCCTGACTTTATTAATTTTTATCTTTCATCCTACTTGTATTCCTGGAGACTTTCTTTTTCATTCCAAAGAGAAAATGGAGACTTGCGCACTGTTTAACATATAATTTACCACACGACTTATTCTGCATGTTTAATATCAATGTTATATACATCTCTCAAATATTTTTCTCTAGTAATTGCTTCCCCATATTGTATTTAAATATTAATTTTCTCTATTGTACAATGGATTATGAAAGGGATATACTTCTTGATTTATCTAAATTTGGAACTGAAATTTACCACTGTGTTAATACACTAGTTCAACTGTATTCGTTTTCTGGATGTTTTGTTTTAAAACAAAGAGAATTAAATCAGTGTTGAAGTAAGGGTTCACTACGTGAACTACGTGAAGCTAGAGTGCATGTCTGTGTGAAACTTAAATTTCTTAGAATATTTTACTATTTAAATAAAAGCACTGTGGTACTTGTTAATTTAATGTAACTTTTTAGAAGTAAGTAGAGGATTGTACATTGTCATCTTTTTCATCAAGGCGTTGTTGCCACTATTTTACATTATTGACCAGACCTGAGATATCTCAATGTTATGTGACCATTTGTCATTCACTTAGAAGCAGCACAGTTTTAAAACGTTTATAAATGTAGTAAAGGATAAGTCATATATCCACACTGAAACCAGATCCCGTGAGTGACAGTGTGTTACTGTGCTACAGTAGACTGTCAGATGCAATTCTCAGCTTGTCATTTTATCAAAATTCTCTGCACTTCTGTGGTAAGAATCACATTAATGGAGACATATTAAAATTGTGGAGGTTAGAAATTACTGCATTTACCCCCCTTCTGTTCTAGTCCTTTGCAAAAAAATGCCAGCTACATATATTCCATTCTACAGGTACTGTACGCTAAGAAAAATAATAACCATAATTGTCCTGTAAGATTATATTCCAAAATTCAATATTTGGAAATTCCAAATTTACCCTTTTCTGTGGTACCTGCCTTCTAATAGCTGGCTTTACTGCAGTAAGATTTGCTTGTTTGCCATCCTCTGCAGCTCCAGCAACTTTCCAGTCTCCAAGCACAAGCTCATAGGTGTTTAACGAGTATACCGGATACTGTGCTTCTGTGTTATCATTCTCACAACTTGACAGTGAATTAGAAAAGTACAAATTGCTGTGCTACAAGTTTATTTCATGTACCTTTGAAGAGTTTACTGTTTCATGTTTTCTCATTCATTCTTCATCTTACCTTAAAAAAAATTGATAATACTTTTCATGTAATAAATGTTGTTCTGACAGCCAGGCGTTACCAGCCAATTGATAACCTACCAACAGTATTGTGATCTCTTTCGATAATTAATCTTAGCTATTTTCCCGTCAGGAGCAATAGTGGTTTTGTTTTATGTTGAGCTGGAAAGATTGCCAGTTTTGAAAATTAAAAAGCATTCCCTTTATATTATTCATTCCAGTAACAATTTATGATGCTGCATTTAGATACTGAGCGCTTGTCAACAAACATAATTATGCTTCAATATAAACAAGATTGGTGGCTTGACTGTGCAGCTTCATCTTGGTTGAGAATGTTTTGATATAGGTTCAGATTATACAAGCTGTGTACTTATGTGGCGATTTTCTTCCTTTGTTAATAGTTTTCTCCTATAATTACTTGCAGGCAAACCAGTGTACATTTAGGATCACTGTGCATGGGAGACATCAAACGGAGAAGGAAAGCTGCTCCCCTGCCAGGACCCACAGGTAACCAATTTCCCTGGGACAGAACATAGAACACAAGATGTTAAATCTCTAAATACAAAGCAGTAGGTCAGTGACCTGGGGAAATGCTTGATAAATTCAGTAACTTCCCATATAACTTCAGATACATTCTATCCTATCCTTGTTTATTAATAGAGATTAAGAAATAAACAGGCTCTCTTAATTCTCCCCCAAACATTTCCAATTTCTAGTCCTTTGTAGCACAGCGCTTCTTTAAAGAGAATAAATCTGTTTTCATATACTGAGAATCATAGACAGTAAAGATTACTGCTTACATCTGTTCGAGCATTACAAGGTAGAAGACATGAGGTATCTCTTTTTCTGTGAGGAATGCATATGAAGACTATAAATATCCTGCAAAATAAAGATAGGATGTGAATTCTTGGGCAAACAATTGAAAATGGGGGAATAAGGCTGCGAAGCACAGCTTTGAAATTAGTGCTGTAGATTAAATAGGAAGCACTTGCAAGCACATTTCTGAAAGATTTTTACAGATGCGAGGTCACAACCATTGGATGCATTTTGCTGATGTCACAGCTGTGAAATGACTTTTTCAATACTTAGCGGTGATTTATAGGACTCTCATCAGTTTGTTTCATTAATTATATATGTACATACTGGAAGGATTAGATTGCGTGCGTGTGTGCCTGTGTGAGGCTTTTTTTATATTGCTAATATGGAAATCTCGATTGCATTTCCTAATCATACATCAATTACTATAGCGACATACGCAACACATTCAGTTCTTCAAATATATTCTATGTCTTTAGAGAAGCCTAATATTTGTATTCCAACTGAATTCCCCTTCCTAAAACTTCTTTGTTTCAAAGCTCAGTGGCAGAAACAGACCAAGAATAATATTAAAAATGTTATTTAAGCACCTTAGTGGCAGCAGTATGGAAAAAGGGAATGTATGGGTCAACTTCTAAGACTCTGAACATATGTGAAGTGAGAAAGAAAAATACTTAATGGCTGAAGGGAGAATAATATAATTATTTCTACAAGGTGATTTTCACTTCACAACTTTCAAGTACTACAGGATGTCATTTTGTACTGAGAGGGTATGAAGTATCATGAAATTCATTTTATTATTCATTTTACCTTGGACTTTTCAGTATTTTATTTTAGAAGCTGGCTTCTCTGCGTAACTTTGCAAAGCCAATATTTTCATACTAAGGCAAACATATTATGTGATTATTCAATGTTATATATCTATATATATATTCACAATTTTAGAGATTGTTTTACCCCCAAAATTTGCCTTTACATGGAGAGCAGCAGAGAATAATGGTGGATAAAGGTTTCATATGAGGTGCCTTTTAACTTATGTGTAGGAGTTTTGTCTTCAAGGTAATCTTTTCAGTTTTGTTCTGGGCAGGAGGACTGAAATTTTTTTCTGTGATCTTATAAAGATTTTTTTTCTGCAATTCATCATTGTGAATTTTTTAGCAAATAGGAACTTTGGTAAACTTTGAGTAAACTTGTACATATGTGTAGATAATGTGTAGCATTTTATATATTATTACAGTTTTCTCAAAGGCCAACCTTCCCACAGCTAAGTTATTATGTATCCATCACAGGCCTTGTTTCTTTGTCTTTGTCAGTGTTTCATAACATTTGATGAAAGAAACAGGGTTTCTGTTTAGAATGGAAATACACTTTGAAATTTGTATTAAAATGAAAGATCACTATTCAATTAGTCTCCTTTCAGTAGTTTTAATCAGCTAAGATATAGGAACAGAAGGACTAGATTTTATGCAGAAGAATTTGTAAACTTTTTTCTTGAAAGAAAGGACAAAAGTTGTATATTTACATAACACAACAAAAGCTGGAAATGAAAGGAAGCATTCTGCTAAAAATTGTTCATATTTAACATCATAGTGAAACCCGAAAGGCTGTCTGTAAATAAATCATTAACTGCAAATGCTTTAATGAGCTATACGTGCTGCAAACTAGCAAAGTTTCATCTAATATGAGCCAATCCATTGAAAAAAGCATTTTCAAAATTCTCATTTGCATTTTTTGAATAAATTACATTGGTAAATTAATTCGTGTAGCGGTCTGCATAGTGTTGAAAAATGGTCATTTCTATGTTTAGATTCAGTAGTACCAAAGAGAATGACCGGTGATCCTAATGAAGTATCGAAACGTGTTCTCTGGTTTTGAGTCTCACAAGGGTAGCACCTGCTACTTTCAGAGATCTTACAAAGCCATAGAATTCTGTAGCAAGCAGTGTTATTGGTTAAACATTTATTAATTGTGACAAGAACACCCAATTTATTTCAGTACTCCAGCTTATTTACTGCTCTTTCACCTTTGTATTTTGTATTGAAAAAGTAAAATGAATATTGATAGAGTTAGATATTGATTTCTAAATTTATAGCCTGTTCTCAGCCTGGAGTCAAAGTCACATACCAATAGGTTTGTGTATATTAGTAACAAAGGATGTAGATTTACTTGTACAGCAATGAGAAACTATCGAAGCAAGAAAGTTTGAGCAGCACGGAGCAATTTTATAGTTTCAAAAATGTCATTTGTAAAGGTGAAGAAAAGCTGTGTTGAAAAGCAGTGAAGAAAATAGGAGATAATATCGGTATGGATTGTTAGAAGCTGACAGTACTAAGACAGGAGTGTCCTATTCTGCCTTTTTTACTAAGATAAATTTTCTGGTTTGTGGGTGTTTGATACAGCCCCATCTGTGTGTTACTGAACCTGTCTAGTTAATTAGTTTATCAGCTAAAGAAAGATACTGGTAAAAATTGTTTACTTCCTACGATTTCTTTTAAGAATAAGATGTTCTACATTATAAATATCTACTTTTTTGCACAGCTTCTTCCATGAAACCAATATTATTTCAGCAATTCTAGTCAGATTTGGGACCAGGTCATTCTCAATGACTTTATGCCCTCTCTGACTACCTGAGTGGTAGAGCTATTTCATATGACACTCTGACATATTTCACTGCAGCAATACAGTGTCCTCAAGTTTGTATAAAAACCTTTTAGACAAACTAATACATTATCATGGGAATAGCTCTACCAAAACTGGATCCAGTATTAATGAAAATAATAACAAAAAAAAAAAAAAATTGTAAGCAAGAGAAAGGACATTCTCTGCAAAGTAGTATTACTACTTGAAACACATGCATTGGGAATGTTTACAGCAATTTTAGATTACCTATTTTAAGTCTCACATCAAACCAGTAGAGGCTACAAAATTTTAGAATTCATGTTCATACACTGAATATGCATTTACCCCAATTCTTTTCCCATTGACTCTGTCTTCTTCTGCACAAGCTTTTTTTCTCCATCAGTTCCTGTTAAATCCCCAAGACCTTTTAGATTCTTTTTCTTTTTTTTTTAAGTAAGAAACCTCTGAATCTTAAATCTTGGGAAAAAATCATCAAATGCTGCAGGATCTTGCATTTCCAGGATCTTAATAGCTTAATTTACAGAATGGAGAAAGTTTGATTCAGAAAAAAAAAGTTGTTTTACGTGTGCGCCTTGTAAATAGCCATTTATTTCTATCTGAAAACAACCTTTTGGCTCTGATGTTTACGTAACATGGTTTACATTTTGGAGCAGTGTGAAAACCTGCAAAAACTAATTTTAAAAAGACAAAGCTATTTTGTAGTTAAAATACAGAGAGCATACATATAAAATATATAAATTATTGTGCACGTTATGGGCACTTTAATACTTACACTTTGCAAAAGCAAATTTTAGATGTCATTTTCTTTATCTAGTTGGCATGTTGCGTGCTACACTTCAGGCTGGTACTGATTGAAATGACCAAGTTAAAAGTCTCATTTTAAAGAATGTGTTTTAATGAAAAATATGACAGATTCTTAATTACAGCAGAAATACTGAGCACTGCTGTAATGCCATCATGACTCACTTTAACAAGGTAATCAAAAGGGTACATGTTTTCATTCCTTTTTAAAAATTGCCAACGGAACAGCTAAGCAAACTATTTTGCTGATGCTTAATATGTCAGTGATTAAAAATCAGACCTGAATATCCGCAGTACCGAAATGATGATTTGAAAAAGATTGTGATTACACTATGATAACAGAGGTGGCTGAAGCTAAGTTTGCGGTGAAGGTCAACTTAGTGAGATGGTTGCAGAGAAAGGGGAGACACTTGTGTACTTGGGGGAACCAGCAGTGAATTTCCAAAACTCTAGACAAACTATTAATGCCTGCTTTCTTTTTAGCTTGATTTACCATGTTTCATCTACTAAATGTTCAACTCGGTAGGCAGAAATCCATTTTCACAAGGCAATACAACATTGGCATGTGTTGGGAACACTTTCCCTTATTGCGTTGTGCCGTTTATTATCCTTAGTCTACCAAAGTCTTCTCTGGGGTATATATCATATTTGCTTGATTGTCCAGCCTATGGATAGTCTTTCTTGTTTGGTTGATTTCTGCATCAGATTGAATTTTAGGGCCTCCTTTCTGGTTTGGTGGTTGGGGTTTTTTTGGCTACCATATTGTCCCACTAAATCAGCTCAAAAATTAAAAGATCACAGAGTGCCATACACTGTTGGAAACTGCTGTTCCTGCAGAGCAAAATTTTCATGTTGACCTGAAGCCGTTGGTTCAGGCGGAGCCCCTTATTTATAAACACCAGAGTAATGAGGAGAGTTCAGTAGCAAACTTCAGAAGATCCACAATACAACAAGAATCAACCTTATACCAGGAATTTGTTGTTGGATTTCTTGTGATTTAGAGAGAAGACAGTATTCTTCAGACTGTACACGCAGCCAGTATAAAGTCAAGAAGAAACCTTCAGGTTGATAGAAGTCAACTGTACCTGTCTTTTCTAAATGCTGTTATATTCTGAAATAAGGAAGGTTCAAAAATAATTCCTGAAATTACTCTGGGAGTCTTTCCTATGGTAGCTGTTTCTTTCTGGTTGTGGAAAGCATTCAAATTGCCTCCACTGGGAGCTGGACTTGATCCTTTTGGGTCCCTTCCAACTTGAGATATTCTGTCATTCTAGGGAATTTTTTTTGGACTTCACTTTCAAGAATCATAAACTAGCTTAACAGAGTGTATCACCAATGGGAGCATCCTTAGACATAATATATAAGAAATTTCTGCTCAGAAAAGGTTAAATCAGGCTTGCTTTCTTTTTTTTCAAGTTCCAAAGGTACGTCTCATTAGACAGTTGTATGCTTGAGGAATAGCTTTCCGTGAAACTGAGAGATGTCAGTAGGGAGACTCATTCTCCAGCTCAGTTATGTGGTCTGCAAGTTCTGCTTGTTCTCCACCAGGTACCATAATCAAGTGGTTCCCCACAGAGAGAACCCACCTCCGTTTTAGATGCAGTTTATTAGAACCCCATCACCTTTTTTTGATGAGCTGATGTATATCGTGCAGTTTTGCTGGAACTTAACCAATAAAAGCAGTACCTGGTATCTATCATAGAGTCATAGAATACCAGGTTGGAAGGGGCCTCAAGGATGACCTGGTCCAACCTTTCTTGGCAAAAGCATGTTCTGGACAAGATGGCCCAGCATGGCGTCCAGCTGAATCCTGAGTGTCCAATGTTGGGGAATCCACCACTTCCCTGAGGAGATTATGCCAATGGCTGATTGTTCTCACTGTGAAAAATTTTCCTTTTGTGTCCAATTGGAATCTCCCCTGGAGTAGCTTGTACCTGTTACGCCTTGTCTTTTCCATGTCACCCCTTGTAAAAAGGGAGTCTCCATCTTCTTTGCAGCCACCCTTTACACTAGAGTGTAAAGACCATAAGGTCTCCCCTAAGCCGCCTTTTCTCTAGGCTGAACAAACCCAGTTCTCTCAGCCTTTCCTCAACCTTTTTTCTGTCAGTCTGGTTTAGGTTGGTAATACCAACTTTCATTAACCAGCGAAGGTTTGGGAGTTACAATGTGCAAGGAGGAAATATGTGTAGTTTTTCCCCAGTCAGTATAACTGCTTATCACAGCTCTCCACAACAACCTCTCAGTTTATGGTGACTCGTTTTTCTTTCTCCCAAGGGAATAGGGACCGCTGTTGCAAATAGGCCTTGCTATAGATTATGCAAAAATCACTTTTCTTAAAGGTTTGTTAGCATGTAATTTACTTTTTGAATAAGGAAGGAGCCCTATGCATAAACCTGATAGCTTTATACAGAAGGTTTTTGCCAATTTAGAGGAATAAAAATAACTGTTTAAGATATGAAAAAATATTTTCATAAGGAAAGAGTGTACAATTCATTGATCAGGTTTCTACTGCAGGCACGTTTGGATTTCCATAAAAAAATGGGAAAATTTTATATCTATAAAATCTTTGCAAATGGTGGAAAAGTTTCTGATAAAAGCTGCTGTAGATAACTGCTATACTCTGAATTTCATGAAGAAAATTTTTGCTTTTGAATTCCACTAAAATGAGAAGAAATTGTGATTTATTAATTGTAAGAGAAGTTTACCTTTCAGCCTATATATTGACATTGCCAATGCTAATGTAATAACTAAGATTTACATTCTGATGCCTTCATTACTGATAGAGAGATTGCAGTAAGCATTGTTTGCATAAATAAGCAGGCAAATGGTTATTTAGCCCGTAGTAAAAAATATGCAGATGTATTTGCCTAGTTTTAATGAATTCATCTTCATTTTTAAATTAAGATAATTTGACAGAAGATAATACTCCAACCACATAGGCACAGCATAGGCAGTAGAAGTGGAACTTCACCTCCGGTGTCCTAGCAATCCATCCCAACTTGGGTTAGGGTCCGATAGAGCTACTGTAACGTGCATGGTCTTAATATCAGTATAATCCTCTAGCTCTCTGCTGAAATTAACAATAACTGTGCTGTCTGTTTTGAGAGTACTACTGTAATTTAAATCCTTTCCCTGTGGGTTTCAGTGTAAGTCTTTCTGTAAAAGTCAGGCAATGCTTATCAGAAGGGAGCAATTTTGCTGAGTTTTGAGGGGTTTGAGCAGAACTTTGGAATGGTCCCCAGTGAGAACCCTTCTTCCAAAATGCATAGGCAAGGTGGAAAACTGACCTCATTTGGACGCAAGTGAAAAGACTGTCTTGGGTATTCAAGAGACTCCCCTTAAAATAGGAATCTAATAATTCCAACTCTTCCCAACCAATTTTAGTAGTATTAAAGACTGAATGGGCACGAAGTTACACTTTACACACAGTGTAGTCCAATAAAGCATAGAGGGGAAGAGCACCTGCAAATCCCTTTCCAAGTGATCCGTGATACTGGATGACCAGTTGAACCTATAGGTCAGTGTCTCAGTTTTCATCAGTGTCTGAATTTATGTTTATATATTCAGGAGAGTTGAAAATGCGTTTAAATCTAGGGTCTGTGCTGCAAGAAAGAATGCATTTACCCATGCCGCAGTTATGCGACAATTCCTTGAATGTTCCTTGCAATGGGGCAGTAGGAATGAAACTATGGCAGTGCAGACAGTAACAAAACTCTGCTGTGGATGCTGGGTAAATATGGAGATTTCCAACACCTACTGAAGGTATAGCTGTGTCCTCTCTGCTATTTTTATCTCTCTGCTAGCTAGAATAATATACAATGGGAGAGCAGACTCACCTGAACTATAGTCATTCTAAGGTTATTCTTTAGACATAAGCTTAGATAGCCCAGTGTGAGTGATATATAAAAGTCTGGTATAAAAATGCAGTCTCAAATATGGCAGCTAAATAATACGGCATTTTCATAATATTTTTGTTTTGGTTTGGTTTTTTAGATATACAACCTTAGTATACTGAATTTTGCAAACCACTGCAGGTAGTGATTTTAAAAATCACAGTATGGCTGTCGGCTATGCTCATGATGCTGACTGTGCAATTATCCAAAACACTTTTAAGAATCTAAACATCTAGGCAGTCGGATTCCCATTTTGCTAGTTAGAGAGAGCTGGCATAAAAAGATACAGTACAGCAATATATTATTCTGATTACATTTCTTCTAAAATTGTCCTGTGTATCAACATCAGTCCCTACTGTTCTGAGCTCATCTGTCTAGTGAGGAGTCAGAACAGAAAAAGAATAGATGGAATATTAAATGCTTTCAGAAAATGAGGGGGAAAGTGCACTAGCTTTTAAAGTGAAGCAGCATGTATCGTTTCTCCTTCCATTGGCTGTTTATCCAACATCAATACAACACTTTAGGAGCCAAATTACTAAACAAGCTGCCAATTAGGCTTGCAGTCAGCTGGATAGATTAGTGGCTAAGAGAGGCAGATACAAGATTTTCATCTCTTGAGCCAATTACGCAAGTGAATTACCATCCACAATGCTCCTTGGAAGATTTGAGGTAGAAAGACTGACTCTGCTGTGATAGACATAAGTGAGATCCAGGGTAGGGGGTAAGGGTTAGCAGGCCATGTATTGCAAAAATTACTCAAGCAAAAAGAGATCCTTCTAGGAAAGGATTTAAAGGATTTAAGGCTGCTGGGAGCGATAGAAGAGGAAATAATAGTTGTGGTATGCTCTGCAAAGGCATTGCTGTTCTGCTCACAAGTCTTAATCATATAAAAGAAAGATGAAAGGCCAAGACTATATTTATGTACAGTGTCATTTTCTCCGGACTGTTTAAAAACCGGTTTTCTTAACATCAAAAATTGTTTGGCGGCCAGAGCTGAAATTACTTCAGTATGCCTTCGTTTGTTTTTTACAGCGGGGGAAAAAAATAAGGGGAGGGAAAAAAAGAATTCTTAAATAAGGGTTATTTAAGAGATTGAACCTAGCTGTATTCTGGTTTTATTTACCCCAATATACACCAAACATGGTTGATGTTAGTCCTATCCAGCAAATGGACCATACAGATAATTATTGTCACAAGAGTGGTTTATGGGGTCACCGTTCCTTTATTAGTCTATAAAAAATGATATCTTAATTGGTGAGCTTTTAATTGTTTTAGAAGCATTTTACAAATGAAGTGGATCTGTCAGATCAAAACTCCGCATAGGCTCATTTGTTTCCTGCTGAAGATGTTGTACGCTGGTGTAACATTGTTTCTTAAATACGAAGCAAATTTAAAACCTGAACTTTTGCAAGCTGTTGTATCCAAAAATGATTAAACAGATGTGGAGCCTGCAGCAGCATTAGACCTCTGATCTGATTTTAGTTTACAGATGGAATTAAATTAATTCATGGCAATCACTGTAAAATCAAGGGTATGGCACTGAATGCTAGTGCACTGTTTAACCAGGACATACCTGTCTCAACAGCTGTTAAGGAAAAAAATGACATATCTTTATTTTTCATTGAAAGCTGCCTTTAATGCCATCGTAAATATCATACCAAAGTAAAACAAATGTGATGAGGTTTTTTGTTTTCCCCTTCCCAGTTTTGCCTCTTTCTACTCATAGGTTCCATTTTCCATATATCTAAGTTCATATACATAATAGACCTTGAAGTGAGTCTGTTCATATACACAAAGCTTGAGGATGGGCCTTTTTTGATTTCAGTTGGCAGTATTGCAAAGAGAAGGAACATAAGCAAGGGTATATTACAGCGCTATCTTAAGTGAGTTACTGTTCCTCAGTGTTTACTCCTCACTTGTGTAATGGCAACCACTTCTACATGCAGACTACTCGTCTGGTAGATCAGGAACACAGTTATTAAGGTTGCTAAAAACATTTTCAGTCTGTCAATGGAAAAGCCTCTAGGCAGGAGATTCCTACAAATTCTTAGCACAGAGACTCTCATAACTCCTGGAACCCCACAAAGCCTCATACAGCAATAAGCTTAGAAAAATGCATCCTGTTGTTTGGTTTTTTTTTTACTTAATGTGATTTTGCACAGTTATTTTTTATGGGATGGCGCAATGGGTTGATTTTGTTCTTGCTCCTGGGTGGGTCGAGACTGAACACGTCCCAGAGGTAGCACAGCCGTTTCCAAGGCCAGTGTGCTCAGACCATTCTCTCTAACAGGCCCTACTGGCTAGTCCAAGAAGTGCCATAGGCATGAATTAAAAACTGAACTTGAAGATGAATATTGCAAGGACAATTACTGCTTTTAATTAGAAAATAAAAGCCCAAAGCACAGGAATGGGGGTCAGGGGAATAGCACACAGTGTAGCATGACTTTTAAGAGCTCTCTCTCCTGTCATGTAGTCAGTCAGCAGTGCCGATTTTTTTTTTTTGGATTGCTGATTGGTCATGGAATGGAGGAAGAGGGCGACACCGCTGTCCATATTCTTACTCTTCTGACTCAATTAAAATATGTTGCATTACAGAAATTTTCCAAATGCTGGGTGAAGATTGCAGGAATATTAAAGACAGATATAGATAGTATTTATATAAAAACTGACTATACTGCAAAAGAATGGCTTGCATGTATTAAATATTTCTCGCAATTAAAAAAAAAACTATCCGTATTCACTTCATTTGCAAGAAGGAGTAATTAGTCAATTAGTAATATAAGCAAGTTGGGTGGGTTTTTGGTTTTCCCTTTTTCTTGCTGCAATACAAAGCCTCCAAACACATTATCCTTTGGACAGCGTATGCTGTTTGATTGTTTGACTGAAAGTGTGTTGTGGAGCCAAGTTTATGGTGGTTCCTGCTCTATTTCTTTTCCTTTTTTTGTTTTTAATCTGATGATTCATAATATTATCATAGAACTCTTCAGGGGAGGTTTCAGTCTTCTAACAGGAGTTTAAAAAGTATGTAGATTGGTGGGAAAAAGCTACAGTATACTTCCTAAAAGTACTTATATGTCTTTGAAAACAAAAAGTATTCTAATTATCCTGTCAGTCATGGGGCAGGGGGAAACAACCAATGATTGAGCTATTTAAAAAAAAAAAAAAACAAACCCAGAGACATCAGTTTATGAAATAACACATTAGGGGACAGACCATTCTTTCATACATCGTTTTTGTGAAGTTGCTCTTGGCTGTATGGAAAACTGGAATTCATATAGAAAGGTACGTCTATTATAGGAAAAGGTCTGTGGGTTTTTCCCCCAAATGGACTAACAAAAAAGCTGTTGACATTGTCTCAGGCTATGCCTTGCGTAGCATTCCAGCAGCATTGCTGTCTTTGCCTAAGCAGCATTACGAATGGTTTAATATTTCCAGTTCTTACATGTCGTGAGCTACGCTCATACCCTTGCTCTTTCCTGCTTGGTGAATCTGTTGGCTCTTTCTTCCCTTTCATGTTTCCCCCTTAATTGTTCCACAGACATTCATTGCAACGATGCTCCGTTTCTTACCATCACTTGTAAAAAGTGGACCCAAATGCACTTCCAGGATTTTACCTGCAAGGTTTACCGGAACTTTTGTTGAACAGTAACCTTTTTTCTTTCCCTTTTTTTTGAGCTAGAAAGTATAACTAAGGTTGCAAAGCCTGTGTTGCGTATGCCAGGCAGTGTCAGGGACTCGTCGGCATGAAAATTACCCTGCCTGTGGGGGCCTTAAAAGAAAGGAAGTCTTGGACATTGAATTTTGTGCTGGTCAGTTCAAGAGGAACCCTCTCGGGGACTGGAGGCTGCTGACTTAAAAGCCTTTATTTTAAGCCTAGCATTAAGTATAGCTTCAAACCAGTATTAAAGGATGCCTTCTCTCAATGCGTTTCCCTTTTTCTTTGACTCGGGGACTGAGATACTAGAAAGCTGTCTACCTTTTATGTAGCCAGCGTTTTACTGAATATGGACAGATCTATAGTGGGTAATGCTGGAGTGTTGTAAATTCATCATCACAATCATCGTGAGGTTCTTAATGTGCACCTCTCACTTTGAACTTCTGTCTATGTTATTTCCACTGTGGGGCTTTGCATTTTTTTGTCTGTGTGTATATTAAATGAGGTTTTTCAGAAGTGTATGTTCAACTTTTCTTGTTGTCTTGTTTAGTAAGTTAATATAACGAGCCAGCTGCTTGTCAGTGGTAAATTTTTGATTGAAGACATTACAGTCTCCAAAACCATAGTCTCCTTCTGCAGTATTTATCAAAAAGTAACAGGCCAGAACAAAAAGGTAGAAAGTTACAGAGATAATATTTGAAGCTGGGCACAGGATGGTGGGTTTTTCTTTTGTTTGTTCTGTTGTCAGGGGTGAGAGAGATGTTGAGCAAAGCTGAAAACAAAATCCAGCTGCCTACATGCAACTGCTTGTTTTAGTTCAAAACTTTCAGCCCTTTTTTAAATGTTTTGTATGGTGTAACTTGATAGGTTTTACTGCAGATTCCTGAAATAGATATACTTTGTATTCCTCATAAAAGACAGATATATATTGGAAGGCTTATCCGTGCATCATCCTCAGACTCTAGCTTAAAGAGTTTGGTTGATGAGGCTAAAAAACAACTTTGTTACTTGACATTTACTTTTTTTTTATGATGCATTCATGGAAAAAAAGCATCTGTTATTAAAAAAATTAATCTGTTATATTAACACTTGCAGTCCTGACCATCTTTTCTGCAGTATGTGTGCAGCTTTTCTCAGAGATCTCAATATTATGGAAAGAAAAGTGTAAACAACACTTAATGGCATTGAAAATACTAAAAGTAAACTTGGATATATCAAATCTCTCTTGCAGCATTGAGTAAAAGAGAAACTGAATAAAGATATAGCTGAATTTCAGAATAAAGGACCACTTGTCTATACTGTTTCTGTAACAGCTGTAATTGTTCAATCAGAAATTATTTATTGTGTTTTATTGAAAGAGGTCTTGAGCCTTGATTAAATATTGCTAAGAATGGAATATGATGTGCCTCAGCCTAGTAACCGTATAGGACAAGAAATGGCAGGTAATCTTGCCCAAGTATTGGTAGACTCCTGCAGGTGATGCGTGTTCTTTGAGACTGATGTAAAATCCACTGTACTGGAATATAAAAGATCTGTGATGATATTTGTCATACTTAAAAAGTGAGTGAGTCTTTAAAAAACATTAAAAATAAAGCAAAGCATAAGACTGTATTATTTAGAATCATATGCAGTCAGGAGGTCAACATGTGCAAAGACAGCCTGTTCTAGCAACCTATTAGATGAATTAGGAGAATAAGAAGGTTTAAAGCTTTAAGGGAGATTATCCTGCTCTTCTCCACATGGCAGGCAGTGCTGATTAATGCTGTGTGTTTCTTTAATCTCAGGGTTTATAGGTGAAAACACCCAACCGATCCCAGAAAACAACATTGGAAACAGAATGCTTCAGAGCATGGGCTGGACCCCGGGCACGGGCCTTGGACCAGATGGCAAAGGGATGGCAGAGCCAATACGAGCCATCCAGAGACCAAAAGGACTTGGACTTGGATTTAGCTGACAGAAATGCACTCTGGATGCCCAATAAAAATAAAGCTCAAAATTAATTTAAAAAGAAAAAAAAAAAGGCAAACTTATATTATCTGTTGTGATCAGCAAATCCAGTTATTCTTCTCTCAAAGATCACTGAAGTCAATGTGCTTCACATTAGCTACACCAGCTGCAAGGTACAGCCACAGTGACAGAACCGGCATTTGAGTCTGACTTTATAATGGTGCTAAAATGTATAAAAACTTCTACTTTTTTTATTTTCTGTGATCTTAAAGTTTGTATTAAGCGTAAAATTCAGTATATTCACTTTTTTTCATAAAAGCTTCTGACATGGTAAGTTTTATTATATAAGCAAAATTTTTTTTTTCTAAGTACAATTTCATCTCGAGTGTCTTGATAAGATTTGTTGAGGAAAATGGAACTTTTACAGCTATTGTGTTTTCCCCCTTTTCAGGCAAAGTTTCCAAACCTGGTATTTCTAGTGTTTAACAATATTTGAGGATAAGCTGTCATTTTGCCCATAATATACACATTTCCCACTGGAAGGTGATATGATATGCAATTTTGTACAAGAGCATGAAAAATGGCTTTGTTGTCATAGGAATGCCATTCCAACATCATTATCTGGCAATGTATCACTGTCTTCCACATTCAAGCTCAAAAGTAGAGCCTTTATACTTGTTTTTACATTTACAGGAGTATCTTTTTTCAGCAAACATTTTAAAAAGTCAAAGGTTATTCTGACTGTGGATTTCCCTTTATATTAATAATACTTGGTGTTTCCACATTTAAGAATAATTTGAGCTCTAAACCAGGAAATTATATTTTAAAGATGACTGTCTTTCAGTATTTGTATTCTGGGTTTTGGCATATTTTTAAACAATGCAGTGTTCAACTTTGTGTTGTCATTTGGTTTGTGATCGTGCTGGTGCCAAGGAGCCACAACCTTTGAGGATCATGAACAGAAAAAGGGCAAGGAGAAGCAGGATTAGGGTGGTGGAAAGGAAGAAAAAAGATACTTTGATGGCATCTCACAAATCTAAGCTAGCAATTTAAAATCAAGAGGGATCATTAAGTGTTTTAATCAGTATCCTAATGTATCTAATGTCAGCAGAAGCAATTTCATTAAGCAGCAACCAATCAAGCTCCTAGGGTACTTATTGGTCTGCAGTATAAAACAAATTCCACTTTAAAATTAAATGATAGGGCTGAAGGAAACTGTTGTTCAGATGGACTAAGGAGAAAATCCCGTCCGTCCCTGCCCCCCCCCCCAACTCCTTGCCCAGGCATGTAGTAGCTGGCAATATTTACCCGGACTGCAGAGGGAACAGGATTTGATTCTCCAATCTTTTTTTCTTCAAGAGGAGGTTCTCCCCCTTCCTCTGCACCCAAACTGCAGAGAAAAATACTTCCAGATGCTTGCAAAGATATTTCCTTAGACTAAAAAGAGCACAGCTTACTTCATGTAACTGTGAAATAGTGATGAATTTTAAGAAACATTTTTATTACTTTTCTTTTTGTCTGAACTTCACCTATTTTTCCAGATATAATAATACTAGAAAAATAAGTAGCAGCAGCTTTATAGCACTGAATTTGCTTAAAAGAAATGTTCATTCTTTCCACTGTGAGTACTGTCGATTTGGGAACATTGTTTTACCATACACATAGTGTAGAGTAAAAGGTTAGTACCTGATACTGTTTTTAATGATATCTGAATGCACATGTTCTTCGAGTTTCAGGAGAACTATTTATTGCTGTTTAAATACTTGATATGATTGTGTGGTTTTGCTTTTTGAAACGATAAGAAATTTTAAACAAACTTGGGATTTATAATCAACACATATACTTTTTATTGGAATGTTTTTGGAGCATAGCATAATGTGAGTTTGCCACTTCAAATATGTCTTGCACAACTCAACTGAATTAAATACATTCCATATCCAAAGAATTTCAGGGCCACATCATTAGAAAGGGCTGAGAGCCTGGAATTCTGCAGCTAGCAGAGGTGCCCGCTTGCATGAGTGTTATTTACAATAATGAATTTATGTGGCACGCTCCCATTCTTTCAATGCAGTGTGCTACTGAGAGCAAGTGAATTCCACAGACCTCTTTGTATTGTACACCACAATCAGAAATTCCTTTAAAAAATTTTCAATGTGCGAATTGTGAAAGTGAATCTTTAACTTCTGATTGTTCTGGCTCTATTTGCAAAATTGTAAAGGAATATTGATTCTCTCTTAAAACTCCATTGTTGTACTTTGTTTACAACACCTACATATCTCGGGCTGGAAATTCTGAGTATGGCACATATAACACTTTTTTGAAGTATTTCTGTGCAATTTACCGTAGCAGTAGTTCCTCAAGAAATCAGTCTGCAGCTCCAAAAGTACTTGAAAATGTTTTCTGTTTTAAAAAGATAAGAGGGAAATAATGGATACATGTTGAGAGAAAATCTCTTTAGCCCATTCAGCTCTACTCATCCGTTCATACAGATACAGTGAAGCAGCCAACAGTAAAACAGTAAACAGCCATAATGGAAGAACTATTTAGTCTGATTGAAAATCTTACAACTTTTTGTTTTAAATAAGTCTATTAGTGAGAAACTATTAGACATGAATACTAGTCAAATTGATTTTGATATAGAGATACACCTTGTCTGTTCTCCAGCAGGTATTCTCATAGATGCCGCAACTGACAGTCAGCTTTATCTATTAGAAGATGTAGAACAAAGTGATTTATTAAAATACTGTAATGCAGTGTTCTGAGATATTTTTATGTTGCAGTAAAATTCCTATTCTGACTTACACTATCATTTCATTTCTGTTCTCATTCCCATCCCACAGGAGTGGTTTGAAAGATATTCTGGTAGTGTGATTTTGCACAGTTAAAACTAGTGTTAAGAAACAAAACAAAAATGCATTGTACTCTTTTTTTTTTTTTTCTTTTTTAAGTCATTGCAGTGATAGCTGGCTTTAAAACAAATCAGAATACTTGGATTTATTTTTTTTCTTCAGGTCTTTCCCATACCTAACTTGTGATCGTACTATGATACCTGCTACAAAGCTGGCTTACATTGTTTTAAAATATATATATATATATAAGTATTTTCAGGTAATAATTCCTACCGGCTGTGACACTGAAGGTTTTTTGCCTACATAAATAAATATGGGATCATCTTGTATCTAAAAGTTACCTTCTGTCACTCACCAGATTCTTTCCACTTAGGTGTTTGATTAATCAGTAGCTGAGCTGTTACCATAATATTCTGCCTATGCAGAATGCTTAGTGAAGAGACATTACATATTATCAGCATTGCGTTTTGCTACATGTTCCATGGTGTCTCAAAGTTCTGTGAATTGAGCCATTAACTGTTAATAAAAGAAGCCCATGAGCAGTATCTTTTTTTAAAATAAATATTTGTCAAATTCAGAGAAGCATTGTCAATATGCTCGTTTTAACAAGTTTGTCCCTGCATTTGTCTTTCTGCAATTAGGTCAATAATGGGTGTAGAATGGCAGTAAATAGCTAAATAATATGTATAGAATGCTTTGCTTTAACAACACAAATGCAAGATGAAATAAAATAGACTCCGTTCTTCATGGGTTTTGTATGTTGTTTTCTTTAAACTGCCCTTTTCAATAGCATTGTTATTACCCGGTGAGTACAAAAACATGTTTTTTCTGAAAATATAATTAAGGTTGCTAATATCTTGTAGCAAGCAGATGCATATTATGCTAAAGCTGTTACACTACTTATAGTATTATATGTAACTTTTTACTAGTATTTCTTTTCTAGGTTATTATTACCAGATGAAAAGGTTACATCACGACATCAGGAAATGCCTTAAGATGTTTGCAGTACTTTTGTTATCGTATTCTTCTAAGACTTTTAAATACAAGTTCTCTTCACTCTTTAAGTATGTGTGTCCTTTGATAACTGTGACAGGACCGTGTGCTTTCTCTTCAAACAGTTCTCCAAAACTGTTCCTCCAAGGAGAACTTGCACAACCCTTGTTTTACCTTCCCTCTCCCTCACTCCCAGGGTAATATCGGTGAAGGTGTATCAGAAATGGGAATCCCTTCGCTCTTACTCTAAAGTCAAGAGACTTTTTAATTAGACTTTCATCCCTAGCAGAGTTTTCGGGAGCAGTGGCATAGTTAACACGCAGCAAGTGCGTAACCACAATGGAGTCCCATACTGAAGGGCAGTGTGCGTGTTCCGTCTGAAAAAACACGGTCAGAATTATTTCTTTATTGACCTGTAGTCCAGCTGTAAAGTTAATGTAGAATATTCAAAGAGAAATTTTAAAATTTTTAAATAATCATTGTACGTTTTTGCTTTGAATTCTCCCTGGAAAAGGTTTTATTGTGGTCAAGTAGGGTTTTTTTACAGGTACATTATTTAGGATTGGCTTTTTTTTTTTTTTTTTAATGACCTCTCCATACTGGAAAAAGTCGTGATGGAGGTGCATCAATTTCAGCATGGATGTTCTGTTTTTCTCAAGTGCAGTTTTTTGCTAAAAAAAAACGTGTAAAACTTTGCCAGCAGAGATTGATATAAGCTGTATCTACTAAGCTATAAGAGAGTTTGTCCAGTAAAACCGTTCACAAACTTTTTAATGTAGGTGTGCTTTAAGTTATTGTGGAAAGCTTTACAAAAGCAACAGAACTTTCATCATTGACTGTCTAGTGGAAATGTTTGGGCTTCCTATGATTCTCTTCTCCTGTCCTACAACAAAACCCATATTGGAGGTATTTTGACCATAATGATACATTGCTTGTATTTCAATATTCGATCTTTAAGTAAAAGGCTGAAAATCACTGAGATTTTGTAATCTTGATCTGCATCTATGAGAACTGTGGTTATTAACAGCTATGAAAAGTGGTTTTAATTAATATGAGGTATTCCATCTATAGAAAATTATTGTTTTGGCCTGACTGCTCATGGCATATTGCTATGATGAGTTTAAGTATTGGGGAGTCTGACTTCTCAAGCTGTGAATAAAATTCATTAGTCTCTGAGGAATGTATGTTTTATTGTAATGTATTTACATTAACTAAATATGTGTGCTTATTAAAATTATATTATCTTTCAGAATATTTGATCATAGATATGCTTGGTTTAATTGTGCCTTGCCCTTAGTGCTGTCTTTCGTCCTTAATATTTGTCCATTTTTCTGAAAAAGTGTAACCATATGTATGTTTTAAGTGATTCTACCCAATATTTTCTTTCTTAAAGTGTAATCTCATATATGTGCTAAGTGATGTCATTTAAGATTTTCTGTCATTTCTACTAGTCTAGTGAAGTTGTTTTTCAATACCTCCTTGGCCTGGTTTTCTGAATAGCCTGCTGTTGCCTTTGTCAGTTGTTTTAAGAGATTCCGACATTGAAAACTTGGAATTTCTTTAGCCTGGGCAGGCTGTTGTGTCGGCCCCTCTCTTTCCTGTGGCCCCACGCTGGTGAAGACTGGAAGATATGTAGCGCTCTCTGCACAGAAATATCTGCATTGACTTCAAGATGTGAAGGACTAGGTCTAAAAATAAGCATGCATGGAAGTGTTTGCAGATTGGCACCTTAACTTCCTCCCCCATAAAAGATATGGGTCCTAAATTTTCCATGGCATCGGAGTTCCTGCAGACCCTTGGAGTCAGCTGCCCCTTTGCTGTATCGTGCTGGCCCGTCTCCAGCACTGAGTTTCTTTACAGCACGTGTTTGGCTGCTGTGACAAACAGGTTGGCTTGTGGTTGATGTCAGTCCATCCTTTCAGTACCAAACACAGTATATCCCAGCAGTGCAGGGAGTCAGGGTGCTGTTTCAACCTGGAATCTCTCCATTTTGCACAGCTCAAAATAAAACCACAAACTGCTCGTACCAGGTTATCCAGGCCACAGTTGACACCATCAGGTGGTCAGTCCCAGTACTGGATAGTTGATTCTATATGTGTTACATAATCTTTCATTACACAAAGTAACAAAAAAAAGATGAAGAAATGCAGAAACTTTTTAGTTCGAAAAGGATATAGCAGAAAAGTAAAAATTGTAGGTAATTGAAGGGATCAAAACGACTTCTGAGGCTGTGATACAATGAGAAAACTGAAATGCTCTTAAATTTGGGGGCAAATGAGCAAGGGATAATGGGCATCAGAAGTACGTGGAGGGAAAATGTAAATGTCCCAAGTATTATTTTGTCCTCTTTACAAAAAAAAAAAAAAAACCACACACAAAACACCACACACACATACAGGACAAGAACAAAAAAACAACAAGAAATAAGTAATTTTTATTTTCTTTTAAACTACTTAATTAGGAGCAATTAAGAAACACATGACACAGGAAACTTAGTGCCACAAGATACTGAGTTTGGCAAAACAGACTCAATGTTTTGGACCCATCTATGAAGGATACTCCCAGTTTTATTAACTGAGGTAAGTTAAACTTCTCATGCATCTATCACTTTGAATGCTTCAAACTTTCTTGGTGAGTCAGTTTAGTCAGCTTGTTCTACACTTGTCCACTCTCAAACTTCCTCCATCTTCTTCTCAAGCATGTCTTGCTGTTGGTGATGAACCTCATTGCTTCTGGTTGTCCATTTCCACGAGTTTGGTTTTCTGCTTTAATGAGCTGTGAATGTTTACATTTAAATTCCTTGAAAATTGCCTATAATGTGGTTTTAACATATTATCCTGTAAGGTATATTCAAGTGGTATGAGGAGATTATTTGTAGAACTGGGACTAATGATTTTCAGTTTTTCCTCACACATAATGTTTCTGCGTTTAGATCCTTGATTTCTTTGAAGACCCTCAGTGCTGTTCACCATACTTCCATTGGTTTTTCTCTTGCACAAACTTGGCTCTTTTCTTACTGTGTTGGAAGGCACAAGAATTTCTCCAGTTACATGTACAAGTCTGCAAATCTTCGATTCTGTACTTTTGGTTTAAAGTCTTTAGAGTTAAGTTTGAACATGCGTTGCCTTATTTTTTTCCAAATGTTACCTCAAGCATCTAGATGTTCTGCCATTTGTGAAGAAAGTGAAGTATTTCTCTAAAATTTTCTAAATGACAAACTCTCAGTATATGTGATGCTGGCCATCTCATTTCTAGTAGTAATAGATATGATCTACAACATAAACCATGTATCATAAGTATAGCTAATACAAGATATAAACATTTCTGGAGCATGAATACCAGTGATACTCAGTATTTTAGTACTGAATGTCTTGACAATTTGCAACCCTTGAAACCTTCAAGTGTTGGGCCCTGCAGTATGGAGGCCTCACAAAGGGTCTCCAAAATTGCACGTTCCCCATCTTGGAGCAAAGAACTGGAAGACCTGAAATCACCTTGTGGCTTTTGTAGTTCTGGTACAGCTCAATCATTGGAGGCTGCCCTGGCAGTAATTGTCCTGCCAGGGAAGCTGCAACACAGGCAGGTATGCAGCAAGGTCTTGGAGCACTAGCTCAGCAAAATATGTTTTGAAAAACACATTCTTACTCCAAAACTTCTTTTGGAACTGTTGAAATGTCCTTTAAAGGACAGCATCTAAGGTAACTTTCACTGTCCCCAGTAGTAACCGTGTTACCTGTTAATGCAAGTTAAAAAAATCAGTTGTCTTTGCCATGAGAAGTTTTGGTTGTGGTTCTTCTCAATCACTGCAGCCCCAGCAGCCGCTGTTTTGCAGCGTGGTCTGTGACCACTCACCCTTCAGACCAGTGGCCCATTGACTCCAGTGGGCTAATTGCTTCAGGTTTAAAGGTGAGCATGGGAAAGGGCCACCACCAGTTTCTGAGACGTGTTACCAATAGCATCCTGGGAAGGGGTAGGCGCAGGCTCGAGCTTCTCAAAAGGGTCAAATATGCTGATCGTGGATTTTGGTAACCACTATCATGGTGTTTTATTCCTGGCTCAGACTGCCATTTTACTGTGGAAGAGAGCATCTGGTTCATCTGTCAGGTTCGTGCATTGGTGTGCAGGATTGGTTATAAATTTTTAGGCAGTGGTCTGAGATGGGGATCATTGCAAATGAACCACTGCAAGACTAATTGTACTAGACCATCACAAAAAGGTTACAGTGTCATGGCGAGGGTAATAGCCTGAGGTGATTTTTATCACTGTGCAGAGTAGTGGCTGTTTGAAGAATTTTGGCCAGAACCACATTCCTGTGCTGCCTTTGGATCTGGTGAATCAAAAAGGCAAAACTAAAATCATGTTTTACTATGTAGTTGAGAAAATTAAGTTATCTGCCTGTGTGTGTCTATACAAGTGAACACAAACGTGCTTATAGATGTAGATCTCTATAGAGAATGGTATAATACATAAAATTATGAAAACTATAGTTAAATGTTAGGCCATTTGTTAAATTGTCACCCCACATAGCTCACAGAAGCCTCTGGTTCTGCTAAGCCTGCGTTATTTAAAAGGGGTGAGTTGCTTCTATGAAAGTCAATAAATCTGCAATGTATTGTTTCATACTCTGTCTTTATGTAAACCTAGCCAGGGTTTTTTACTTGTCTTCGTCCTAATCAGTGGTAAAGCACATTTAATAGCTCACTTAAGGTGTCATCCATTACTATGAGTTACTGTTAGAACTAATTAATAGAGCTGAAATTATTTTGTAATGAGAAATTGAAGTATTGCATTGTTAAAAAAAATTACCATTCGTAGCTAATTAACGTTTAACAATGCAAATAAGCTGATAATTATTTTTCAAGCCATAGAAAAATTCTGTGACACTTTATATACTACCTTTGTGATCCTAATTGTTTCTGAAAAATATCTTTAGAGAGAAATAGTCTGAAGAAATTTCCCTGGATAAAAGGCAGTTTCTCAAGTGCACAATGAATGAGAGCTCTCCTTTTGTTCGTGTGGGGCCGCATTCAGCAGCTATTTCTCACGGTAAATACTGATGATGAGAAGGAAAAAGTAAGGGTCACGAAGGAAGGTGGAAGGGGAAATTATGTCAGATCTTGGCCAAAATTTCCTGGCTGCTCCAAGTCAGCCATTCTTCTCTTCAGTTAGTCTAGGTATTACAAATGCAGCCTCAGTGGGCTGAGATTGTTTGGATCCTCTGCAGAAAAAGATACCAACACCAAGTGAACACTGTCACGTCAGCAGCAAAATATATTTTTAGGTCATATACGTGTTAAATCAATGCAACTGAACCATCCAGAAACCAGAAAGGAAACTGAACATCTGACCTTGTGTGACAGTGTAAGGCATGTGAGGCCACCATCCCCCAAAAAATCAAGACATCAGGGTTTTTTCCAAATTTCATCACTTTGGACATTACTTGCAATAAGAGTTTTCAGAGGAAGCATTAAATTGGTGGTGTCCTTGCAAGTGACCAGCCTGATGCCATGAGCATCACCTGCTGAGCAGGCAGGAGTTGCTACAGGAGCAGGTGGAAGTTTTATTCCGTTCTGGGGCATTTTTCACTCATTTTTCACAACCAATCCAAGTAAATATTAATACCTGTTCTGCAGTGGCACGAGCTGCCACTTTCCCATCACTGTTAACTTTGGTAAATGAAATCTTACTCTGTTTTAATTTTTAATCCAACTTAATAATCTATTCTATTTTAAGATACCAGTTTAATGTCACAAAAAAATTATTTTTATTAAAAGTTTTTCTGAAAGTGTTGGGTATTATCTTTTTCTGGTTTTGAATCACCTGGTAATAAATACTATTTTATTTAACAGGTTTATGATAATACGTAGTTGAATAGTAAGTGAATCACAGAGGCTCCTACTAAGCACGCACACATTACATTATACACCTGTTTATGTTTATAGTAGATCCTGGGTTCTCTCCAGCAAGACAGTGCCACTAGCTGCCAAGGGTATGATCTACTCTTGCCACTTTTGGTTTTATCTGTAAATTAGAGTTGTCTTCTGCCTTTGAGTTGTCAGATTCCAGTTTGCAGATATGGCCTGCTCTGCTGCAGAGGAGTGTTCCTTGACGGTTCTTTAATTTTCCTGAAGCACGTGGGGTATTTGTTGTCATCCCACTCTCGGCTGCCCTTTCCCACCCACCTATGGACCTTTCCTTCAGGACTGTCCACCGCTGCTCTTTCATTGTTGAAGTTGTCTGCAAACTGGTATCAACCCATCTTCCTTAAAAATGGATTTGAATATTTTTGTTGGTTTTGACCTCGAATGAGGCCTTGTGGGTATGTCCTATATAATCTTCTGGGAGTCTCCCATAATAACGTATGTTTTGCTGAAAGCCACCATTTCTGTTTGTGTATTATGTTGCAAAATTTACCTGGAAAACATCAGCCATTTGTGTCCTACGTTCCCGTGCCAGAGGAAAGGGAAAAGAACCATGAAGGTAATATTTTATTTTCTTAATTCATTTAATTATTTTTAAATTGAAATTGTTAATTAAGGGAAGAGGAGTTCTGAGTCAAGACTTTTGAATGTTTGGGGCTGGCAGAACTGGGCCGGGAACGAGGTGCGTGCTTCAGTTGGCACATGAGTCACGTAACCTCTTAAACCAGGGGGAAGGAGCTTGTAGACCAGCAGCTACTGTCCCAAGGTTTTCCTGCGGTCAGAAAGGTTGCAGCACTTGCTGATATTCTCATCATTCCGTATGTTGATTTAATAATTAAATGGTTGACCATTCCATGGGTCAGCCTGTCTTTGATCGGTATTTTATACAAAATTACACTGAATATGTAATGACCAGTGTGGCTATCATGGTTGAAGGTTGAATCTTACAGATTTCTTTACCACCTTTGAATATTATTATGAGCCCCCACCTGAGTAGTTTTCATATCCATTGAGCAGCCCCATGCTCCGCTCCTGTGTTCTCCAGGACCAAGTGCAGGCTGGCTGGCTGCCCCAGCCTTGGACCTCTGGCAATAATTTTCCCTGCTCAGCTCAGAACAATCATTAATGATAGTTTGAGGACTTCTTGGGCTAAAATTTTGGTCATTTTACAATTAGGCATTTTTTCATGTTAATTTGATTGGGTATTTAAGAAATGTAACGTGAAAAATAATGCTTGTGGCAGATTTATTCTCCTGTCTTCCATGTTGTGTTTTCCTTTTTGCAGCGATGGTGGCTGAAAATCTTGCCTGTGTGTGTTAGAGCAATGCAAAATTTTAGTGAGGCACATTTTCAGGGCAGATAGTTGAAGTACAAAAATTTTTGCAGCTTGCACCTCTAATATAGCTGTAGAACGTCAGGTGACTTAAGGTATGGGTTTAACGGTAGCAGTTCAAACTCTGCGGACTGCGGAGCACAGATGCTTTCAAACGTTTTGATTTCTAAAAACAACTTTACAAGAGGAGGGAGAAGGCTGAGAAGCCTTCCTGTCGCCGCTCTCACGCTCTTGTGTTTCTCCATTACGCCCGTTAACAACTACACTAGAAACAAGCAGCAGATTTTTTTCCACTCTGTGAGTAATTGTCTGCACAGCAGTGACAGATGTGCAATATAGCAGCTTCTTCAGGAAAAAATTAACAGTTTGTCCAGCATGTCAGCTCGCTCTTTTTAGTGCTTTGGAGGTCTTGGCCCCATTATGGGTGATTTAGAAATTGAGGCAAGCTAAGACCAGCTGCCTGGGTTGAAAGCCTTAGTTAGTAGCCCTCATCTGCATTCCAGTATTCACTTACATCTAGAAATTGGTAGGGCCCCTCTGGCCACAAGATGAGTATGGGCTGACAATGCCTTGATTTGTTGAGAGAGAGAATAAATGGGTTTTTCAGAAGATGAGGAAATATCACCATTACTGGCCAATTTACAGCATTTTATCTGTTCTTCAAACATGTCACTTTTGTTATTGTTGCATGGTAATTACATAGTGAAACGGAAAGAAAACAAATTCTGGTTACATATTCAGATGGATTGCAAAATCATATAATCCTGATAAATGCCCATTTATGATACACACGGATGAAAGGTTCATTTTAATTTTGAATAGCTAGCACAGCCATAAATAGGATATAGGATTAGATCCCACAGAATCCGATTACCTAAAAGCAAATAGTATTTTTCTTCACTTTTTTCATAACCAGGAAATTCAGTGTGTGCAGGATATTTAAATAAGCAAGTTTTCCATAAAAATATATCAAGTAAATACAGTTCAATAATTTCTATATTTTGAATATAATCACTTAGGACTATTCAGCTAAGCCTTTTCTGAAGTACTTGTTTCCAAAAAGACATCAACCCATCAATATTGCTGAGAAAGATATCTCACAGCTATACCCTATTGCAAGCTGTGCATTTACAACAAATAGAAGCTTTGCTTATGGGATATCTAGTGCAACAAAGCACAAGATGGTCAGTATCCCACATGTACTGCGAATTGCAACTGTTACACCTTCTTAAGAGGGTTTCTAAGTTTTAGGGCAAATGATGAATTAAAGAAGCAAGTTCTGACAAAACCCCAGGTACCTGCAATTTTGGCAATAGCTTTCATGGCTGAATCACTGTCTAAAATATGGGAAGCTCCATTTTCCTCAATGGGAAGGCGTGGTGGGAAAGAGTGGTGTGAAAAGACATGCATATATTAACCAAAGGCTGTGCAATTGTTCCTGATTATTACAAAGTTTAAAAGAAACTGCTTTGTGAAGCTGTCTGCTTCACAAACCCTTGGTGTACAAGTTATCTTCACAAGATCACACAATCAATGGGGTTGGAAGGGACCTCTGGAGATCACCTAGTCCAACCCCCCTGCCAGAGCAGGTCCACCTACAGCAGGTTGCACAGGGTGGCATCCAGGTGGGTTTTGAATGTCTCCAGCATCAGAGACTCCACCACCTCTCTGGGCAGCCTGTTTCAGTGCTCTGCCAGCCTCAAAGTAAAGAAGTTCTTTCTCATGGGTGGAGATTCTTACGTTCAAGTTTGTGTCCATTAGCTCTTGTCCTATCACTGGGCACCTCTGAAAAAAGAGTGGTCCCGTCCTCCTGGCACCCTCCCTTTAAGTATTTATAAGCATTGATAAGATCCCCCCTCAGTCTCCTCCGGACTAAAAAGAGCCAACTGCCTCAGCCTTTCCTCAAAAGAAAGATGTTCCAGTCCCCTAATCGCCTAGCACTGGCAATCCAGTCTCCTAAGATGTTGTCTTCTCAAATTGAGGGAGGGCTTGCCATTGCTTCAAGAAGAGTAGGGCTGGCAGAGAAGGTAGCAACCGGGAAGTTTCTATCAAGTCCCCTCTCCACCCCGCCATGAGCAGACACCTCTGTCCCTGAAGGGATCCAAACTCATGGAGCCCTTCCAGGTGTGGCATGGGCTGCCTGAACAAGCTTGGCTGCGGAAATGGCCACCTGCAGACTGCACGTGCTTCCAAGGGAAGAAAGATTTGAAAGCTTCAGCTTTGGGTATGTCTAAGTATCGTGCCGCCTGGTGCTAGGCCAGCCTTCATGTTAGACATTATGTTCTGGAGAGAGAGTTAATTAAGTTAAGACAATTAATTGAAATGCTCTCACAAAGGAATACAATTTTGGTGAAGTCTTTTATCAGCTGTTTTTACTCAAATATATCATAAATATAAGTAGGTACCAGCAATCTAAGCAGGCAGACCTCAGCTGGATCTGATCTCAACTGATTAAGTGGTATCTGCCTGCACTTGCCCACTGTGTAACCAAGTAAAGGTTTACAGTTTGGGATCAGTTGTTACAGTTCAGTTTATGGCTACAATAAGCCTGATGTTATCACAGGTAAATATTACCTAAATGACTCATATTGTTCTCTTCCTCACTTCCTCCTTCTTACACTCTGTTTGTAATAATTTAATTTTTCTCCTCCTACTTCTTTGCAGGTCTTGAATCTCTATATAGCTATGGATCAGACTGCTACCGTTGAAAGACTTTAAAGGGCAACTTTATCATGGGTCAAACTTTCCGGTAAGGGGAAAAGTACTATATAAAAAGGCAGATCTCTGGGAGGCAGTGAGAGATGCTCTGTTACTTGATGTTTGAAGAACTTTCAGTTTGTTAGGGATCCCTGTATGGAGGTAACCAGTGGGTTGTGTGATGACTTCGTGGGGTGATGGGATGAATAGCATTTGTTCACAATTTCAGAGGGAACTGGATGACGTGATCTGAATTATATTCTTCTGTGGTTTTACACCAGGTGTATTGGAAAAGAGCCTTCTTGCACTAAAATACCCTTTCTATGTTATTGTCATGATGTCACTTTCATAGTTCTCTGCCCCTGAGTTTTGTTATCACTTTTGCATTAACTAACTTTTCTCCTAAAAGGTGTTTTCATGTGCTTCAGGTAAAATAGTGGCAAATACGCAAAATGGCTACCAGAAGCCTGTCCTGGGAGACAGATCTGCAAGACGAATTGCTGCAGTTGGTGGAAGTTCTTCAGATACAGTAAGTGTATTTGCTACAGTTTTGAATGCTCAGAGCGTTAAGTATGTGCTATTTTTTGTTAATTTACCTTTGAAATCCCTACTGAAGATTGTGACACGGTGCTGGGGAACAGCAGGCACTCGTAATGCTCGTTCCTCTGCCGCTGAAGGAACTACAGCCTGAAATCCATCCCCTGGGCAAGTATTCAAAGTCTTCAACAAGATGTATTCTCCTTCATAAGTACGTAATAGGATTTGGAAATTCCAGTGCTGGTGCCTGCCATTTCCCAGAGCAAAGGTTGTGTCCACAGCCTACGTGATGACACATCCATCCACCACCCCCCTCCCTTCTCCACACTCGCTCGTGTCCACATCTGCCCTACGAGAAGTGACCCCTCCTCTCACCGTTCCCTGCGGCAGGGCTGCTGGGTCCCTCCTTGTGACGTGACTCATCAACAAAACCCGTTGTCTTGAAATGATGTGGGGGATGTTCCAAAAATGGACTTGCTATATTTTTGCTTTCTGTGTGCGTGCATGCGTGTGCACATACTGAAAAAGCAGCATTTTAACAAGAATGCTGTCTAGAAGAGTTTTTCATTTCAGCCTTCAGCAGTTACTGAGTATGATGATATATGCACACTCAGAAGAAGAAAACTATACAACAAAGCAACAATTTCAGTGTTGGTGGATCACTGCCTTCTTTTCCCCCCCTCCCATTCAGCCTGAGGATTTCCTGCTGTTTTACACAGACTAAGCAGAGTGTTAGATGTAGCTACATGCTGCTGTAGCCTCACTTTAAACAAGCATCCAAAGTGGCTCCTGAAATCTGAATAATACTTGGTCATCACCTTTAAAAAGACCATAGTGTTGTCATGAGTGAAGCTATGAAGAAGTCCTCCTGTAATTATTATTATTATCATCCTGAATTTCTTAGTGCCACCGAACCTTCCATAATATGCAGCCATCTGGTACAATTGCTTCCAAATACAGCCTCACATTTGATTGTAGGGTCTGGAACATCAGCCTGTAGGAATGTGCTGCTAAAGCATCTTCCTGTACTGTCTGATGCTGAACGAATGTAGGATGTTGCAGTTTACTCAAAAGCCCTATTTTTTTCTATTTTAGACATATCCGTAACAGGTGGGATTGTGTAGGCGATACCTCAAGAAGGCAAGGAGAAAGCCACAGCAAATCCCAATAAAGCTGAAAGCATAGCAGGGATGTGGATGTACTTCATATATAATTAAGATGAAGTGCAGTTATCTCAAGGGTCCTTAAAACCACTTGTTGAATGAAAAAAAAAAAAAGCTCTTGTACTGGGAATTGGTATAAGGTCACTAAAACAGCTCAACAACAGGAATTAAAACAATACCATCTTCATGTTAGTAATAGAGGAGGTAGTAGTCAGCTTCCCCACCCATGCCAGCTCCAGCAGAGAGAGGTTTGGGGCAGTGAGAAAGAAACACAAGGCTGGCACCGTCCCCAAGGCTGGGCAGCACGACGCTGCTGCTCCTTAGCCTCTGCGGCAGGACAGGGCTCCCAGTGTGCCCTCCAGCCCTTTTCCTGCAGCAGCCTGCTTGGAGCACATCGAGGGTATGTCAGTATCCCTGGTACAGGTAAATGGCACTCACCTGCAGAGTAGTTTCTCACTTCTTAAAGCCCAAGTACTACCCAAGTTCACAGCAATAAGGGTTTTTTTGTTCCTATTCTCAAAGCCACCGCATTTTTGCACAGGTAGCATGGTCTTTAAGGGACTGTTTTGAAGATTTACTTAGAGGTGACAGCAGGCTTTCACTGGGACCTTGGTGAAGTCATTTAATCTCTCTCTGACACCGTTCCCCCAGAGAAAACCCAGATTATTCCTATGCAGTAGGTGTCTGCTCATCCCTTTGTGTCTCCTTTTCTGGTGGCTTCAAGGGGTAACATTAATCCAGCCCAAACACAAGAGCAGTCAATGAATTTAGGTCAATCCTCGTTACCGTTGTCCCCCTAATGTTTTTCCTTACATTTGCCAACATCCAGATGCACAGGAGAGCTGTAACAAGTACCTTTGTGAAAGTCAAGGCATGCAGGAGCATGGTGGCCTAAAGCAATTGGCTACACTGATTATAACAGATAGTTCAGCCAGTTAAATGGTTGATGGCTAATCTCAAAGTCGCTGCTCATTTTGTTTGGAACTTGTCTTCAGCCTGCCAATTCACTCTTCATTTCCTCTCATACTTTATTTATGCGGCTAGTTAACACGGCAGAGATGCTAAGGAAATACCATTTTCATAAATTGTGTGGTTAACCCAGAATGTAATACATAAAACGTGTATGTTAAATTCAAAACCGACCAAAGAAATAGCATTGTGGTTAAAATACACCTAGATCAAAGTGCTGCCTAGTTCCCAAGTCCTACTTACCTTGTACCAACATGCAGACACCTGAAAAGTACCGTCATGAGCTTTGAAGAGAGAGGAGACAGCTATTTTTTTCTCACCCGGCGTGGACTTCACATCCATAACCTGAATTAGTTTGCTAAACCTGCATCCGATGTTTCTTGCTTAGGTGGAACCTTTTGGTTAACAGGGTAACCTGCTGATTAAGGTGAGATCTAAAAACCTTCAGTGACAGAAGGCCAAGACAGTCCCAATACTTGCCCGGTGAAGGACTTCAGAGGTCTCAATACTTGTCCAGTGATCTCATGGGCATGTGTCAGTGCCAAAGCAACATGCAACACTCCTGGGCTCCATATGCACTTACGGGTCTGTTGCAGGTTGCAGATATTACTTCTACTGCCGTGCAGACAGAGGGATGGATGGGACATCCTTCTGGGAAGCACTGGCAGGGCCCAGGGTGAGACTCCTGGGGCAAAGGGAGAGGAGGGTGCTTCTGGTGGGGGTGTCCTGTCAGCTGCGCGATGGAGCTCTTGCCGACGGGGACAGGATGGGGCAAACAGCCCGGTCTGGTGTGTGGCTCAGCGGCATCGCTGATTCTTTAAAGATCAAGTGCTGCAGGTGGAGCTTTAAGGGACGGGGTACCTGGCACCTGGAAGGACCCGGTTCTCCTTCCCTACCAGCAGTCATCACTGCCAGTGACGGATCACAACAAAACTGAACAAAAGCAATGGCTATTTTTCACACTGTCCTCTGCCATTCCCTCCTGTAAATAGCAGGGGTTTGTATGTTAATGTTTCTATTGTTTTAATATTCTTGTTTTCCTCATTCATATTCGAAGGTATTATTGTTAGTGCCAACTCATTTGATTTATTATTTAGAGAAAGCACTGTTCAAAAAGTCAGCGCTGGATATTAAATGATGATTGCTTGCAACGAATTTCTTCTTAGCATCTGCAAAGACAATTTTGCCTTTTCTTCTCCCACTTAACTCTAAATGAGAGATCTTAAGCATAGTTAAATAGGATTCATAATATCATGCTGACTGAAAATCATCTTGAAATGGGGAATATGAAGGCAAAAATAGTTATCCACGTACAAAGCCCTCTTCCCTCTGAATTTAAAAAAAGAGGGGAGGGGAGAATGTTGTCTCTGGGTGTACATTACTACTCCTGACTATGTATGTAGTGAAGAGAGAGGAAACTCCAGGGTCCGGGACACAGGTTTACTGGAGACACAGATCTGACCCACTGACTTCCTCTCCCTGTCTCAGACTGTTGAAATTAATACTTTAGTGTACGATTAGCAATTGAAAAAAAATTTACATAAAATAACGCAATTATTTTTTGTATTCTTAACTCTATGCTACCTAAAAATACAGCCAAAACCCATTGGATTAAAGAGAAATTTCCCACTTACTTGCATAAATGTTGTATCGGATTCATATTCACTCAAAAATTTTTTGCCATTATTATTTTCTAACTGAGCAAGTAACATCTCAGTAACTTTTTCATTATCATCAGCATCATGATAAAGAAGATAATGCATTCATATTAAATATGATATTAATTATCATTTTTACACAGCTGCTTTAAAAATTCTTGTGCAAGCAGAGCTGCTGAAGGCACTTCATTTCATTATCCTTGAGAAACAAACATGAAAGTAGCTGTAAATAAAGGTGCAATGTTCACTGCTGCAAGACAGGTTAAAAAGATGGACAAAATGAGAAAAAAGAGAATTAAATTGCAGATTTAATTAAAGATAATCATCAAGAAGGCTGGTAAAACAAACAAGTCTATTATTTTATGAATGTCCTAACATGAAGTGTATTAAGAGAATGAACAGTGCTTTGATGATGTTGGTTGGTAATACAACTTTTCTACCACAAACGGGAAAATACTTACCGGGTAGCGAGTACATTGATGTCTTGCTTTTTTATGGGGAAAAAGAATAAAGCAGCCTTGGTTTAAAATAGTTGGCTCCTTAAAAAAGTTACAGCCATAGTAAAACACTGAAGCAGAAAATAGTTTCTGGCATAGGATGCAGCATTGTATTTCTGAATATATTATTATGAAGCTAATTGTCACAGTATTACGTTTGAATTTTATGATACATCCCAACAACAGTGACATGAGGTGCAAAGCAGGCATTTCTTACAGAAAGATTTCATCCCCTTTCCCTTCTTGATTGTGGCAAACAGTAAAAACACGTCCAGCTACAGGACACTAGGAAAGCACAGATTGATTGTGCTCTCACTTTAAACTTGTAGTTTGAGTACCTTACCTTTAAGTTTAATCTTCTTATACAACTGCTAGAGAAAGGAGAAACATCGTAATACAAACTGACGGGATACTTGGTAATTATAAGGGAATTGGAGAAGGGCGCAATCATAGAATATTAGTTTAATTTTTTTCTCCTTTTATTCATAAGATGTAGTTGTTTTATTAGCTATGGGCATGCTTGGTGGTGTGATGTGACATAAAGGTTCTTTCAGCATTCATTAGACATGGTTTTCTTACTAGGAGGAGAATTCAGACTTAAACCTGCCAACTATGTCTTTTTTTCTGAACCATTATGTATTCCATGTAGGCCACACAGGTTGCAAAATATTATTCTGCAAGCAAATTATTCTGTTGCAGTGGCTTTTTTTTTTTTTTCACACGTCCCTTCATCCTCCAGTTTGCTTTATTTTCTGAAAGCCATATTGTGGGTTTCAAAGGAGATAAATTGATAACTAATGTATTTTAGAAGCCTGTGTGATTACTTTGGAATGGGTAATTTTCAAGAATATATGTAAATGTGTACATGCATATAATTCCTCTTGGTTTGAGAGAAATTTTTAAATGGAGATAGGATGTCATTGCGAAAGGCAGTAACAAGTGCATGTTTAAATTTCACTGACTTCAGATGAAATGTATGCTTATAAATATTGTTCTGAACAGGAATACTTACCTGACCAAGGACCGGGTGGAAAAAATGTTTAAGAAGATACAGGCACATAAAGAACCTTATATGTCTATGCGGCTGCATACATAGGACTCCAGTGTGATTTATGGGCCCAAGGTAAGCGGCATCCTAATGGTGGTGGGAAGGTGCAGCTGGGTCCCAGTGGAGCAGGAAATAACCGATGAAATTTCGGCCTGAGGGAGCAGTAGTGGTTGGAAGGGCTGGGCAAAGCTCCCAACCAAGAACGAGAGCAAAACCTGAGGCTTCCTAAGACCTCCTTGACTGCACGTTGACCCTAGGATGAGGGAGCCCGATGAGCCTCACTTACACAGGGGGCACGAATGAGGCTATGATGATTATTGATCCAATAGACTATAATTGCTCTTTCTCAGCCTGTAGGTGTCTGATGTATAGACCTGTATTTAGGGACTCTTAAATACGCCTTGTGAATGACTTCACAGACCAAAACTGCTTCAGAAGGGATGTTGCAGTTGGTGGTGTAAATTCTTCTCAGTTCTTGGGCAACTGAGCATTCCCTCTGAGGCCGCCTCACACGCACACCACACCCAAAAGCTGAACACGTTAGTGTTAATGCTAGGATTTGTGATTTCCTTAGTTCGTTTCATTATCATCACAGTTTTTAAACGTGTCTTTCATCTGGTCGACCAGGAGCAACCAAATGAAAGAACTGAAACCAGCTGGAGACTTTTGGTCACAGAAAAAAAAAAAAGACTCCTGGAACCAGCTGTTTCTTTGTGTTCAGTAACTTAGTCATGCTGTGTACATTAGCAGGGGTTTTTCTTTCCTGTTTTTCTCTTCCCCCCCCCCCCCCCC
>VZSF01001826.1:119138-215027 GCA_013398295.1 Chionis minor
CCCCCCCCCCCCCCAAGTGCTTCTGGATTGCATCTTTGCATATGAAATTTCAGCCTAGAGCTAATTGTTACTGTTGGTGAATTATGAACTGCTTAAAGATAGGGTTATAAAGGAAATTCTGGCACATTCTTGAGTACAGTAGCACAAGGTTGCTTCCCTGATATTAAAATAAGCCATATTTTCCTCCTTAAATAAGGTCTATTAAGTCATCCACGGCTTTCAAATCCTCATGCATTTCTTTCATGATTCCCCTGTGGAGTTATCCTTGTTGTTTTGAAAAGGATAGTCTCGAGTCTGAGCCTGTACTTCCAAGTCCCACTCTTTGTTGCCTAAGGAGTATACAAAGGTTTAGATTGCATCTTTTCAATGCATTATGGCACTGCAGCCTAAAGCCAATACTTGTTTTTTAACTGGCAACCTGCCTGTACGAATGGAGGAAGCAGATTGCCTCTTTGCTGAACACTTAGACAAGGTACTGATTTAACAACAGTGGACAAGCAGCTGGGAGCTGGGCTGTCAGCCTGTCACACACTGACAAATCTGTTGTTCATATTCAGGCAGGATGTTCCAGTTAGATTGCCATCAGTATCATCCATCTACCACAGGCATGCGAGGCGTACCAGCGTCTCCCGTATACCCATAGACGAAATGCTGGTGCTACAGCTTTCCGGGGGAATCTCAAGAAAACAGCTAATTTGCTGCCTTCTTTCCCGCCTCCCCCCTANGCAAATTGTTGGTTACTCCAATTTCATGTCTCAGGCATGAAAGGGAAGCTCTGAATGGAGCCTTACCACTTTTGATAAAGCCATGAAAGCTTTTTCAAAAGCCAATTCAATAAAACGCGGTCTAACTAAAATAGAAATAATAAAATAAAAAATTATGATTAATAAAGATATACTGAAATTACATTATTCTGGCTTCCGGAGAATTTTGAACATGTTTTCATACAGCCGCTAGATTTATAACACTAAAATAATACACTCCAGAACTATTTCATTTGCATAGTCAAGCTCAGTCTGTGGCTGAACTCTCTGCTAAGACCTGCCTGCCTATATTCAAGTTAGTCAGTTGGAGTCCATCTAGACTGGACTTGTGGTTTGGGTTTGTATACAAGAGTGTGTGTGGGGAGGGGATGTTTATCAAAGCTGTAGAACACGTGTTGTAATTATTTTATCACAGACATATACTTGCCTGTTTCTTTTGTAATTTGGAAAAGCTGCTTTTAAATACCCTGATTATATATTCAACAGATTAGAGTTTTATATTATCTGTCCTTATGTCAAAGATATCCAATTTGCGGCCCCATGTGCCCTTTATCTTCTCTTGTCCCAGCTCCAGATCTGTAATCCCAAAGCCCACAAAAAGAACTCCTGAATTTAGCTGGGGGGGGAAAAATGGTACATCTGTATAATTTCATCTGAATTTGTCATCCGATTTTGCTGCTGCCTGTTCATCACCTCTGAGTGATAGAAATAACCCACAGCTTTCTCAAGGAGGTGACAGAGGAAGGAGTCCAGTTAACTTACAACTTACTCTGAGTGGTATATATGATTTTACATTTTTAGACCGACGCTGGTGTAATTTAAAACACTAATGGGTCTGAAAAGTGGTAAGCTAGTCACATTCTTAGTATTAATCTATATCTTTTTACATGTTACCTTAATACTGTAAAAATCATAATGCGACATACATTTACGTAGTGTGTAATTTAATCAGCTAATATCTTCAAGCCCTCTTCACAACCTCTTCAATATAATACCTTTTCTGGTCAAGAAAGCCATTTACCCATCTTCACTATATTTTTCACAGTAAGGTTCAAGATCTTCTGGAAAACACTGAGTTCACGTAGATTAGTTACGTTACCTACCAGAAAGGAAAAGAAGAATCTTGCAATTTTCTGCCTTTTTTGTTTTGGGTTTTTTGTGTGTTTTTTGTGTTTGGGGTTGGGTTTGGTTGCATGGTTTTTGGTTTGGGGATTTTTTAGAGGTACATCCATCAATAAGAAAGTTCATAAATAGAAATTAATGCAGTGCAGATTGCAGTAGATTTCCACACTATGCTTAGAAGACTATAAAAGGTCAGTAAAAACACGCGTAAAGAAGGCAGGCTGATGATAGTCTGTCTATTTCTTATGCAATATGCTGCTGATTCTTCATTTTTAGAAAAAGTTAGTTTGATGTAATCTTTCATCCCCCCTCTAAAAGCAATCTTTGTTATCTTAATCTTAGTTATCTTTCCACACATAAGGAATCAAAACAGAAGTCTCTTCTTATAATTGCTTATGGGGTTGGTTTTTTATAAAAAATTTTGTTCCCAAATATGAAAACTTGAAAGAATTTCCAGGTGAAGATGCTTTTAAACTCATGAAATAGAATTATCTCACTTTGGGTCACATTGAGGTGAGTGAACTACATAGCAAATTTCCCAAATGATGAGCTACTGCAGTTTTTTCTTTGTTGAAGTCCACTGCTTGGTCTTTTAAAATAGCCCTACAAGTTCATCAGGCAGCAGACGTGGGCTGTAGGTATAGAAGGTAAAGGCAATTCTAGATCCTTGTTGAAAATGTAACTAAAATCTGAGGGAATCCAAACCACTTCTGTGGTTGAATGTGAGTAAACAGCATGCTTGAAAGTCTTTTATACATGGTCACACGTGAAGGCTAAGCTCCTACTTTTTGTAAACACAGGTAACGATATCAGTTCCTTGTCTTCATAAAGTCTCTGGGTGTTCTTTGCTCTGAAACCTTGGTGATTTTTGATTGACAGAAAGATTACCTAATAAACCTTCACCACAAACTAATTAATCACTGCGAATACAACACTAAATTGGCAAGCATAAAAAAGCAAATGAGATGGGTGTTGAAGACCGTTTTCAAATGACCTTAGTTAAAAGCCAAGTACAGACTGTTGAAAGCATCAATAATACTGCACTGCTAGTAAACTTATTTCTTTACTAGAGCTGCCTGCTCACAGGGTGAGATGCTAAGTCACACTGATCATGGTTGCACAAACCCTAACATGTTTTGGTCAGTGGGACCACAGTAAGAGAGGGACATCACCTCTTCTGAAAGCAAGCATATGGGACATGGGCAGGACTGGGATCTGGTTTGTAGTTCTTCTGCGCTTCTTTTGCAATAATATTAATTGCAAATATTTTTCTCAAATAAAACACATTATTGTAGTTATTGCCCTGACATCAAAATTTCATTGTATTCACAAGCCAAGGTTTTATTTTACTGCAAGAGGGTGGCATTGTGGCTATGGTTGCCTCCGGCCACAGCGGCCCCTGGGAGCTGTGAGAATACCTCTTCCCCATGCACAAGTTTAACAAAGATAAAGTCACCACAAAGTGATATTCCTGACAAGTTTATCTAAGTCTGAGGCTTAGGTCAATACAAGATCTTATTTCTCCACTTTCTTTTTTTCTTTTCTGATGATTGAATACCACTCTAGTCTTATTTATGGCTCAGGTATAGGGTATGCCAGCACCACGCCAGGAAATACACTTGTCAATTTTTTAAGCCTTGAAATTAAAGACAGGAGAAAGCTCTGATGGTTTTTATCCTGCTCAGATTGTTCCCTCTGTTCAGGGAGGCTAACATCAGGGATTTTGTTCGGGCAGTCCCTGCCAAGGTTGAGATACACAACACCCCCAGGAATACATCGCCTTTGATAGAACAACTACCTCTCCTGCTAATTCACTTTGCTGTGCAGAGCTGCAGAGGGGGCGGCTTTGGTCACGGGGGCAGAGGGGAGCATGATGGCAGCGGCGGGGGTAGGAAGAAGATGGGCTGTGGGAAGGGATTGTGAACCCTACCTAACCCTGCCACTTAGAAGCGTGGAGGAACAGAGTAAAAATAAAAATAAAAGAATAAAAATTCAAAAGTAAATTTAAAAATACTGCAGCAGTGGGAAGGGGTACTAAGGGTACTGTGGTTTCTCTGGCAGATGAGCGAAGCAGGAGTCGTGTTTCCATCTATAATTACAGCCTGTTAAAATGTGTTTCTGTGTCACTTCGGCTACGTTCTGCCGTGTACCCCAGCTTACCGTCAGCATTGCGTTTCATTAATGTGTTGGTTTACCCATTCATCTGAAGAGTGGGTGAAATAGGCTTTCTTTCCTGAAGTCCTCAAACAGGTGTCTGTGTACCATCTCAGTGGCTTGCTCACTTTTTCTTGCTCATCTTTTGCCTCTTCAACAATTCCCATGTAAACCAGTGTAGATTGCTTCTATGTGCCGTGTATCTGTGAGCAGACAGGTGCAGCCACTCGCTTGAATCCAGCTGGTACCTCTGCATTTCCCTTCATCCCCTTAACTGGAAATCTACTTAAAATAATAATTTTAGATTTTGTGGACTTTGATTATTCTCTTTTTTTTTCTTGCTAAAGTTCTGGTTCATTATTTGACAGCCTTGTTTAATTTGTGTTTTGTAAATTAAGCTAAAATCCTAGGAGGGTGGGGATGGGGGAATTGATAATCATGGGCACTTTTACCTGGTGGCACCTGAGTGCACACAGACTCCTCTAGTCTTCAGCCTCCCAGGACCTTGTTTTCTCAACAAGGTACAGTTTGTGTGGCTGGCTCTGTACGGTGCTTCATCTCAGTACCTGAAGAACGAAGCAAACCTCAGACACTGCAACTATCCTGTTCAACTTGGTAGGACTCTACGACCAGGCAGAAAAGGGATGCCGGGCAACGGGTAGTCGCGAGGTTGAAGCTGGTGAGAAATTTTAAACAGGGTCCGAACCCACCACAGCCTGAGCTGGACCACCCATTTTCATCACCACGTTTTCGTCTTTTGTCCTCCCTCAGTGACCTGTGTTGCTTTCACGCGAGCGCCGGCGTAACCCTTGCCGCCTCTGGCCCCGGCAGTGGGTCTGCAGGGCTGCCTCGCAGGAGCAGGGTGGGATGGGATGGGATGGGATGGGATGGGTGCTGCTGGGCCAGGGCAGGCACGGGGGGCAAACCTGCCCACCGAGCTCCAAACACAGACATCACCTTTCAAAACAAGCCGTGGCAGCCATCGCTTCCAGGGGTTTTAATGAATTGGCCGCTATTCTCCAACCCACTTATTTGCCTCCTGCAGCCCCCGCCAGTCTCTTCCCCTCCCCGCTCCCATCCTGGCTGCTCCCAGGCAGCGGGGAGAGGGAGAGAGGAATTATTTATTGTGTGCCTGTTGAAAATGAAAGGCTTTTACATTTTAATGAGCACTAAATAGGAGCGAGGAAATATTGTTCATTAGCTGTAATCTGTGGAATTGCTTGAGTGAACTTCCTTTGGAGGCCGCTTTAAACGGTTCACTCAAGTAAAGCAGTTTGTATGGTAATTAAGGGAGCATTTTTCTGTCAACATCTGTGCTGCTATTTATAACGCTGAAGGTATCTTATTACTCCACCAGAGAAACATTAAAAAGGGTGGGCAGAGGAGAGGTTGTATTTTTTATATATATATATTATTACTGTTTTGTCTCTTCAAAACGTCTCCCTTTTCCTTTTTGCTTTCTCGTTCTCGCTCTTCCCGCCACACCCCGATTTGCCAAGGAAAAAAAAGAAGAAAAAATCCTGTCCACTATTTCTTGATAGTAAGGATTATCATTCTGACATCTTTTCATTAATCATACCCTTTGCTCAGCAGCCAGGCAGGGGGACTCAAGCTGCTTGGCAAAAACGGGAGGCCTGTGCCTTTGGAAACCGTTCCTGGTCCCGCTTCTCTCCGTGGTAAAATAGATGCCTTTTGGCTGGGTTGTCGCAGCGTCCCCGGAGGGATAAGGCATCACCACCTCTGTCCTCCCAGCATCCTTCCGGCAGCACAGCTGCCCTATGCCCAGCCCCAGCTCCTGGTGGTCCGCAATGAGGAGCGTGAGGGGGCAGGGGGTGATGGGGAGACGCAACCGTTGGCATGTTCAGGGTCGTTATTTAAAATGTGCAGTTGGTATTTTGACTTTGCTGAGGAAAAGAGTTTGGGCGTAATGAATGGACCTGGTTTTTACTCAGAAAAAAATGGAAGGATTTTCATTTGTTCGCTTCCATTTGATAACAGCCATCCTTTTAACCCCCACCAGACGCACTACGCTAGGGCAGTAAGGAGCCATCGCCAGGTATAGTTTTACCCTTACTTTTTCTCTGTTTTTTCCTCATAACAATAATGTTCATGTCCTGAATGCAGCTTACCGCTTAGGGATATGGGAAATGGCATCCTTTAAAACTTGGAATTGCCAAAGCAGAGACTCAGGTTACCCAACGCCGCTCAGCAATGCCTCCCAGCCCGCTTGGCTCAAGGTGATTTCCAGAGAGCTGCAAGCCATCTCCTGTCGTGGGTGTGTGCAATTCCCGCTTCCCCAAATCTAAGTGTCTTCCTTGTTCCCTTTCTCATATTCTGAATGTTTCATTTATGCTTTCACTGCTTTAGTTCTCCCTTTAAAACTCTGACATAATTTTCTCCCTCCCCTAAACCAAAACCAAATCTGCGGTGTTGAGATGGGCTTTTCTTTGGGTTTTTTGTACAGGCTAAGAAGACTCCAGAGAAGAAAAGGGAACGTTCATTTAGTTTAGTTTAGATTTTACCTTTTTTATGAAAAAGAACCTCACAGTATATGTGGAACAATGCATGAGGAAAAGCAAGAAGTAGAGTTAAAGCTTGCTAGAGTGCACCAAAACCATTGCTCTATAGAAATTAAATATGCTGGGCCAGAGCCAATAACTTTTATAGATTTTTCTCTACCTGCAATGAAGGAAAAACATAAATGACTATCATAAAAAGTAAACATTAGAGACAGAAAATCCCTTTTACAGCATTCAGTCCATCTTTCTGCCAATAACAAGTTGTTCCCTGTAGTATATTTTTCTAGTGATTCCTCCAGTCTAGTGCTAAACATTTCAAGTGATGGGCCTTTCTGTTCCCCTGAGAGCTGGGCTGAAAGCTTAGTGCATCTCAATGTCAGGAAGTTTTCCTTGGCAACTTTAATTTTCTCTATCTGTACTTCTTCCTATTGGTGTTGGGATATCCCTAAAACTACTTATGTTCCTTTGAATTTTCTTAGCGGTGATCTTTTGGAGGTATCTGTATCATAATTCTGTATCATCATTTCATAACTCTGCAGCAAAAATTCCAGCTACACACATTTCTTTTCAGTCTTGGCTTACTTTTTAATTTATAGGTAACGTTTCATTAATGTTTTCATCCTGTTTACAGTGAGAGACCTTATCATTTCACCAGACTCAATATCGCTGTTCTTTTATTTTAACGGGTAACCAAATCACGAGACCCTGACATCTGCTATTTTTGGTAAGGGGCCAGCCCTGGTTTCAGAAACAGGAAACTGCTTCCAAAGAGAAAAATTACAAGCAAACAGAGGAAAAATAACAGAGCCAAACTGTCCAACAAGTAAGAGAGGTATAAAAACAAAGGGGAGAGGTTTTTCAGAAGAAAGTGGGTGAGTGAAGGCCTCTAATACAGAAATGAGCAATTTACCTGAAGAGATTGAGAGCGTTTGTCGTGAAGGAGAAATGAAATTTGTCTGAATCAGCAGCACAAATACATGGACCTGTTCTGAAAGAGCTATATCACGCCTACATGCACCCACCCACAGAGGAGATCAGAGAGGCTACCAGCACTCCTGCACTGCAGCTGATGGATGTTCAGGTGTACACCCACTTACAAAATTGGGATCACAACAAAGAGCTGAGGGCCGTTTCATGGGGCTGAGGAATTTGCTCGTGAGTTGGAGCCTGTCCATGAAACCACTGGCAGGAATGGTAGAGGCTTTCTGCCATGGTCCTTGCAAATATAGACCTGCATCTCCCGGGCATGGCGAACAGGGAAATGCAGTCCAGATTGTGACATACCAGAGTGCTTGAAAAATTAAAACTCTGTCTGGATTTCAGTATGTCTAATTAACTGTGTGGTAAATGCCAGAACATGCATCCTGGAAATTTTGTCTATCTCGTTTTCATTAACACTTGGAGTTTGGGTGAAACGCGTATTTTGCAGGCTATTAATTGTGCTTGGAAAATCATCTCTCTCAGGGCTTCTGAAACCCCAACACGATTTGACACGAAATGTTTCATGGCCCAGTGTGCTGAATATCTGAAGACAGACTGTGCTCCTCCTCATCTGTTGGGCGATTCAAACACCAGAAAAGGAGGCAGGCAGACATCTATCAAATAGCGTGAGCACAGCTAGTAGCAAAGCACCACAGCTCGTTTCTTTGCTGAATTGGAAGAAAAAAAAATAATGCTTCCTAATGAGGAAGTTGATTCACTGCCAGGAGGTAGTGTTAAACCTTCTTCTGTGTGTATGTCACACAACTTTACATTTCCCTTGCGCCTCAGCGATGAGCTCAGTTTGAGTAAAGCACAACTTCCCACAGTTACCCAATCTTGATTTGTCTCGTTTTTCTTAATATTTAAACCTTTCGGTACTTTTCAGCCAAACACACAGAACTAGAGTAGGACAACTCCAGAAGAAATGTAAAGACCTCCACTCGGTGACAATTCGCTACGACACTGGAATTGTACAACCGGCCAGTAAAGGACTAAAAAAGAAGCCCACCTAGTAAGTAGTTACTCATGTCTGTTACAAGGTGTATTTTATTTATTTTTTAATAAGCAATTAATTCAATACTGTTGTTTAATATGTCTTATTTAAGAGGCCTCTCAGTGAAATCAAATACCGTAGTCAAAAAAGGCAGGAGAGGAGGAACATAAACTGTACTGTAATTGTTCATTTTCTCTTCAATTATATTTTTAATTGTCAAAACAACAGGCGATGCCAAATGAAGAAACAATTTTTAAGCATATGAAGTACTCCTACCTTTTGTTTCTATTAAGGCAAGTAAACTGTTTTAAAAACCTTTTCCTTCCTTACTCGTGACCAAACTCTTTTTCCCAAGCGCTTTAATGTGCAGCATTACGTGGCATCAGGTAAAAGGCAGCTTTACAGCCACCTCTGGCTCTGCATCTTCAGCGCATCTCCTTCCAGCCAGAAGCTCACACTCGTGCTTATCTTTAGGAATGCGTAACTTCTACTGGAGCTCAATGGAATTTAAGCTCATGGAGAAATGTTAATGCTTTGCTGAGTGGGAGTACATTTCAGTATACGCTCAAGTATTTTTTTCTCAAGAGGCTTACCACACGTAAGACTTCTTGAAAGGCCCTTCTGAGTTAAAAATACCTGAAGCTCTTTCTAATGAGGATCTGTAGCATTCTGCGCAAGGTAATCAAGGCTTGCAGCATCTTGTGTTTCAAAATCCTTATTATGAAAGAATAAAAAATGGTTACATTAGATAAAATGAGCACGGGTCAGAGTGAAAGATTAAAATGGAGAAGGAAAATAGTAGAGCAGCAATACACAGGCACCTCTTATTAAACTTCTTCATTTGTAACACTTCTTAAGCTGTACCATATTTACCTAAAAGCTCTTTAAGGCAAGGATTCATCATTCTGCATGTATACAAGAGGTCTAATGTGGTTCAGGATGCATTTTAATATTTAAAACCAGATCATTTTCTGGGGGTGTTGTAGAGTTTATTTGCTTTAATACTGTTTCAGTATTTATTGAATATCTGAACAATACAATAGACACAGACAGACGGGCAATTAATCACAATATTTTCCAAAGATCAAAAACATTCTTCCATTTATTTTGGAAGTTACATCTGAGGTTTCCCAGGCAGTGCACCATTGTAATATAATATTAATACATGCCAGGACATGTTACAGGGGTCCATTAATACATGCTGTAGATGTGCAGTCTCATGCATTCAGCCACTGGAGGCGTGTATTAATGGACCATTAAAACATGCCCAGGAGTGTCTTAATGCTATTACAATACAGCTCTGCAAATTTTAATTCAAGTTTTGTATGAAACAATTCTTTTCAAAAATACGGTTTTTACTATACCGTGAAACATCTATCCAGAAAAGAAAGGGCTTTTGTGACATAAGAATAAGAAGACAGCAGGACATGGATATAAATACCATTTTAATAGATTCACTTTTTATTTTATATTGTTTTATAAATAGCATAGTCCTAGGGCCTGATTTTCATTTTTGCTGACCTACCTTTCCACTGCTTAGGAAGGGCAAAAGAGTCTTAAAGTGCCACAAATGTAAATTACCCCCCGAGACTATTTAACTTGTTTGCTAATTTCAATAGACATTTCTAGGTTTCTAGGTGAGCAAGACTTTTAAGCAGCTTTGGACTTCTGTCGAGGAAGAAGCAAAACTAGAAATCCAAGCAGTTTGCCAATAAGTTTTGCAGCAGAAAGCTAAAACTAGGGAGGGAAAAACTGGGTCTGTTGCAGGCGGTCAGACTCCATACTCTCAGTAAAACATTCTCACTGACCATATCAGTTCCACAGCCAAATATCAATTTAATAAATTCTGTAAAATAATGTTGTCATTCAGCACTGTTATTTTATCATGGTTGTATACCAATAATACAGAAATTGTTATTTTTATTATGCTAGTACAGTGGACAATAATCCATGATCTTACACTAAAACCTGAGTAAGCACATACCGCAAGCTGTGGAACAAACCTTATCCTCCCTTGTCTTGTTTAAAAATCAGGAGCAACATAGACAGCTTGGAAGTACTGGAGCCTGGCTAGAGAAGATTTCTTTAGTGATAGTACTTTGAAAGAAGGCCATAGGCCACCCTTCAAAAAGTTTACCACCTGCCCCAAAATAAAATATTTTCTCAGATCAATTTAAAAGTTGCATCTGGATTTTGCCTTTATTTTTTACCGCATGCCATTGCATGTATCTGAAGCCACTGGTCATTTTGAAATGGAGCGTTCCAGCACATTGTTCAAAAAAGATTACATCTAGGTATCAAAGCACTGCTTTGCCATGTGTCTTTCTAAAAAATATTTAAGGAAATTCTTTACCTCTTTCTGAATTAGTTTTCTGACAGAGAAGTTGCAGTGGAGCTCAACATTTAGGCCAGCGTTGCTTAGGGCTGTGTATTAATCATTATCATAATAATGGCATTACACTGTTATTACATATTACTCCTCCTCTGAACTGTGTAAGTACGGGGAGCTGCAATTTGTAAATACCAGCACTGCTTGAGCTGCATTTTTCATTTACAGTGCTGCTGGAGGAGCATCAGAAATATGTCAGGTTTAAAAGCAGCATCACCACCTCTCAGAGCATCAGCTCCTCAGCCATAAATCCTCGGTGCTGATCAGCACATGGGCAGAAGGGCTGGAAGGATGTGTGGCTGAATCGCTGGTGGGACATGGTCTAGATCTGGGACTCTTCCAGCCATGTTCATATGAGAGCTGTGGCGCTTGTCTGCCTCGTGACAAGAAGATCTAATTGATGGGAATAGTGTGATAATCTGGAGCATTGTAACAACTGGTTGGACATGAGAGCTTTTCTCCTATTCTTCCTTTCCCATGCTCATTTCAACTGTGAGGAGTTTCTTAAGAAGCTTTTTTGAAAGGAGGAAGAAGGTATTAGGGGGGCACTTGGCTTTGGGGGCTTAGAGGGATTTGGCTGGATGCAGTGCTAAGTCCCTATGTCTGCAAATACAAAGAAAGGAAGCTATTATTAATATCCCTACTCACAAACATAGCCTCTAAATTAAAAACCCAGTGACGATGACAGAGGTTCTATCAAGGCTGATAGTGTCAATGTTATCTTGTAGTGTTGGTCAGTAGGTACAGCAGTGTTGTTGGCCATGGCCTTCCAGGAGGAGCTTGTAGCCTTCCTCATAATTGTATTTTTCAGTTGTAAAGAAATCCCTCAGAATTACACACGTGCTGAAATGAACCATGTCGCTTACTTTCTTTAAGGTTGAAATTATACATACATATAATATCGAAATGACTAAAAATAACTTATCCAGCTAGAGGAAAATACATGCTTTGGACCAGGAACTAGAGAGGGTGCTAGTTAGGCTAGGCACTGCAGTGTTTAACTTTTAAGCCCGTGGCCACCAGAACTCAACCTACTTCAATATTAAATGCCTCATCTTCCTCTACAGTTTAGGTAAAAGGCCACATGCTCCAAAAGTGTTATGCAAAAAGTGAGAGCACAGAGTGGGAAATCTAGCAGATCTAATCAGTAAACAAATTGCTATCTCTGAATTTATGATACATTTGCTTCAGGGCTCTTCAGGGGTGTGAAGGAAGGAGCAGGATGTAGTGCTGGACCTGATGATGTGAGGAGAACGGGACTGAGAGAAGGAGTCAAAAGCAAAGAGCAGGACAGGGAAAAGGACTGCCTGTAGGGGAAGAAGTTGAGACAGTCAAGCTTGGGGCAAACATGCGGAAGCACAGCTCCATTACTGCATGCTTTCCTCCTCTGCCCGGAAGGGCCTGGGTTTTTACCTTTTATTTCATATGTTTTATATACATTTTATCTACTATATATTTATTACATATTGGGTTGTATATTTATTGTATATTTTTATATCCTATTATTATTTTAATTTCATGCATTACTTAAAAGAGGGCAGTTACTTTTTATAGTCAGGGCTTCAAGATGCATCTGTGATTTATAGCTTATACAACTTTAATTCAGTCCTTACAGCCTGAAAAGTAGATAAAATGTGGTTTTACCATAACTAGCACCGTTATGCTGCTTCCGATATATAAGCTATTTAGATTTAGCTTGGGCACTATGTGGTGTAGATGATCATAATTATCATAAAATAACAGAAAGGTTAGAGTTGGAAGGGATCTTAAAGATCACCCAGTTCCAACCCCCCTGCCATGGGTGGGGACACCTCCCACTAGACCAGGTGGCTCAAAGCCCCATCCAGCCTGGTCTGGAACACTTCCAGGGATGGGGCATCCATAGCTTCTCTGGACCACTTGGTCCGGTGTCTCATTCATACTTAGGAGCTGGGGAGCTGGCTCTTCCCTGTCCAGGCTATGCTGTGATGGAGCCATGCAACAGCAGAAGTGACGCATCTGAAGAGGTCTGTCTGGTGGGGAAGGTGGCCAAAGGCTGAGTGACTTTTAAGACAGACTTAAGGAGACTGATGTTACCCTTCTGAAAGGCAGCTCATGGGAGTGTTGACTCTTAAGATATTCGGAGTTATACATAAAATAAATGGGAAGAATGTTTCGCATGTATTGATTATTAAAGTCAGGTCATAATTATTATAATCAGTAAGTAATGGAATTAACAGATATTTGTACAGCACTTTGAAAAAAAGCAAGAAGCATGAAAGCGCTCTGCAGAGCTAAGTACTGGGTTTAGTATTTTGATAAATGATGCAGGTATGGCATCTCTCAGCAAGTGCCAGTTATCTCTAGAGCTGTTTCAGAATTACTTTTGTAGGGTTTTTTAAGCAGTCCAGGAAAGAGGGACCGATTATATAGCACAATACAGAAGATATCACCACCCTTATTGAATACTGTGTTAATAGTTCAGCTGGTGTTTGATCTACGAGCTGTACGGCTTCCTCTAGAAAGGTCCCAGCCTTGTTGCGCCTCAGTTTGGAGACAGAGGTAAGTATTCCAGTAACATATTTTTGACAAAAGTAGTGAGATTTAAAATATGGCATTGTTCAAAATCATTCTTTGTTATGCAAGTGCAAATCAAAAATAGCAGAATTCAGTTTCCTACCCAGCGCTGGCATTGACCAAGCACAAATAATTGTCATCTGAATTTTAGTTTTCCAAAAGCAACTTTCCAGCCAAAATGTCTTAGTCCCAGTTTCTGTTTCAATTAAAGCAAGAATGTTAGAAGTTAATTAGCCACCACTGGTCCTTTTCAAAAATTCTGTGGCTTTTACAGATTTCCAGGTGGAGGAGGCGGAAATTTCCAAGCGGTTGGACTAAAATGGCTTTTTCTGCCCAGTTTTGTGTCAGCTTCTGTAGGGATAGGAGAAGGCAGGGATAAAAAATGCATTCAAATTCTGATTCCAAAAAGCCACATTGAAAAGTTTCAAAAATACTGCCCCATGATGTGCTCTGAGATTGGTGTGTAACGATAACGATGCCTAAAACAGCTCCCAACTTTTTCTTTCAAAGGCTCTGCAGTTCCCTCTTATTGGGAAAATGCTGTCCCTGATATAATTTGGAGTGTCTCCTGGCAAGAAGTAGCAGCAGCTACTTCAGACATGGGCATGACAGGTGGAAAGGAAAGGATCCACACCTCAAACAAGACCGCCCTGGAGATCACTTTCCCACAAAGTTGCAAAAGAAACTATTTTTGATTACTTCAGATAGCGGCATACTGCAATATACTTGCTTTAATAGTCGTGAAGAAAACATTAAAAGACATGGTATCACGTTTTAAACAAGAAGACAATAACAAAAGTGATCTCTCTTAAAACACCTGTCTCTAGAAGATATGTGTGGGAGGAAGTATAAAACCAGACTGGCGAATATTTGATAAATTGTCTTGAATATAGCACTGTTGTTACTGGAACAGCAATAAAAACCTGCAAGGTGTTCCCAGGAAATTCCTTCACTGGCATGGCTTTAAACTACTGCCCCTTAAGTAGCAAATACTAACGGAGACTAGATAGGACATGAGAAGAGAAAATCCGAGTATTGATGCACAAGTGCTGACTACCATCTGGCACAGATGTCATTTACTGCTGTTCGTGAATCAGGAACCAGTTAAATTTAACAGATTTAGCAGTCTATCTTGTGCAAAGCTAGGTATTACAATAATTATTCTTCAGAGTTGCAAACTATACTGTCCATTACTTTGTGAACAGAAATTCTTGATTTTTTTTTTTAATTAATTGAATTTCTTTAGTTTTTAGGTGTAAGGTCATATTCTAAGTACACAAATTACAGAATCTAATAGCAATATAAACATCAAACAATAGTAAACTTTCTGTTCTAGAATGTGTGTGTTTCAAGGCTGCTTTTTGATAGACAGCTATCAGGATTGCTAGCTGAAAGGGTAACTGTTGAATGGTGGGGTGTTTTTTTCATTCAGGGGAATACAAGTGGAAGTTTTCAGCTTAATTTTTTAGAAGACACGTGAAAAATATTTTTTCTAAGAAACATGGTTATTTTGCTGATTATCTGTGAATAAAGCTTTATGTATGGCATTATGCAAACATATATATTTTAAAATATATTGCATTATATAGTATTAAAAAATACGTAACAGAATTGCAGATACTCTGCTGTGTTTACATCTTAATTTTTGGACTACTATTTACATGTTTACAACATTCAGTGATTAAGTTAAATGCCCTCTGTCCAACATTTACTTATAAAAGTAAAGCTCTGAATACATGAGATGTTTATGAGCTGCAAATTAATATATCAAGGTATTATTATTAATAATGACAGTCAGTTTATTCTGCTTACATGTTAGGTCATGAAAGTATATGGCTGATAGAAGACATTAATTTTATTAAAGCTTTATCAGTTTCCAGCCCCCTGGACTCTTAAAAATTGATGTAACTAGATTTTTTTCCTAGGACAATAAAAAGTGCTTTCAGAAGTTTGTTTTGGCAGTTTGGGATAAGAAACAAAATCACAATGTTTTATTCTAAACAGAAAACAAAATGCTTTTTAAAGATGAATTCTGGCCTGCAGGTGCGATAATGACAAAAAAGCAGAGACGTGGGGAAGGAGTGAAAGCAAAGGGAAGCACAGCCACCGTGCCAGTTATAAAGCCTTTTTAAAACATGGTTGCTTCTAGAATTATACTGTTAGCATTAACTACTCTGCTAAATGTAATTTCGGAGCAGCTTGGCTATGCTGGGACCAATAATGTTTCAGCAGATGTTAACAGTGAGGGAATTTAAAGATTACAGAGTTTCATGGGTGTAGTAAAGCTGCAGTGGGAACAGAAATATTACCGTAGCTGTTATGTTCTGAGTGCACCACATTTACTGACAAGTAATACATGAGTGATAGTGAGGACCAGGGGAACAGAACTTTATACTTACTGGTCAGCAGCCTATAAATTCCATAAATTAAACAAAGTTTTATGTATTTTTCATTTCTTTTCAGAATGATCCTCTCCAAGGGCCCCTGCTTCATGTTAATTCCATCATCAAAGCGTAGCTCTGTCTTTCAGCCTTTTTTCATACAGGTATTTTCCCACATATATGTTCCCTTTTCCTCCTCCCGCTGCCCTCCACTCGGAAGGTTTTTCACAAGCGCTGCTTTCTCCCCAGTGATGCTTCGTGGGTCAGACCTTGACAATCCACAGTCTCGCGGCAAGGACATAATCATCACAACTTACTGAGACCACTAGAGATTTACAAATTCATGGAGAAGTCAATATCCTTTAATTGGCCTTCCTAAAACATTAGGGATGCAAACCTGAGATGAACAAGGCGAACAAGAAGGAAACAGAGACTACCACCATGTAACGATGTCCACTGCAGATCTGGCAGTAAGTGGAGTGTGGGGGTAAATAAATTGGGCAAACATTATATACAGCTGTCAGGTGTGAGGTGTGTGTCCGCTTGTGGATCTAGCGACAGAGACGGAGCATGAGCCGAGTGCATCTCGCTGCGAACAAGGCTAAACTTGCGGAAAGCATGAACTGCTGTATCTGAGCTCAATTACTTAGGTGTGGATAAAGTTTTGAGTTGAATTAATTTAAAATTTTATATTTAGTTGATATTAATCTGGTATTCAGCTTTTTGTGATCATGGCAGTCAGCAACAGCATCGCTGCCGTGAGAAATGCCAGAGAAATGAAAAGAAACAAAATGTACGCTATTATGCTATTTTCTATTGAAGAATGAAACAGATCACAGTTTAGAGTGAATATATCCCACACTGCTACAGAAAGGAAATCAGGAGAAGGTAATTAATGTATTCTTATTTCAAAGGTTTGCTCTCACAGACTATAAAGGGCCTACTGATTTCTTTTCTACTTTCAGGTTGGGCGTTAGGAGGGAAATAGCCTTGTCTCAACTTTTTCCATCCCGAAGTTCAGTACAAGGCACCACCGAAGTAAAAGCTGCCTTCCCAGCATGCTGACTTGTGCAGAGCCCGCTGCCAGTGCTGGTCCTACCCCAGACCTTTCCCTTCGTAAGTCAAATGTGCTTATGAAAGAAAGCAATACAGTACCAGTATGGTGCTCGTTAGGATAGAAGATCACAATACAGCTGACTACATTGTGAAAGCCTTTTTATTTTGATGGCAGTCTTTCACTGTCTATCATAAACTTAGTGAAGCAGGCTTTCTCTATCCAGCTCTCCTTTTATTGGGCACAAATCACGGCTGACAGGAAGTTTTATGCCTAAATCCGTTTACTGTCCTTGTTGGTAGTCTTTAAATTAATATTTATAAGCTGAGAGAGGCCTAAAAGGATGCAGCAGTAAAATATCTAAATGCTTCAGTTTGGCTTGAGCTGAATTTTCGTCTTCTCGACCACTGACATTCCTTAATTACTAGTGACCCAGCCATGTATTGTCTCTGCTGCTCCAAGCCTACAAATCACTCCCCTCCATAGTATTGTGGCTGACAAAAGGGGAGGTTCAAAGCAGACCGGTTTGTATGATATATTGGATGAAAAGGTGTGGGTACAGGGAGAAGAGAGAGAAAAAGAAATACCTCCAAGGAAATGCCTTAAGCAAAGCAACTTAAAGCTGAAACAAATGATTTAGCTATAAGAAAAAATGAATAACGTTTGAATTGGCAAAAGTAACAGATTTAGTTGCTATAATTTCAAAAACAGAGGGAAATAAACCAGAGGGCATACTGAGCTCAAAAAACTCAGCCGGGCATATTCAAATCTTGAATGGATGATACATACGCACACCCTCAGCAAAATGACCATTTTCATTAAATCAATATGAAGGACACTTCTTTTGCATATCAAAAACTGTTGGGCAAGCTGAAATTAGAACAAAGCTGATTAAAAGTAAAATTTTGTTGCATTCAGCCTTTTCCTCCTTTTTGTTAATATTTTGGTATGTTTTTTTCCTTGATGTCTTATTTCTGTCAAAGTGGGTGAAGGGTGTGCAACAAAAGAAAAGCAAATATAATAAAAACCAGACCAGCTGTCACCACCTTTGCACATAAAAATAATAAGGCTGGCTAAACTGGAAAAATGTAGAGATAACAAATGGTGGAGTCCTTTTAAAATGCCAGTCTAGGGGAAAAGAAAATCGTAAAAAAGGAGGAGGACGGAGGGTTCTGGACTGCAAGGGTGAATCTGCACCCTGGCTGTGATGCAGGTTAAGTTTTGGCACATTAATAGTTTTGTGTATACATGGGAGGATCCCTACACAAAGGTAGCAAATAGTCATCCGTGCAAGATGCAATAGACCCAAATCACCATTGTCACTGAACAAATGAGACTTTTATGTTTTCCCTGTAACAGAGAAACAACAATTGGTTTGTATCACTGAACCACTGAAAGATGCTAATAAAGATCTTTTTAATCTACTACTCATGTCCATGTACCCACTACATCTCTGTCTATAAGGAATGTCTAAAAGGTGGGTTAATATATATCCATTTCATTTTAGGAGTGAAGCCATTCATCACCCTATTTTCTTTACACTGCAAAGACTAATTTGGGGACATAAATGATAATTTTTGCCTAAAGCTTGTGTTGACTGTTTCATACATTTGCAGATTTGATTTATTATGCTTGACCAAACTTTCTTCTACATCCCTGGCTGCTGTACCTCTGAAGCACTGTGCTGGTAAGTCTTCATTGCTTCCCTTCCCAGGAGAGCTATACTTCATACATGCTACATTCACACACTACAATAGGATACATTTGATTTGGGGGAAGAAGACTGGGAAATAAACCATTAATTCTTTAGTACCTCAAAACTGCTGTTCTTTTGTGTTCAAAAGCCTAAGCTGCCTCAGGTAGTCATCAAACTTCTTTATAAACAGTACTCCTGCCAACAGAGATAGCTAATGCATATAACAAGCCTACTCTCACAATTATAAAACAGGCATGATTATGTGTTCTATTAGAATGACTCAGACTCCCCCTAAATCCTATTCTTCCCAAGCAAGATAAAATTATAAGACTTGTAGAATAAGCCGATCATCTGCTGAGGGCAACTAATTCCCGTATAAGTCTCTCTGCTCTTGGGTAATCAAGCATCCAAAGCGATTCATTCTAGAGCTTAAAAGGAGGAGGCATTTTGACACCTGGGCTGCTACCCTGAATCTCCAGACACAAAGTCACACGTGTGAAACTTGAGGCAGGACATATGTGACGGGATGCATGTGATAGCAGAAAGCAAGATGTAAATTGCAGGATGATGCAGAACAACAAATGTAAACTTAATGAGTGCTAAATCAGCAAATCAGCTCACTATTTTTTGACCTCACTCCTCTTTCTCTTTGCATAAATAAGCAGTGACAAGGTTGAAAAAAGCAAAATGTAACAACATTTCCAATCATTTTTTTTTCTTGAGTTTTACTTTCCACCCTTTCAAATACATTAATTACGTTACAAGTACAGGGGTACATTTTCTCTATGCCAGTGCTTCTCTACAATGAGTTATTCAGCCTTCCTTGGATTGATGTCTTCATTCAAATGAACCACAGTGAACAGTAATCAGGGCTGCATTTTATCTTAGGCCTTACAAAAATTATAGCCTTAGCCTCCTCTTGTTTCGATGTTGATTCCCAAGGCAGACCATGGGACTGTCCAAATTCAAACAAGATATTGACATATTATGTCCTTTTTCAATTTCTTTAGGGTTATGTGGGTGGCTGGTTTTGTTCATGCTTTTTCTTAAAGGGAAAAGCGTAACTGGAGTACTAAAGCGGTTTATAAATGTTTGGAGAAAAAAGATCTAAATGCCTTCATTTCATTCTAGCTGTTCAGCAGTTAAGGTAGTACTGTTAATGTACTGTTTCATTTTTTTCCATCATCAAGACCAAAGGCACTATAGTTCTCAGTGGCGTACCAGAAAGGGTGGCCTACCAGCCATAAAATAGCCCAGCAGTTACTAATAGCTCCTCCTTATTCTGAACCTTTTTTCCTACCAGAAGACACCTGTGCGGGGTTTTTCCATGCAAACATCACTGAAAAAGTCCTCACCTTTTAATGGTGGGTTTCCTACAAGTTGGATGAGGATTACATGCACACACAACCAAGCATTTGTTGAAGGAATCTATGCCTATGGCTGAGGCACGCTTACCGAATGGACTGTCATACTTTCTAAATGCTCTTTCCGCAGTGCCCTGACCTGAAACAAAGCTCCATGACAGTAGTTTTCCATAGCTGAGAGACCTTTAAATTGAAATGTCTGGAAGTTGCCTTTCCATTGGCTCCAACCCATTGTTCTCAATAGCCCACCCGCTGTAACTTCCAGCTGTCCGAATAGGGACGGAATAGTCGGTTCCCTCTTCTGTGCTGTGCTGTCAAATACCTCACTGGGTCCTGGTGTGCAAGCTTTGCTCTGTTTGGGAAAAATCCTTTAGAAATCAGGTATTTCTGATCTGCACTCCAGCATGCTGAATGTCTTAGCCAGGATGTAAATTTTCTGTTAAGTTATTTTACACTAGGAGGGTAACAGCTGTGACTGCATTGGGATTCCTGGATGGTGATCCTGATGTTGTGGGGAGTTCATAAAAGGTTTTTTTGCTTTTCATTTACTCTTCTTCTCTGCCTCTGCAGGTGGCTTGTCATTTGTTATCTTGCCTTGGTTCTGTTCATTTCCCATTGCTCTCCTTCTGCTTTTCCACTCACTACCAGGAACTGAATAGAAACATCTTTTTGGATTGAATAAAACCCATTTCTCCCTCTTCTCCACACATGTCTTTCCTCATTCTTTTAACTCAGAGCCTTCATGCCTCCTCTTCGCCACTCACCCTCCATTTCCCTAGTGAATTTTTTGGTGGGGGAGAGAAGGGCAGGGGAACAGGACAGAGGAATCGCTAAGTCAAGACAGTATTTATTACAAGTGTTTCATGTGTCCTGCCTGAAATACACAGGATTTCCATCATGTCACAGAGTCCTTTAGAGAGAGGATGGGATTTCGGCACTTAGATGCCTTGAAGTCTGATCCTCCATCTCTTCTTCCCCTGAGCTGAAAAGATGACATCTTGTGGTGCTTCACATAGCAAGGTCTTGGTACCAAGACGGATGCTGTCTTCAGAGTCTGAGGGGATTACAGCCATCTGTGTTTGGCCAGAGTTATGAAGGGCTGGATGGTAAAGAAGTTAGAAATAAAAGGAAAAGGAAGGATTCTTCAGGCTGCAAGAAGGCTTCGGATGTCCACATCCAATCCGTTCTCTAACCAAACTCCTCTGAGGGCTAAAACCGTAAATAAGGAGCTCCGAGCTGCAGCGCAAGACTTCAGTGCTGCCACATCAACAGCTGTAGATCTGCTCGCGAGCTCTTCTTGCTTACCCTGTAGGGGAAGCAAAATTCTGCTTGGATGAGGCAGTAGCATTTGGCGGCAGCACTTTGGCAAACAGACTTCCAGATGTTTGATGAGAATGACAGCCTCAGAGTGGGAGTGCTTGAGTGTGTGCATGCATGCCACTCTTTAAAATTCAAGGCTAGCTTGCAGCGTTATGAGGGAGTGAAAATGTCAAAAGAAGACAGTGTTCGTAGCAGGCATCACATTTCAGGCCTTAGGAGAAGAAAATGAGGGAAGGCAGCACTGAATCAATTTTAAAAATAAAGGGGAAGTCCAGTGGTTAGAACAAGTCTGGGAAATGTGGAACAGCCTGTTACCCCCAGCTCAGACCTGTGTGCCAGCATTCATCTGGCCTTACTGAGGGGTATTTCAGATCTCTGCACCCCATCGCATCTCTTCTGTACCTCCACCCCCTTGCCAGGCCCCATTTCCAGCTGCCATGCATTCAGGAAAGTGGGCTCTACATTTTTCCCTATGATGTCTGGCCCTTGCTTCTGACCTTCTCCTGACTTCTGTCACAGATGTCCTTCACTGCCATGCCATTCCGACAGTCCCCCCCTCATGCTTTTGTGTTTTTTGCTTTCCACATACCCCAGTTTTCCTCTGTCCCTGAGGCTGTGTATCTTCCTTCTATCCATCAGCTGCAAAGTCAATGCCATTTGCCTGGCATTGCACAGCACACGGCTTACGCCATATCCTTTTCTCTCACCCTTTGTCTGTACGGCCTACATAGGTTGCAGGTATAACAACAATATTTAACCTGATCTTTTTTCCTTCTTCCCATTATCTGGAATGTTACGCTAGATCTTCCTGATTCATTGCACGTCTGAGTGGAAAAATATATCAATAAGTGAATTTGCTAAGTAGCATTACAATTTCCCAAAAGGTTTTTTTTCCAAGTTTGAGAGATAATCATGTTCTTAAGTATCTCATCTGTTGCAATTTCCATATTGTTTTATTTCCTTGTGATGAAAGCTTTCTATGGAAATCATATACTGAACTCATAAGTATTTATTGGTACAAGTGTGACAATATTTCTGTGTTCCCATTTGGACATGCTCCCTTCTGTGTGGAATTCCTGCTTTCCAAAAACATCTCATGCATGTTTCTGATTTCACTGGTGATCTTTGCATCTTTGCAAGTGTATGTATTTCAAATTTAAGCTTTGCTATCCCTGCAGAAAGGCAAGGCTTTCACTTCACACATAAATACATTACAATCTTTTTCTTTTTTTCTTCCACTTGAATGTAAATCTCCCGTAATATGACCCTGATATCCCATTGCAAAGAGAAGAATCTCAGTTTGGTTTTGTTTGGAAAGAGATTTCAGGTGGATCCGGCAGTGTTGGGCAAGGCATCTAAGGGTCACAGTGGCTGAGTGCGGTAATCGCACCTTCCTGCCTCTGTGAGCCACGCCGAAACACAGTTTTTGACAAAGTACTTATACATTATTCTGATAATCACTGCCCTTCCTGTGAAGTATCCATACCACTCTGCTGAGGGTAAGAAAGCTTATGGCTCAGCGCACCGCTCTTATTCCGAGGCCTCTGTCGTCTTCCCTAAATAAACACAAGCTTTTGGACCGATGCTTTCCCTGGTGTAACACCACTGACCTCTCTGAAATTACACCGGGGATGAATTTGATCAGATTTGTCGTCAAATCCATTTTGTACCAGCAGGAGCACAGATGAACGGGCGAGCCATCCCGCAAGTCCCATCCAGGGCTTTTCAGTTGCCCCTGCTATTACCCCAGGCTCCTTCCTCACCTTAGGCTGAAGGGAATGATAAGGTCCAACTTGTCAGGACTTGTTACTTATTCATGAAACTATCACACCTTTGACACATCTGTCAGTTTTTATACCAAAAACGAATGAGCAAGGATGCTGAAGTTTCCTTTCAGCACACTGGAGGGCAGTCCTTTTTACCACACCCTTAAGGCTTTCATGTCAGGGCTTAGTTGCAATGACAGAGCAGTGTGAGAGAGCTATCATTTTGTCTGGCCATACTGTGCTTTCCTCTGGACAGATTATACTTGCCCCCTGGTATTTAAAAGAATTAAGCCTTCATCCTTTACAAAAAAAAATATATATATAGGTAAATAGATGCGGGATGTAATTCTTATAAATATATAACATCAAGCATCTAATTTATGTTAGAGTTATGGATTAGATGAAGATGTTGCCTTATTTTTTTCAACACTTCCTAAAATAAATTTGGCACATTGCCACATAATAGAGATCACTCTTTTGCTAGAGCAAAGAGCAAACTTTTTGTAAAATTATGAAATGAAGAAAGGCAAAGCACAGAATAGAGCAGTACGTTTTCTAATGAGTTTGTGGTCAGATCTGTAGTTGAAACTTGACAGTAGAATCACAAAATTCAGATTAATACTGAAGCCACCAAGGATCTTAGGAAACATTATGTTCAATAAAGTGTATGGCTAATGGTTACAAAGTACAAAGGATATGGATAAGCATGGCTGATTTATGAAAATTCTGTCTGTATACAGAGTGTATTTATTCCAGCATTTGGGCTTTGGTTGCATTTAAAATTAAAAGAAAGGCTGCTTATTAATTTTGCATGAGCTTTTTTGGCTATCTTATGTGGGGCCAAGTTCCAAGTGATTGGCTGCATCCTTCTCTATACACAGTCATTACATAGCCTGAACTTCAGAACTGGTTCTAAGTTTCCAATGCTTCGATAATCCTGTTTTCACAGTCTCCGTTTTTCTAAAAATCACCATAACTAGGAACAATGCCTCATAATGCTTTAAATCATTAGTATCCCTGGGGAAGAGAAAGAAAAGGATGCACGTACAACAAAGTTCTTCAGTGCCAGCATGTACACCACTGTGGTCTGAGCTTTTCTTCAGAATCCATAATGCATTCAAAACCTGAAGTTCATAAGCTAAACTCCCATGATACGTTCCCATACTGGCAGTGAGATTGTCAGCCATTTGGCTTATCCATATTGCAGTTCTCATGAGTTTTGGTGACTTCTTTTTTATAACAGTAGATGCCTAAAAAGGACAAGGTATTAAATAATATTATTTTCTGAAAATGAATGCTTACAGGTATTGTATACAATTTGGAGCCACCTTTTGTAAAGGTGTAATGCTTATTCAGTCACACAGTTTGCATGTTTGTGTATATGCATGTGTGTATTTTACCCTAATCAGGTTTTAATCTATTTGATGACTTCAGACAAATTTGACAGAACAGTCTTTAAGATTAAAAAAAAAAAAATCCTCTGCTTTTGGTGGAAGGATGGATGGAGGAGGATGGTGAAGAAGAGACACTCTATAAGGACCCTGCCTAATGACAAAATTGCATAGTGAGTTCATGCATTATTAACCACAGAGAATCCACACAGTACATATATATTTATATATTTCTAAGAGAGTGTGAGAGATGGACCATATGTGCCCCACCCCTGGGAAAAGCTTCAACTGTAGTTCACAATTAATTATGAGACACAAAGCAATAGGAAACGGGGCTTCATTCCTTCTGTTCTTGCAAAACTACTTATTTATGTTTTTATTTTCCTTCCACGGTACTTCTGAACATAGATAATGTGACACTTGAATGTACCTCAGGACTTCTTTATATAGTTATTTTGCTAGTGTTTTTCAATCTGTTGTAAAAAAGAATGGAGCGCATATGCTAAATACTGTAAATCGAGCAGAGTTATTCTTCCTTGTGCACCTATTACTCGTTTAGTCCATATCACCTCTTTAGTAGCAGTAGCAATAATAATAATTTAAAAACCCACAGAATCTCCTTAGTGATGTAAGAGTCGTTCTAAATATTAAAGTTGTTCCAAATATTGAAGCTAGCAAAAGCTAATTCAGGAAAGCTAAAGTGGACTGAGCCCCCAGACAACATTTCTCAATGTGTATCTGTGTACTATCGCTTACACATGATTCTTAACATCAGTGAAATTGAACTGCCTTCCTGACTCTGACTGGGGTGTGTCTGTCTATGGGGAGGGGAAAGAGTGGTAATTGCAATAGGAACATCTTCAAGTGAGCCAGAAATGTCGTGTGAAACAACCTCCCTTCCCTGCTTTGTATTCTACCTTCATTTTCAACTTACTGGAGAGATGAATGAAGGCAGTACACAGACAGAATAACAAAATGGACATAAAACAATTACATCATCGAAACTAACGTCATGTTCTATGTCCTAATTACTTAAAACGTGGTGGCCCAGAAATGATGCTTTAGTTCCTTCCTCAAAGTATCCTGACTGCAGCTAAAGACAGATCAATTTTGAAACAGCTAAAGCCTTGTTACTGTGCTTCTGTTGCAGAACAATCTCCCCGCGGTGCTGGCTTTCCCATTTTTACACAACTCAGTTCATGTATTACTGCAGGAGATTCAGAGCATGGTATCAACTGAGAGCCTGACCTGGCCCCCACTGAAGACAGTGGCAGAACTCCCCTTGACTACAACTGCAGAAGCATCTGAAGTGGGACATGAACGAGCAGATACGTCCTGAAGATTTGAGAGATGTATTGACTCTCAGACATCATTTTTGCCCAAAGCAGAACGAAGTTAAACAATGATGGAACAAAGATCTTTGTTTTGAAAAGAAGACAGTGATGGGGGTAGGGGGCAGGGGTTAAAAGAGAAGCACTCCTTGTTATATTACAGACATAACAGGATGCAGAAGTGTGTGGTGAGGCTTCACTACAGCAAAGCAACTAAGCACAGGCTTAAAATTAAGCACTTATTTAAGGGTTTTGCTGAATAAGGATGAGATCATTCACATACTTAAAGTTAAATGCATGCTTAAGTGCTTTGCTGAATCTGGGCCCAGATACATAAACCATTAAACAGTCACTTTAAGAAAACGTTGGAAAGCTGTTATAGAATTTCTAGACCTTTTAAGTCATATCTCCCACATTTCCCACTATCTCTTTCTTATTAGCTCAAGGAGGAGGTTTTTAAAGCTCCAGTTCACCCAAAACGGTAACGTTCATTGCTACCCGATTGTAATTCAAATTGCTCCATGCAGCCCCAAGCATGTGTTCAAACATATAATAAAGCAAACAGGAGACTTGAGTCTTGCCAGTTGGAATACTGTCGGTCGCAGATGCTGCACTTTTTTTTTTTTTTTTTTTTTTTAACATAAATGAAGAGGGGTAGAGATGTTGATAAAAGCTGGCCTTTGCTGTCCGTTTTTGGTGCTCTCTTCCCGTGGCTTGGGTTATTTGGGTACATGTTGCTTTGTGTCTGTGAGGGCTCTTTTTTTTTCCCCCCTCTCTCTCTCTCTTTCTCTCTCTCTCCCCTGGTCAGAGAAGCAGTACTCATCACCTGGAGTGAAGGCTGACAGGAATGAACATAGGCAGGAAGCAGCGTGACACACACATTGTCATGCATGACTGACCAGCAGCCATCAACAGCAATTAAACATTGAGAGCACTGGATCCTTTTGGACAGGTTCAAGTTTCCTGGCACTGCCGTGATTAGATGTTTTGCACTGTTTCCCTGTAGTCAGTATGTGACACATTCCCTTTTGCTTGCTCTTTTCTGCTATTTATTTCTGCACTGTCCTGGTGTTAGCATCTTCGTATGGAGAATTAATCACTTAAAAAGGGATCGCTATGAAGGAGAATTGTGAGGAAGGTTAAAGAGTAAATGGATATTAAAAAAACTTGCTTTTTTTAAAAAAACCCACAAAATTCCTCCCCTTCGGCTCAACATTATAGTGTTTAAAGCATTTTTGAATAACCATAGGTGTGCATGAGATTCAATGAGAGAAAACTCTGAATGGCAGAAGCCAGCGAAGAGCAACACTGGCCTTTGGGTTCACCCAGCTGACTGCAATTTTACTGTAATTTAAGACGACAAAACAAAATGCCCTTAAAGGCAAGACTGAAGTGAAGAGCGACTGCAGTTGTGGTGGGCTGTCACTTGCTTACCCTCATTTCAGGGCTGAGATACAGAGCAGCCCAACTGCCCGGTGTTTAAGGAAGGCCCGGAGTTCCAGGGCAAGGTCTGTGGCTTGGCACGGAGCGCCGCACGGAGCGACGCCGAGCCACGGCACCGGAGGCTGCGGCGAAAGGCCTTTTGGCAGACGCCGAGGTCTCCTGCCTAATTGAATAGTTACAGGGTTTGAGGCCAGAAAGGTTCATTAAGGCTCAATTCTGACCTCGTGGATCGTTGTCCTCTCCGTTCCCCCAGACTGAGTCCGGCAGCTTGCGTGTGATTAATTAATCGCTCCTGTTAATTTGCAGTCTCCTAGTCTCTGCAAGTACCTGGGAGGGCAGGTAATAAGCTGCAAGGAACTGCCAGACTTCTGTGTAGGAAACCTTCCTGCCTGAAGTCCTTTCCATCTTTCCCTTTCCATGTGTAAGACGTGGCTCCAAACGCGGTTTCGACCAGGGGAAGCCATGAAGTAATCAAAACTAACGGGATTTCAGCATTCTGCAAGGAGTACTGTGCGAGGGCAGTGTGATTTTAAATGGGCTGTGCTCTGCTGTGCAACGACCAGCCCAGCCACGGGAGCCAGTGAATGCATTAGACTTTCTCCCTGACTGTTAATTCCCTCTTGCGCAGTTAATGAGGGCTGCTCCAGCCATGCATCTGTTTCACCTTTATGTTCTTGCAATTGCATTTCGAGGCCAGAGCAACCCTGGGGCTTTGATACTACTGCCTTTCACTGATAATACAACTCTTTAAGAGTTTTTTCTATCAGATGGACGGCTGGGATCATGGGGGCAGAAATAAGAACTGCTTTTAAGAACTGGTTCTGAGTTTGTTATTCTCCATGGTCATTCTATTTGTGGTAATAATTCCACTATTTTGCGAAACATAGTGTATTGATAACACTAAATAAGCTTCAGAAGAATCGTGTGAAGCAGCGAATGTAATTATTATTTCTGTAATGCAGATACAGAAACAAAGGCACAAAAAGGATGAGTGACTTACCCAAGGTCACACAGTAAATCAGAAATGTAAATATATCAGAACCCCCACCATAACTCATTTTTGTATGGTGCGGGTGTATTCAGGAAGAAACAGCTTGCTTGATTCTATCTTTTTGCAGTTTTTCAAAGACTTTCTACCTTTCTCCTTACAGTCTTCCAGGTTGTCCTGATAGATCGTCATAGGCACTTCTGCAGATATTAAGGAAAGAGCACCAGATGGTAATGAAGTGGTGCTTGAATTTCTGTTACCAAAGTAGATGACAATCAAATGGACTGGCCATCTAAGCCTGGAATTTCATCTTTACCTGTGAATCAGATTTTGGACCTTCTGCTGATGACTTGGAAAAATAACCGTGACATGAACAATGAGACTTTCGATTTCCAACCTAGGGGAGCCATTGGACAGCTTCATAGACAGCCGTCCCAATGTAAATGAAGACGAGCATGAAAAAATTAACATGCACAGGAGAAACAGCACTTTCTTCATTTACTAACTTCAGCACTAACTTCTTTAGCACTATTACTAAACCTATTAAGTCACAGCCAAGATGCATCAGAATGTTTTGTTCTAAGAATTGAAGCAAAAGTACGTAAGAAGAACACAGCAAACCAAAAGATTAAAAAGTAGTACTGCATAAGTCAACTGCTAGTTGCTGACATCAATAAAATATTGTCCTTTATTATAGTCATTAGGGAACCTTTTAACAATGATTAAAATCTCTTAATACTGTAGTAAAAATTTTAGCCGTTGCCTGGAAAAAAGAAGGTACTCTCAGCTATATGGCATGCAAATATTTCAACCAAATGCTGTCATATGATAGATTAACAAGTACATCTTAGAGCTGATGGTCTGTTTTTGGAACCCACTCAGGAAAATAAAATAATATATATATATGTATATATATTATATTTAATACAAGAATCATTGAGATTTTTCTGGCAACTGAATAGGGATAAGTGATTTAAGCTCTTTACAATTGGAGCTGAAACAGTAATTATGAAGTTCTGATATGTACTGACTGGGCTTTGGTGTTTGCTTCACTTCCTAGAGGGTGTCTTTCTTTTTTCTTCTGCATTCTGTTTGCAGAATGTGAAACCATGAAATTAAATTGAACAGTTTCAGCAGCTACAGAAAGTGTATGGTGGTAGCACTAAACAGAGTAATAGTATAGGAGCATGGCTGTTGATCAGAAATGCCTTGACAAAGCAGTGTTTCAGGTGGATAGAAGGATTTCTTTTAATTAATTTTTGGAAATAGAAGAATCTGATATTCAGTTCTACCTATATAATGTTTGCACTTCAGGAGCAAGCTCTCCAACGGGCACGCAATGCCAAAGATTTTACTTTAAATACTGTAATGGCAGTGGTGCTTTTCTACTTTGACAGAAGTTCAGTTCGTATGAGCTTGGCACAGGACGTGTGAGACTAACCGTATGATTCCCATGGTTCAAAAAGGGAGCTTAGAGGAGCTTCCTGCCTCCTCTGTGTGCAGCAAACAGTACACTGTTACAAGAAAGCTGGGTCATATTCTGATGTATTTGAAATTACAACTGGTAGGAGAAGGAAAAGGGAAGCATGCCACGTCTAACTGCACCGGTAAGGAGGATTAAGGCAAACAGAGCATAAAGTACTTAAGCAGCGTGTTGGCTGGGGAGAGGAGTAATGACTTGAGCCTGGTAACATCCTCTGAGACCTTTAACAGCCTTAAATATTCAGGTTGCACATCATGGGCAAGAGAGCGCTTTTGGAGCTGCGGTGTCCCACAGAACTGAGTGAGAGGACTGATGAGAAGGAAGGCTGACCAGCGGCTGCAGAGTTGTCAGCAGGTAATTTCTTACCTGCGAGTGCAGAGAATCTTTGTTCATTGCTCACAAAGCAGTATACAGCTTTGATTGCAGATGAGTCTGGTCCAGACACTCTCAAACTTGTAGTATCTGTTAAAACACCAACAATAGCCCAATTTCTGATCTTACTTTTAACCTTATCTGGAACTTAGTATATGTAAAGCTGTTAGTGAAAATGATAGCAAATATATTCCCTCTCTCATATCAAGCCATTTTTATTGAAATGCACAATCCACAAATTTTCTCACTTCTGAAAAAATGTTTGTGCTTATTCAGATCTGAAGTAAAAATGGTGCTCTGAACCATTTGAGGAAGGAGTGCTCATGGCATCCTTAAAGCGATAGGTGACACCCAAGAATTATTCTTCTTTTCTCTTTGCAGTGAATGTTTGAAGTTCAGTGATGGATCCAATCCTAAACTGATATACCTGTTTTCAGTCACTCTAATCCAGTACGTATTCAAGGTTCAGGCTGTATCTGCAACACAGCTGGATGCATGGTGGCACAGCAGAGAGAGCCATTTAAATAGGAGCAGGAAGACCAGTCAGTGTGTTCGCCAGGACTGATGTTGAAGTAAGCATATGGCTTCAAAAAGTACTATGTCCAACTAAGTTCACGTATCAGCACTGTCCTGGAAGTTTATCCTGCCCTTTGCAGCATTCTGTGAATGCATGTTACAGTAGAAGGGCAACAGGATTTTCAGAGGAAACTTCCTGATTTGGCATTCTCACAGTCATGACCACCTTATAGCTGTGACTTTCTTTAATAACAGGGAAAGTGTCCTGGTTTGAGGTAAAATACTGTGAAAATCTCTTGAACGGAAGTAGTTTAAACCCTTCCAGAATATCAGTTACAAAATTCAAGAAAAGCAAATAGAGGTGGGGTGGAACTAGATGATCTTTAAGGTCCCTTTCAACCTAAACCATTCTATGGTTCTATGTATTAGCCTGTTTCTTGTAGCTTTAATTCTGTCTTTATCCTCGTGCCATATTTCACCCTGAAAAATACTCAACCAACTTGACAACGTGGAACATCACAGGATGCGGTGCTCAAATGAGGAAAAAGAAAATTGCTAACCACAGGCAGAGAAAACAGAAATTGAATTTAGGTCAGAATTAGTGGTTAACAACGTTTCATCCATGGCTCCCACTCTCCAGTACCCTCCATTTATTACCTGTTGCCACCAGTCGACGCTTCACCTGTCCCTCCTTCTGCCATCATCAGGTATGTGATAGACTGTTACAAATCTCAGGAACATGGACAGGATTATTTTGCTTCACTCCTTGCACAATGCGCAGAAGTGAGCATGGCAGTGGGGTACTGGTGGGGACTAGGATCTCTTTTAGCTCCGAGGGCCGCCTTTTGAGTGTGTGTACTGTTACCACCTAGTTTAATTAACATCTGTGCCAATCAGAGCAGCTGCCTATAACATAGAGAAGGTTAGCTGAGCATTCAAGAAGATAAATGAGACAAGGGGTCGCCAAGGGGATGGTATGTCAGGCACGTGCCGTGGCTGCAGCGTACATACACATTCCCATTAGCTGTACTGCTCTTAAGTCTGGGGGCAGTGTTAAGGCTTTAAGGCAGGGATGAGATGTACTTTAACTTCGTTTTTTTAATCTTTAAAAATGCAAATACAGATATATCGGGTATTCTGAAAGGGTATGTGACCCCCTCAGTCAACTTTAACCCTATATGAATAGAGCATTAAAGCACTTAATAGAAATGATTAAACATTTGACATATGAGAGAGATTTTGAGACTACGTATGGTATTCCCCGCAGGAGCTCTACGAACAGTAGAGCTACCAAAGTTCAAATGCCAAAATGTCTCAAAAGTAGATGATGTAGAATGTCTTGCAAATTAGGATTCTACATTCCAACTGTATGCATTGCATCCCATGGTCTCGTGAACCAACGGGTGCTATAATAATAGGCAAGAGTCTGAGCTTATGTGCCTTGCTAAAGTGGAGTGCTCTTCCCAAACCTTAGCAACTTTCAATATCGTTTGGGGGGTTTTGTTTCTTTTTATCTGTTTTCAAAACATTATTGGGAAAACAAGCTACACTGACATATCCTATTTGGACATATTAGCTTCAGAATGTTCGTAGTAAAATCTTTATGCCCCAGCACCCTAACAGCATTGTAATGCAGTAGTCATAGGGTCTAGACATACAGTGGAATAGTTTTGCCATCACAATCTTGCATCCAAATGGCCTCATAAGACAATCCCTATAGACATGCAATGAAATCCTTTCCTCCTAGTTAGAGCATCACAAACTCTAATTGTTAGGCATTATTCTTTCTTTGACATTGACATGAAATCTGTACTACCAAATGCAGATTTCATGCAAGTTTACATTGTATTAGCACACTATTAAAATTAGTATTTACATACACACTAATTATTCTTCAGTTATACTGAAGTAATGAAAATGTTGGTTTTTCAAATGTTGGTTTTTCAATGTTTTCCTTGCCCAAGTACATTACAGTGGTTTTGTAGTGAAGAACGCTTGTTCATCTAGATTTGAATAGGTGAAAGCTAGCAGTGATCTTTAAAGCATTCAGGTAAATGTTTTACGTTTCTACAATAGAAAATAGAGTTTCTCTCTTATTTTTTGTGTCTCTCTTTTTTTTTTCTTCAGAAACCTAAAATGTTCAGAAAGCAACTGATCTCTGATTTACTCACATCAGTATTTGCGTCCTATTTTTCTCCCTACCCTTTCAAAAATAATTCCGTTACATGGTACTGCTCAACAGCAAGGTAAGAGCTACTGTAAACTTCTCTAAAGTTTTTTCTAAAGTGATGAAGGAAATTAACTCCCACTTTCACTTACACATCTACAGCAAAGCTACTTTCACAATAAGTTATAAAGGGGTTTTTTTAAAAACATATGTTTCTGATTTCCTCTCAGCACTTACTGGAGAGCAGAAGATGATTGGTCTTGGAAGCTGAAGCACAGAGAGAGTATTACTATGCTTAGCTCTATTACTGATTTTCAGCCCAGTTACTTTGCTTCAGCAAAGGCTGGGCACCTCTGCGTTGAGCAACCCAGGCCTCTGAGGCGACAAGGGATGTACACTAAGTGCTCATATAGAGATGGGCAAAGACAGACATTTGGTCTTTTACAGCAGATGTACTCTAAGGCAATGCTGTTTCTAAGGATGAAAGCTGAGGGAAAAAGCCATCATGGCCCTGAACAAAACAAGAGATAAAAGCCTGCCTTCTTTGATCCTCTCATCTCCTTTTCTGTGTGCTCTCATCCAAAAAGAGAGCAAAGTTGGGAGCCACCCTAGTCACACAGGGCAACCTGAAAAAGTGGAGAAAACCTCTTCTCCATTCAGTCTCCAAGGGGAGCTCGTTTTGTACCTTGGAGAAGACTGAGGAGAAAAGATTTAACATAGGGGGAAAGTCATAAACCCCCTTAGTATGTGCAAAAGAACTAACCTTGTCCTAGTAACAGCTCTAGTAGGTATTAGATGGAGATAGTGGACACCACCCTGGCTCCTGCATAAAACATGGGCAAGGCAAGAGGCCCTGGAGATCTTTGTTTAATACCTGGAGAATGCTGGTGCCCAGCAGTGCAGCTTCTTGTCACACCTCCTGTGGGGGCAACATGAGGAAACCTTGCTCTAATGCAAGATTTTGCATTTTGGTAGACTTCTATCCATTTAGCTCAAAGTGATTCTCACACACGGTCTGCATGGTGGTAAACTGTAGGTGATGGAGACGGTCTAAAAGAAGTTTTACTGATATCTGGACTACCTTTTATTGGGCCATGTCATCAAAGGGTGTGTCACCAGTTAATCTAGGTTTAAAATGCCTAGATTTCCCTTGCGGTGAGAGAGCTGACACTGATGAAAAATCAAGACAAAATGCAAGCCTGTTTTAACTCCCAAAAGAGAGTGTGTGTGTTCCACAAAGTCTGCTACATACTTGACCATCGTTGTTGATTTCACTTGCAAGGCACTACTCCAGCAGTGCTGAGTAAGCAGTACAAACCCTCTAATAAAATGTCCTAATAAAGAAAAGTCCCAGTGAGTGGCAGGCACTTACACTGAAATAAGAGTACTGGTCACATGGGAGCATACGGTAGAAACAGGGGTGTTGGCAGGTGAAGATAAAAAAGACCCTGCCACCACTTTTGTGTTGAAAATAGCATGTTTTTTTCTCAGACTGAAGCTATGCCAAAGGCTTTGCATTTGAATATTTTTACCCATATAGCAGAGAAAAAGTCTTTTCACTAAAGAGTTCCAATGTGTTTTAAAAATGCTTTGGTGCCTTACTCAAAATTTAATGATGCGAGTACCTTTGCAGTGGACTCATTTGGGGTGCATGCATGCATACTTTGTGGATAATGAAGTTGTCAGCAGTTGCTTGGCGTTACTGGATAACTAAATAGCTACTACAGCATTGTTGTGAAGAAGTTAAAACAGCCTGGGGCAGCCCTATTTTATGCATCTGAGTTTTCCCGAACTAATTCTGCATTCATGAACTGTTGCTATTTGTATCTGGAAGGATGAAGCTCCTAATTTTTTTTTTACTCTTTTCTCAGCCTCTTTGGAAAGTTTCTCCGTTCCCCTGTTCAAATAAATAAAGCGGGAGTTATTTTCCATATGAAGAGGCAGGGAGGGGATGCTGCCCACATGAATGCAAAAAGTGTCTCAAAGGGCAGGCCACTTTTCCATCTGTCTTATGCTAGAAGCACTTTTCGGATGAATCATTATTAAAATACAGTATCTCCTGTATGAGAGTAACTCAGTTGTTTAATTCACTAATGTATCCACTTGATGTCACTGTCACTGCCCAGTAGAATTTTTAGTGTCAAAGGCCTTTCTGGTCACAAAGACTTTGCACCAATAAGTGACTGAGCTGCACAGAGTCAGTTGCCCTTTGAACCCTTCCAGGTACCTTTATCCCTGTGATGGTCTGCGCTGTTGATGTGGACACTTCCGCTTCCTCATCCTCTTTATTCACATTTTGCATCTTCCCAAGAGACAAATGCTCGTTTTTCAAGGTTGTATCTTCCTGCATAAAAACATTCTATCATTTTATTTTTCTTGCAAATTTTCTTGTAGCATTACCATAATTATTTGTCATTGTCCATTTCTTCTTAAGGATAATGCCAATTTTTGAGAAAGCAGTGAATGGCATTTATTTATTGAAATGTTGCACAATCTCTTGGTACTTCTCCTATTATCAGCAGACATCTTAATTTTAGGATGAACAATCTACATTTTGTAGTTCTCTCTTCCTCATTTTAGCATGCCTTTTTCTGCTCCCACCATCTCCCAAAATTTTTTTCAAATCCTAAGGAAGCAAAGAGATGTCCGTCCGTTCCCCTATGTATTTCTTTTCATAATGAAAACAGAACAGATGTTTCAAAATAGTGATAAAACCTAAGTTTTAGTTATTTCTGCGTCGCTCTCTCCTAGACTTATATGACTGAGATATCATTATGTGAGGGGGAGTGGAGCACTTAAATACTTTAAGCTGGGATTTAGGCAATGGTCCACAGCAAAACACAGCTATTGCATGTGAACTGTTCCCTGCCAAAGCCCGTTGGCCGGGATCAAGTTCTCTGGGGACAGCTGTATCCTGCTTTAACAGGCCTTGATCCTTTCACTGTTGTCTTCGTGCTGTCTGGGTAATAAACACTTTTTGTCAGTCTACAGCTCTCTCTTCAGTGCCAGAGTGAAGTTCCGACCTGACAAAGTGGTGCAATATGCTCTTCTGTGCTCCTTGCTCGGGGTCTCAGCATCTTAGCTCCCCTCCTGCCCCCTCTCTAATGCCACTCTGCTGGAGCCCTTCGAAGGGCTGGAAAGCTGAAGAACTGGCATGTGGCGCTGCATATTTGTACACGGGACTTTATTATTTGTGTGCACATAGGTATTATTGCGGGGGCTGGAAAAGAAGATTGTAAGCGTTTCATGGAAACACGCACTCAGAGCCAAATCCTCATTAAAAATTGCCTTAGCATCCAGGCCAGGAGAGAATTGCAGGCGCAAAGATTATTTGTGCATACTGCACTTTCAGAGGGTTACTGAGATTCATGTCCCTTTCTACAACATCTCAGACAGTCGAGCTTTGCTCTAAGAGGAATAGCCAGGATTTTCCCCTACGGAGCTGCAGCAGCTTTGCACTGCCCCAGAAGACCAAAGCGACCTTAAAACTGGTGCAGCAGGAAACAAGAGGATTATATTATTTAGAGAGACAACTTAGAGATGGTGTTCTCAAAATCATCACTTCTCTCTGCTGCCAAAATAGGATGCATGGCAATGGTACTGCTTGCCCGACTTCATTCTTAGCTCTTGCACTCCTGCCCTCTGGGCTGTTGGTAGCCGGTGTTATTTAGAGCCATCCTTATGCTTGGACTGCAGAGGTCTCGCTTGGCATGCAGCCATCCCAGGCTCTGAAGATATCAGAGGCCAATGTTTCTGCCCTGAGCTGTGAGCTCAGGCCGTAGCAAATGATCAAGATCAAAGGTTTTGTCTTTTTCCTTTTCAAACCTTTGGGGTTAAATTCTTTCCTGCACAAGGGCTCCCTTCAATATATTCTTAGGAGCCATTTTAAAGGCATTTCACTCCCTCCTCTGGATAACAGTAATTACAAGTTGTGCTAAACTGTAATTTTGGAATAGGCCATTAGTGGGTGGTTGTAGCAGTGCACCACTATTCCCCAAATTTACCCTTCGTCACCTGATATGAATAAGAGAAAGAGCCACAGGAAGGGAACTCAAGTCTGGTGTGCTTAGGTGAGTGCTGATTTTTTTTTTTTTTCCTCCAAAATGTTAATTCTTTATGAGGCACTTGTGGTCTTACTAGCATCCCTTTGCACTACATGAGCAGCACAAGGAAGCTGGAACTTCCAGAGAGAGTCTGGTTCATTGCCATAAACAGGGAAGCAGATGTACCACTGTCCTCACAGCAACCTGCCTTACTGCCATGTCAGCTAGTAGCAGCTGCAAAGATGGAAATTTTCCATGTTTCCCTGTTCCTCACTGAGTTCGCTGTGTGAACTAGCACACCCGGCTAAGGCTGTTTAAATGTTGCTAAGGATAGGGGTAGGCACACACAGAAAGATTTTAATTGAAATAAATATTCTGAATAAGAGTAACAAAAGCTTATAACAGTCAACATTTCAAACATAGTAAGACATTCAAAGAATTCAAGGTTAGCACTGATTTATCCTTTGCATTTTATGTTCTTAGTGAATATTTTGTGATCCTTACCACACTTATGCAGATACGTATATAGTCTCATTCTCTTCACTGACATACATCGTGCATCCTGAAAGTCTGGAGCCTACAGACTTGTTTGTAGGACTGAGGGTGAAATAGGAGGTGAAATCTGAAATGAGGAAACTTGTTCATGAATAATAAATAAGTATTATAAATAAAACCAAATCTCTTTCTTATTCTGTGGGACAGCAAAGGTTTGTGTGATGACTTGTGCTCCATGTCTTGCCCTCAGCATTAGGCATACCATGAGGAGAAGAGGAATTTCTGCTGCAAAGGAGCACTGGGAGACAAATACCTGTGAGTATCAGCACCTATGCCAGGCCAGAGAGAGGTCACTCGCATCTTGAGGTTTCCCAAATTTTCACATGTCCTACAGCTCCTGGGACCAGAGAGCACAGCAATGTAATACACCACAAAGGGACTGCAACTTTTTAAGAGCTGCTTCAGCTGTGCAAGGGAAATGCTGCTCGAGCACAAGCCACAGCTTTGTGTACAGGCACTGCCCTGCAAACAAGGCAAAACGAGAGCACAGGGGGAGCTAACTCCTAACCTGCCTCCTACCAGTGACTGAGTATACTTCCTACCAGTAGGAAGTATATTGCATCATATGGGGCTGAATCATAGAATGATTAGAGTTGCAAGGGACCTTAAAGATCACCTAGTTCCAACCCCCTGACTGTGAGCAAGGACACCTCCCACTAGACTAGACTGCTCAAAGCCCCATCCAACCTGGCCTTGAACACCTCCAGGGATGGGGCATCCACAGCTTCCCTGGGCAACCTGTTCCAGTGCCTCACCACCCCCACAGTAAAGAATTTCTTCCTAATATCTAATCTAAATCTACCCTCTTATGGTTTGAAGCCATTACCCCTTGTCCTATCACTACATGCCCTCGTAAAAGGTCCCTCCCCGACTTTCTTGCAGGCCCCTTTCAGATATGGAAGGCTACTATAAAGTCTCCTTGGTGCCTTCTCTTCTTGAGGCTGAACAACCCCAGGCTCTCAGCCTGTCTTCATAACAGAGGTGCTCCATCCCTCCAATATCTTTGTTGGCCGTCCTCTGAAGGGCATTTATTTTCTCCCCACCTGTAGCAAGAAGAGGAGGCACATCTCAGAGAAGAGGTGCCTGGTAGGCAGTGCCCTCCTGGGTTACCACACAGCCCCTTGGCTGCTCCAGAGCCCAACAACCTCTCCTAACTGCTGAGGCCGGCCAGAGCTCACAAGCTCTCCCTCACGCAGCACTGCCCTCCTGCAGGAGCATTTTTCCAGCATGCCTTCCTGGGACCAGCTTTTCACATTCGGCAGAGCCAAGCAGCTGCACCTTCAGCAAGCTACTTCCCGGCCACCTGCTGCATGTTTTGGTGGTCCAGCTGGTGAGCATTCCTAGGCTTTCACCCAGTCTGCTTCTCCTTACCCCCGAGGTGATGATATGTTCTCAGAGGGGGCCTCAGATCCATGGCTAATGAAGCAAATTGTTCCTGGAACGATTTCCTGAATATTGGCAGCCTGATTGCTTCACATCTTAAAAACAAACCCAGGTTTTTAATATGACTGAGCACAGAGTTTGTAAACTCAGGATGGCTCTTGCATGTCGCAGATGATGGTGCTATTACTGTGCGCCACGATGAGCCTTCCCTAAATCCCCACAGTATAAGGGAGTCCCCCAGTGTGCTTTAAAACCCCTCCCTTTTTATCTCATTGCCCTTAACAGAGTATACAAACAGTGGCTAAGCCCTTTCCAAGCTAATTCCTTTCCCTACCCAGTTCTCAGAAGGCAGGCATGGAGACCTCCCACCTAGCAGCCATTATCCCCATAACAACCAGCATAACCCTACGGCAGAGCCACCGCTCTGCTCCCAGCCCACTCCTCACAGCAGGAGGGAGCTCACCCTTACGGTTACCCTCTGCCTATACATTAAATGCAGGCCCTGGCCATCTATATTTTTAGTATACAATGTGTGTACCAGCTAAATGGTCTGGCTGTCAGGTAGCTGTAAATTAGGGTTGTGTCAACGAAATCACTTGAGGTTCTTCGACATTGATTGGGAGAAAAATGTATGAAAACTTCCATCTGCTTTTCTTTACCCTGATCAGGTGCTGCCCATTAAAAGTCAGTTTGTGCTGTTTAACAAGCAAGGAAAGCCCTTCTGATCAAATTGAGACATCCAGAGTGGAGCTGCCCTACTGCAAGCAAGTAAGTTTCTAATGAAAGCACCCTTCCAGTGTCTTCAGAGGGAGCCATCATGCCGAAGACAACTCCTTTTGCCTGGGCTGCTGTTAATTGAGTTGTGACAAGCTTTTATTTTGACAAGGTTATTAAGGTAAGCATAATGGCTGGAGGTTTTTTTCTTTTGTAGTCAAACTTAAGGAAGTTTTTTTTATAAAAGCTCGTTGTCTTCTTTGCTCCCCCTGGTTTTGGGAGAAACATGTCCCCTTTGGGACCTGTTGTGAGGGGATGGATATTTTGCTTTGGTTTTAATATGGAAAAAAATCTAAGGCTGGAAGACCCTCTGCTCAGTTCTAGAAGTCTTGGCTGATGCATTGTTCAGAAAAATATACTCTTGCGTTGAACCATCTGACAAACTATGAACACTGTAAATGTGTTTTTTTCTTGGTTGGCAAATATGTTTGTGCTTCTGTGAGAAGTACAACAGATTAAATCCTGGAAAACATTGCTAGCAATTACAAACAAAAATTGATTTTGCTGAAGATATCCAAAAGCAAGGATTTACTTAAGCTTTGGCTTCCAGTTCTCTGGTTTACTCTAGATTTTCCTACTGACTTTGTATCTTAGCTGTGCCGATCTGCTTGGAAATTTTTTTTCTATTAAGTTTAGTTGCTGCCTGGGCATAGTCAACCTCTAACATAAATCACTTATTGTATTTTTAAAGCTGGATAATGTGTTAATGTACCCAATGTTGAAAATACACATCTGTTTTGATGTTAGGTGCATGATGCCAGTAAATAGCATCTCTTATCTTGATACTTTTCACTTTGTATACAAATGAGTAATGAGTTTACATTCATAGAAGCATTTGTAAGTGGCATGGTTTAGGTTTGCTTTTTTTCCTTTTTTCTAGGTTTTTACAGTACATTGTTAGTTTATAGAGAAGTTTTGATTTTTTTTTTAACTTATTTTTTTAATTTCTGGGCGTTCATTAACTCCTCTCTCCCTCCTCCCTGATGTTATGTCTCCACTATAAAATGCAGCCTGATTGTACTTCTACTTTGTGTCTAGCACGGAGATGTCTGTGGCTTGTAGCCGTACATTCTTAGTCAGTGTTCATGGCGAATTGAACTTAGTCTGGCAGCTCTGTGCACACACAGGCCAGGGACATATACGTGTCTCTACTGAGGGGGCAGGGTGGGGGTAGCTATCGTGCTTTCCATTTCTTTGCTGATGCCAGTTCAATGTGCAAAGGGAACGCAACAATCTAGTTATTGGGTTAAGTACCAAAGCTGCAATTTTTATTGAAATACAATAATTCAGGCTTCAGTGGTGCCTGGCAGATAATAGACCCCATGGTAGTAAGTGTTCATAAAGTTTGAGGCCACCGCGCGCCCTGGACTGCAAAGCAATGTGACCCTCAACAACCCTTCCCCTTGGTGCCCTTTTGTCTCCGAAACCACAATATTCTTGTCAAGCCATTTAACAAGAATCATGTTTCCTTGTGGTAAGTCACACCCATGCACTATTTTACACTCTTCGTTCTTCTGCCTTTATAGAGATACAGGGCTAGAAGAAAGCTCTTGACTTTTGAAGCAACGCCTGTAGTATTGCAGGCACTTACTTCATATTGTTCTGTTTAAAAATATGATAAAACCCCACTCTGAGGCAGAACGAAAATTGGGTTGCTTGCCCTGTTACTGGAAGACAGCTCAGGACTCCTAGATCACTGAGTATCAGAAACTTGGTTCCAGTTTCCAGACTAAATTTGGTTTTGGCCCCAACACCAATTTCTTAATATACGAACACTGTCATCCAGCTTAAGTAACTCTTTTGTTTCCCTGGTGTCTACTAACGATGATGTGTTAGGAAGCATCACTCACACCCACACTGTCTTTCTACTAGACATACCAAGACCTTTAATTCCCACAAAGCATATCCCTGCTGCATAAAACTGAGTAAGAGGTTTGTGGAGTCACGCAGCACCTGGCCTAACATCACCACATCCTCCTAATTTCGTGTCTGGCTCCTGCAATACTGAGGAAGGAGCTACTTCAGCTCTTAATTTACTTCTACCTGATAAATTCCCTGATAGTGAAAATCCTCATCCTGCTTTCAAAGATGACCATGAATGCCTCTCCCAACAGAGGTAGTCCTCTCAGATCGCAAATCAGATGTGATGCTAAAGGCACCATTTGATGTCGGTACCAACCCAACCATTACTACTTGCTTGCTAATTTAGATTTTTATACACTGTCAGATTTGCATCTGTAATCGTTGCTAAATTAAGAAAGTTAAATTAACAGCACCAGACTGGGTGGGAAGGGAAAGTAAGAATAGGATATGTTCTATGTCTCTTCAGTTGGCTTCTGCTTTCTTGTAATTAGTCACTCAGAATATTGTGACTCTCCTGGAAAAAGTCCCGTATTTTATATAATTTCTATATATGTTTATACATAAGGTTCTGTATTTTTATTATTTATATATGTAAAATAAAAGTGCGTGCCTATATAAAGGAAATTAGAAATCATCTTTTCAACATCACTACGTTACTGTCTGTGGCTCATGACTCTTAATAAATGAGTGAGAAAAAAATAATTTTGTGTCAGAGAGACAATATTGTACACAGTAGTAAAAGAGACCCTCCTGTACACCAAATGGCACTAGACAACTTTGGTTCTATCCCTGTGTTCTCTGCCTGTTTTTGGGAGACTCCAGAGAGGCTACAGTTGGGCCAATAGACAGCATATGAAGCAGGTTTGTCATCACAGCTATATGTTTTATTTTTTTAATTGCTCAGCATCAACATTTCAGGAAGGCTGTCCTAAACCAGCACAGAGCTCCAGAGTATCCTTAAAATAGGTAAACATCAAGCTTATTTTTCTTGTTAAAGTTTAAGAAGGGCTGGTGCACTTCCATGGGTTGGTGTTTCCAGTCACACAAGTACTTGCATCTCAGACCGGCTGGGTTTAAGGGAGTGCAAACCAGCCTAATGCGAAGGATGCAAAAGTTCACAGATGAAATGAGTTCAGATGATCTTGATGCACATGAAGACACGCAATAAAGCAGCGGTGCACTGGCATCAATTTCTCACTTCTAGCTGCGGGAGGCCCACCGAGTGGAAGGAGAAGAAAGAAATGTGTCTGTCTGGGGCCACCAGCGGGTGGTGGCCCAAGGTCAGGTGTGATCCTCACTAATGGGCCAGTGGATATTATGATAGTCTCACTGTGCAGCTGTTCTCCCTCTTTCTAAGCTATTCTAGGAGAAAAGGGGGAAAAAATTTTGTGTGCGTTTTATTTAATGGCACCTCTCCATAATGTCAGTGAACTTGATCTTGCGGTCAGCAGTGTGTAGGCAAAATGATGATGCTCTGCCTGGAGCCATGGTGAAGTCCATGAGGCTTGGTATGGACACAGCGGTCTGGCCATGTGGTATTAATTTCAGGACCAGAGCCTGGGAAGAGATTGTTTTAGATCTTTGCAATTTCAAACCTGAAAGTAAAGCAAAGTAAACAAATTAATGAACTAAATGTACATAAAGATTCAGAAGTTGCTATTATGTCTTTCTCGGGCCCTGTTGCAAGCGAAAAGCATTTCTGCATCGTTGCATCAAACTAGGCAGGCCAAAAGTGATATTTTTAGTGGTGATGCAGCACACTTTGCAACTGTGCTTCTTCAAGAAATGTGGTGTTGTTCATCCTGCACCGTACGTACACACGCTAATATAGATTTGCCTGACTCCTTTACTTTTTGTTAATGGATAGTGACTTCTTTCTCTATTGTATAAAAATGTCTCTTGACTAAATTCCTTGAGCTATGAAGCAGTTTAATTTTTTTTTTTCACCTATATCCTGATGGACAGCAAAATCCAGGGTGTGACAAATGGCACCTGACATCCAGGAAGGAATATATCCTTAAGAATAAATCCATATCTCCAAACTCTGTCTAATTTTATAGGACAGCCTTTCATTCTAGATCCATATCTACTGCAGTTTCACAAAGACCAGATCTTATTTCTCAGTTCCTGTGAATTACAAGCATTACAAAAATTCAGTTACAAAACTAAGTTTCTGTTTACTTCAGAAACCTGGCTGAAGTTCCTTGTTGTTCCTCTGTATATTGTATTTAGTCTCAGAATGCAAAACATAACTAGGAGATATATCCACAACTTGGGTTGGGGAGCAAAAGGTGAAGAAATGACTCATCCAGAAGTACACTTTGTACGTAGCCCAAGAGATCCATCTCTTTCAGTTCAAGTAAGATGTACACTTTTTGGGTGGAGAAGGTATATAAGGAAGGCTCGATTAAGGCATTACAGTCTTTGAGTATAACCCTGTCCGTGTTATCGGTAGATTTGTTGAAATATTGAGCCTTAAGCAGTTGTTACTGAGGTGCTGGAGAGAGAGAAACTGATGCGATTTCCTTTAAATGTTTGACAGAGATTGAAGTATGCCTTTCCTTCATCTGTTATAAACATTCAAAAGTTTTGCATAGGGGCAGATAGATGCCATCATAAGCACACATCCATGCTCTATGTTTCTAAAAACTCTCATTACAATATTATATCAACAGCTATGATATCTGGATGACTTTTTTTTTTTTCTTTTGCTGCAGCTGTACGTCATTCTTTTCATAACACCATGGACACTTCATTCCCTGCCACCTTCATATGGAGGTCCTAAGTTTCCTAATCATAGGTGATTTTATGTTCCCTCATCTCTCTTTACACTCTGGGTGATATCCACAAAGTGGTTTTGTAGTTCATCGTTATTTCATCACAGCATTTTGGAGCTATCCACAGTGGTGAAATAACAGGAAGAAATGATCTACCTATAACAGAAGGCGGAAAAGACCACATAGGAAAAAAACCCAAAAAACGCTGTGGGTCTTTCATAGAATACATTCAAACAATATGCTAGTTTTTTTCTCTAGATTGCTCTGTGTCGTCTTCACGTGCAACTTTCTTCACCTTCAATTAGCAACAAGTTTCTGACTAGGGTTTAAGAAGAGAAACGTAGAGGGCAGGAAGTGTGTGCGCTGCACAAGCCGTACGCACTCTGCCTCGAAAAACCTGTCAGCAGTTTGCAAACATGAACACAACAGAAAGGATGTCTGAGAGGTGGGTCAGAAGTTAACAGGATTTTGCCCTGCTATGGAAACTTAAGCCGCAGATCGGAAAGTGTTTATGTGATATCACAGTTTGAGTGACAACTGTCAATAGGTGTTGGATGGAGGTGAGGTCAGTATAGATTTTTTTCAACGGCTGTCTGCTGGTATTGCCTGTCATGAGATAGCTGTCATTTTCCAATCACTCCATACATTCGGCGAATGTAAGACATCAGCATGCTGGCAGAAACACTGAGGCAGCAACTGTTATGAATTTATTTTTTAGAGAAGGTGGTTTTCTTCTAAGCGTAGTGGATGTAAATTTTCCATGCTTGTAAAATATTTGGGAGGCCCCATAGTTTTGGCAAAAGCATTAATTAAGGTATTTTACTTAAATTTGTGTGTGTTTTTTAAATTTATGGTGTGCAAATCAGTTCTTCTAAGACTTTTAATTAAGTACCCCAATGTATTTTATGTTTCTTTTAATGGACAGAAAATGACTTTTGCTCAAACGGACTTCATTGTACAGTGTTATGCATTTTTCATCTGATGTGGGGAAAAATCAATTATTTTAAGAGTTCTGTTCTTCTGGCAGTTCATTTAAGTGAATTCTTACTGTGTTAAATGACCATCAGTATTTTCTTTTTACATAGCAACTCTTGTAAAAGTATTGTAATGCGCACAAAGAAGTGTAATTTGCCATCACGTAGAGAACATTAGTCTTGTGCCTTTTATGGACTCAGAAACCTCTCAAGTTTCAGCCACAGTGCTTTAATTTCTATTTGGGTAAAGTTTTGGGGGAAATGAAAATGAAAGATTAAGTAATAGGAAGTGCTCACAGATTTGAATATATCTTTTATTTATTGCAGCTGAGGGGCTGTAATTCTGATGAGCCCATTTATCTCGCTGTAATTCTAACAAGTCCAGCAGAATAAATGATGAATTTCCTCCATGTGACCTCAGAAGCAGGTCTTAGTTATAATGTGCTTTGGATTGTGCAGAAGCATTTGTGTTGAAAGTAACATCCATAAATGTGTAATAGGACTTCATAGAAAAGTTGAATCTGACTTTGTTGATACTGAATTATGGTTTTGACAGGTATATGAGTAAAAGATTAATTTGACCTTTTATCTAAGATTTTGAATTTTATCTTCCAAAGCTGTAGGAAGAAGTAAGAACTTCCTCCTTATCTCAAACTCCAGATTTATTTTTTTTAGGTCAAGGGCTGTTTCAAATGGTTGCTTTCACCAAATCATGTTTCTCAACATTCGCATTGGGGTGAGGGCCTACAACTTTGAGGAAATAAAGAAAAAATCCTAAAACAATTGCTTGGTCTCTCAGCTGTCCTCACAACTACAAAATGAGAAATGTAATTGCTAAAAATGACAGGTTCAGCAGACTCTGCAGCAGATTTTACACGCATTTGTGTAAAGTATTCTCCCAACATAGAAAAAAATGATAATGCATCTCAACTATAAATGCACCAAGTTTTCCACCCCATTAACCAACCCTGTTTTGTTATTAAACTTTGTATTTGTAGCAATTTAAAGTATTAAAAGGCACTTTATTAGAAGTTAGTCTATTTAAAACTGTTTAAAGCAATTTCTCAATTATCAGATTAATGTGTTCAGCAAATTTTTGTTATGTAAAGTACTTCTAGGGTAACGTTTCAAGAAATTCGAATCAGACTTTCTAATCCTAATTTTGTATGAACAATCACAAACTGTTGAAAGTGTCGTGTACACAACATCAGTCTCCCTAGAATAAGTACTGTATTTCATATGTTGAAATCTGCTTTTTAAAAAGATGCAGAACTATGATTTAGGTATGCTGCAGGTCCTTTCGGGTTTAATTTTACAATGTTTACATTGGAGCAGCTCAGGAAGAGGCAGATGTCTAAGGGTGCAGGCTCAAGAGGTCTGATGATTCACGGAGAGGTGGGGTCAGGTGTTCCCGTCCCTGTGATTCATCCCTCCCCTGTCGTGGCAGCGGACTGGGTGGCATGCCCAGAGCTGAGGGCCTGGTACCTCGGTTTAAATCATTATTGATTTCAGTTTACATGAATATCCCTGGCTGTGAACTGCCGCAGCTGAGGGCTCTGATTCACGATCTCTGTCAGACTTAAAAGTGGTGTCTGAAGAGCTTTCTGAGCACAACAGCCTCTTCAGCTACTGCGTCCAACTCCACGCAAATTGGGAATCAAATAGCAGAATATTTTGCTACCCATGTGTGAATAATTATTCTGTTTTGTTCTGCTTGATATCTATGTTTGAGTGGGAACAGCATTAAAAAGAAACAAAAACCCAAGTTGAAAAACTATTCAAAATAAAGATTCTAAGAGAGCAGCAAACCTTTATGTTGTGGGGAAAAGCCGGGGGGGNNNNGGGGGGGGGGGGAGGCATGCCTTCAAACACGATTGTATCAAGAAATGGCAATTACGTTTTTTAAAGTTTTGTAGATGCTAGAAATATTTTTAACAGAAGAAGTTTATTTACGTTAGTGGAAAGAGATAAAAAGTCATAGGAGAAAATATCTTTTTATAGAAGACTAGAAACTTTCCTCTCTACAAGTTCTTCCTGTGGTTGAGATTTTTTTTTTTTTGCAGTGGAAAAAGATTCAGACAAACTTTGAAAAAGTAGGTGTTCAAATGTCACTAGGAACATTGTTTAATGTGAGTGTTGTGGGGGTGTATGTGCAAAGATCTCTTCTTTTGAGACTTATCAGTCAAGGGTCCACCAAACTAGCAGCTGTGATAATCTAACCTGTCTATAAACCCACATACAGGTAAAATAAGTAAATGGCAGCAACCTTCTGAGCCACTGATTCATCTGTAGGTTAGATAGAATATGGATGGTTGCATTTTATGCAAAGATTGCTCTATCTTCTAGACTGAACTGGGGTTTCAAAGAAGGTTTTATTTGGTTTTTTATTCCTCTATGAAAATTCCCCACGCTTCTAGCTGCCCCAAATTCTTCCAAACGACAGGCGTGGAAACAAAGCAAATCCCATCTTGCAATGTCCCCCTGACTCCCTGAATGTATAAAAACTGCCATACTTCAGTGCTAAGGTAGATAACTCTGGTTATTAACCCCTTTAGACAGCTATTAAAGACGTTTCTCTATTCTTCGGCTACATAGGCTGAATTTACAACCCGACAGACCACTCTTAGTCATGCCCCTGCCACGGCCAGTGCATGTGAGCAGACAAGAAGAGTATGCCTCAGACTTCCATTTCTTCCTCTGTTCCTCCTTTGCTCTGCGGGCAGAAAGGTAGAAACCTTCTCATCTCCTGTGACTTGCTCTTTTTCCCATTGTGCCCTGCCAGGTCCTTCCATCAGCATGCAGAGGGGTGCAAGCCGAGGCTGTGCCCACTTCTTCCTTCCCCCTGGCCTTGCTCGGCCTCTTTCTCTCTCTCTTGCCTACAGACAGCCCAAAGGAGAACACTAAGACTGGCAAAAAGGATTTTAAAAAAAAAAAAAAAATTAAAAAAAAAAAAAAAGCCGAAATGCCAAAAGTGAAAGATCTGGGTGGTTTAGTGTGGGAAAGAAAATGAGAACTGGAGGTGCAAGGGCAGGGCATGGTAGCGATCTTCAAATCTTGGAAAACCTGCAGCAGAGGGTTGAGTCTGTAAATTATTTGGGGTATTTTTCAGGTCTACAACAGGTGAGAGGCAGTGGTTAAAGTGTGAGAAGACTTAAGAAAAGCTGCCTAATGGCAAAGATAGTTGGGCAGTGGGATAGACAGGCTGTGGCAGCTCCATCGTTGAAAACTATTACTGAAATTTTAGACATACATCTGCCAGCAGTCGTTGCTTCTGCTTTGAGACTGTGGGAAGGACAAGGTGGTCTTTCAGGAAGATTCTGACTTGTCCTGCTCCAGAAAGTCGGGTCAGGAAGGGGGATGAAACAGGAATATGACAGGGCTAGGCACAGAATGAGAAGCAGTTGGGCTGCACGGAGAGGAGTATTGTTGATAATTCAACTATGCAATATGTCTGTACAAAATATTAGTTTGGCATTGTGTATCTTTACAGTCACATTTCTGTCCTGGGTACTTATAAGTCACCTATCATTAGGAAAGATGCAAGAGATGTAATTTCTTTCATTCTTGTAATGCAATTATTGGATGTAAAAATTGCAACCCCCACCTGCCAGGTTTTGAACTTGTTACTGCAGTTCATTTGAAGGTATCCCTGACCCCCCTGGAATGGGTTAGTGACTTCCTGCTTTCTTAATGGTATCTTGACCTGCTTCAGACTTGCATTTTATTTACGGGTTCATTTCAAAGTGCTGGTTTTGATGTACAAAGTTATTTTTGGATTGGATCCTGTATATCTCTGAAATTACCTGTCTTTTGTGTTTTGCTTCAAGAGTTCAAATTACCTAGAAATTTTTCAGTTAAGGTGCCATAAACCTTACCCCATAGGACAACGCGTTGATGGTAGGTTACATCTGGCTGTGTAATATCTTTCCTCAGTTTATGTTGCCCTTCTGGATACTTAGTCTGGGGTTTTTCCACAAAGCAAAAAACAGGTATGGAAGAGCTATCTTTTCTTTTTGTCTGATTGACCTGAAGACTGCCTTCATGTTAGATTAATTCGGAGAGCTGCTTTGGTTAGGCTTTTGCATTTTATTGTAAACACATCCAGAAACCTTCCATGTGACTCATTAAGTAAATAAGAGTAAATGGACTAATCAAGTAAATAGGAGTAATCATGTAGTAGATAGCAGTACGCTGGCTCATAGTGTTTGTAAGAGTTTTGAAATCTGTTTTGTCAGTGTCTCCTTACACCTTAACCGGACATTTAAATATAATCTCTTTTCATGGATAATTTGAGTAGAGCATTGACAGCAGTTTGTTAGTTTAGGAGGCCGAGCAGCATTACACAGGATGGTGGTTCATAGATATTTTTTTTTTCAGTTTTCTGAGTTGCTGAATTGAGACAACTCACTGTTGGCTAAAAGCTGAAAGGCTCAGGCACCTCACGGAAGGTGACTCCTCCATCCTGGGACTGGAGGTCTTTCAAAAGAACCAGTTGCAAGAAGGAGCCTCACGGTATGCATAATGCAATACTTCTCTACGAGTTGACTTATAATGTACCTATTCTAGCCCCTAGGCTTTGAGGAGGAAAAGTTCTTCACAGCAGTGGAGTTTCATTATGGAAATAGCACGAAATCTTTGCTAATTAGTAACATTCTTTGGGTGTGTTTGCTTGCTGGTGACACACCTTTCTTCTCTTGAGGCATGACACTGCCTTTTGACTTCTTCCTGCAGCCACGCTGGTTCCCAGGGACTGCTCCAAAGTGTGCCAGCCATTGTTTTCACTGGCTGTTTAAGAAAGTTTTACATATTGGTCTGTGGAGCCTCTGGCAAGGAGAAGGGGGAAAAAAAAAAAAAAAGCATATCAAGAAAGTGTTAATTGCCAGCCCTAAAGTGAAAAGGGTTGTTTAGGTTTTTTTAAGGGGAGGGCGGGGGGAGAGAGACAGAAACCTTAAGCTAAGTTCATATGTTCTAGAACTCTTATTATTTTATAAGCTATTTAATCTCAGCACAGCACATTCCCTACGTTTTCCCTTGGGCAGTTTCTCACTGACTTCTCTTCCTAACAACGTGAGTTTCTCCAAATGAGAACTGTGACATCTTTTCAATTGCAGCTCTTCTGACTGCTGTTCTTCAGTTTGAGGATATACTTGCTTGAATAAAAACAAGAATTGGAAAAAATAAATATTGAAACAGACTAAGGATTTCAGAATTTTGTTGTTGAATATTCATGTTGACAAGAGCTCTGCATATCTGCATGCCTTGCTAATACGTATTGTTGTTAGGTGTTTTTAATTTAATCTTTGTTCGGGTGTTCTGTTGAATTACATATTCTCCAAGCTGAAAACATTATCAAACTTGCACAGTTAAAGATCAGGAGAAAATAGAACAGGTAAAAGCAAAAAGAAAAAAAATCCTTTCCTATCTCTGCAGCTGGCAAGGACCCCTAAACAGCAGGACCAAGCTGTTCTGCTCTGTGTGGGAGGGATAACTCGATAGCTAGTTCAGATTCAGCAAGACAGTTTAAGCAATGCCCACAAACTGTTTTGACGTAACAGCTCTTCATTACCTGAAGAAAAAAATAAATAAAAAAAAAAAATTTGAAAAGCTAGCAATCTCATGCATCGATTTCTGGTAGATGTTAACCAGACAGGCCACTCGCTGAAGGAGCAGGGGAGCGTTGGGGAAGACTGGCAGGGATACTTGTGCTACTGTTGTTCTTGCTGCTTCCCATGTGTCTGGAAATGGTCCAGATACATGCAAGAAACATCTGACCTCAAGATATCAATGAGCACTTCAAAGTGCTGATCTGTTCATTCATTTTGACTGTCATCATGGCCAAGGCATTGAGAAGATGACAAACCTGATCAAGACCATGCTGTGTATGTTCTCTGAGGTAAGGCAAAAGAGGAAGCTGTGTAATCGTGCTGACAACACTGATAAACCTTGCTCCTCCCCTGCTAATAATATTGTGACAATAATGGAACTCATACCCAATTCATGCTCCCTTTAGACACTTGGAATTGGATTGAAAATGCTATTTAACACTTAAATGCAGCCAATTTCTGGGGTTTTTTTCAAACAGATAATTCAAATAAGATGGAACCAATTAACACTGGGGGAGGGGGAGATTATTCTCTCTGTCTCTGAGTTGTTTTGCTGCCCAAATTAGAAAAGCCCAGGTAAACTTCACATAGTTTTATAAGACTCTTAACGACAGGTATAATAATTCAGGCCAATAAAATGCAGGCACAAAAAAAGCTGAACATCTTGGTAATGATTGAGGTTATGCACAAAACCAAACTGTTCTTGCTTTGGTGCTAAAAGAGCGGTGTCTTGGCAGCTCCACAGAACTTTTGAAAAGCTCACAAAGTGAAAACTCAAGTGTCTAGGGGACCTAGGGTCATAGTCTCAACTGCAGAGCTTCTAGTGGCTGCTTTTGGTATGATTTAGCAGTGTACAGAGAGTGTCTCTGAGCTTTCCCTGGCACGCTGGATGAGAGAAGACAACTTCTTTTTCAAGCATTGTTAAGTTTGCTGCTGCTAGGAAAAGAATTAAATGGGTAATATGAGTATTGCTCAAGGCCAGAACCCTTGATAGAGTAAATCAGCTCCTTGTATTTCAATGACTAATACCATTGATTATCACCAGCTGAGAAGTGGGCCCTGAAGAGTATAAAACAACAGTGGATTAGAATGAGCAATCTATTTTCATATATCCAGAATGATTATGTCTCTCTAGAGATGGAGCCAGGCAGTGTTACAGTCAATTATCACTAGTTCCTTTTCATTGGAAAAAGAAAAAAAATAATAAATGGTTACATCCATACATCTCTGTGCTTGTTTGTATCAATATTGTTTTTAGCTTAAACCTAACAGATACTCTGGAAATCAAAATGCTATCCACTTTGATTAACAATGCACACTTCTACGCTTATATCACTAAATTCTTATCTTCATTTAATTGCCATCACATGCTTGATCTTTGTTTTTTGTAAAAAAAAAAAAAAAAAATCAGCTTTATTTACAGTATTTTATGCTTCTCATACCAATTTTTTTAAGTTACACCTGCAGATTTTTATCTGCTTTCCCTCAGCATAAAAGCCTCGGGATCAGCACTTTTCCATTCTCCCATGAAAAGTGATGAGGTCTTGCAACGGCTTAAGTCATACGATCCGTCTCATCGTCACTTTAACCCGACACAAAGAGCAACAGCATAAAGCGAATGCTGTTTTGGCAGCACTTTACTGAAGTCCCCATGCAGATGTTCTGCACATTTCACAGTAGAATTAGTAACAGCAATCATTGTCGAAGACTGAAAATGTCCCTGCTCAGGACCGCTCCTGGCAGTGAGCAATGACAAATCTGTTCCCTTCACTCGACACTGTAAGATGTCCACGCGCTGTAAAGCTGCATGGTTCTGAGGCACTAAATCACATCATGGGAACAAGCAAAACTTGGCCCTGGTACCCAAAGCTTTCCCTTCCTGACATACTACGCTGTCAGGCTGTACAAGGTGTAGTAGATCTCCACATTTGGACTCTGTGGCACACCCTGTACTTTCCTTCTTGCTCACTCTCTGTCTTTAATTTGTCAGATGAAGTTCTTTTTATTCAGAGTACATGTATCCCTGATCTGTACATAGAGAATTTAGTAAGAGTTCACTTAAAATGTGTGGCTTGAATAGATAAGCAGTCTTTCTGAAGTGTTCTTTGATGAATTTTAAACACTAGCACTGACTGGTGCTGTTTGAAATAAATTTGCGATGCTTTCTTTTACCTGAAACAAAAATTGGCTTAATAACTGTTCATAACTCCTAGTAATGTCCTTAAAAGTACAGTTTTTAGGATAGCTAGATATCTTGCACGTAATAATTCTACTGAAAATTTCTTAGCCTCAGCTAGGGGAGGGGAAAGTAAAATTTTATTTATTTCATAGTAGCCATAGGTATTTATCAATGTTTCCTTTAGAAACTAAACTGCTAACTGAATAGTTGGGTTTTAGTGCAATGTTGTCTCTTCAAGTCTAACTGCAAATCCAAAAGTGTCTGTCAGTTGTCCTCCATGCGTTCAACACAGAACAGTATTAATTTATAAAAAAGGCTTATAAAAAGGTTTGTGTTGTCAAAAGAACAGTATTCAGAAAATAAAACCCAGTGTTTCCCAGTAGGCTAGTGATACCTTTAGCATATGTTCTAAATAGTTATATATTTTAGATAATTTACTGGTTTTATGACAGGCCTTCAAAAAACACTGTATGCCTTCCTGTTGCTTCTATCAGTTTTGATGCTTTGGTTTATGGAAACTATAGCAAAATGGGAGCTCCACATTTCAACATTTTATTCATTGAATCATGGTCTCATTGGATGCAGGTTATTAACTAAAAGTGGCCAAAACCAAAAATCTGGGCCAGACAGTTAGCATAAAGGGTATGACTTACACTCTGTTTTGGCCTAACCCAAATAAATCAGTGCAAGTGGATCTATATATGTATGTATGAGTCATCTCTTGGTTCAGAGAGCTTTACTTCATTTTTCTTTTTCATTTTTTTCTGCCACATTGGAGCTAACCAAGTGCAAAATGGCAAAATGCGAGTTTAATTCATTTGGAAGACAATGAGTGTGAGAAATGAAAAGTAACTTGTGTACTGGCACCAGAATTGGGCCACTTCACAGCAAAACCATTTAATTTTACTGGTGAATGAAGAAGTCTTGTTTGACTAATAGTATCAGCTTTTCTTCGCAGTCAAGAATCCTACACATACACAAATATAATAACTTTTTTAAAAGTCAAATTTGGAATTATCTTTGGTACTGGTTACACAAATTGGAAGAAGGAGGAGTTGAGAAATCCACCTCTGTCTTAAATTTCTTAAATTTCTGTCTTCATTTGATAAAACCTTATGTGGAAAAAGGAGTTATGTGCCTTTTGACATTTTGTTGGATGGATATCATCTGCTTTTTAGCCTGGATTTGAGACCCAGTTCTTGGGGTTGCCTCATGGGACCAGTAGGTTTGCTAAGTGTCATCCATGGAGATCCTTCAGCTTTTCCCCACTATGTCCATTCGCAAAAGCCTGATAACTGTGATAAAGTAGAATGTTTTGTTGTGTTCCCTTGGACAAGGCTACAAGGGAGGCATAATTTCCAGATACATTTCACTTTTGTTATTTCTGCTTTGTGGCTGCGGTGTTCTTGTTTCTTTGGGGCAATTAGCAAGAACTTTTCAATGAAATGCTAACGTTAAACAAAAACAAGAGGAATTAGAGTTAAGAAAAGGAATGTTAAAAGAACAGAAATCACTTACAAAATGTCTGTATGTTTACACCTCTTATAGACTTAACTGGATAAGTTATTCTCCGTTAAAAAGGGAAGAATAATGAGGAATAACACACACTACATGACAGTTATTCTCTTCTCCTTTAATCAAATTGCAAGTATCCCTTGCTTGAGCACTATGAGCTGCTCGCTGCAGCTAGAAGTTCTTACAAAGCCTTGCCAGGGAGGTCAGCGGGTTTACATATCAAGTGGTGTCCTCTCTCTTCAGCCTTATCCCTTTCTTTGGCTACATCGAAGGCTCTCATGTTGCTGTTTCATTGCATGCCTTCTGATAAAGTAGGGCGTCTTACAGCCTCACAATCTGTATTCAGTTGACAAAATAATAATCTCAACTTCAATATTTGTAATGTAAGCCTTTTTCCTTTTTTTTTTTTTTTTTTAAATTTTACAAACCCTTGAAGTCATAAGCCATAAAATCCCTCTGCAGCAGAAAAACTCAAGAGCTTTTTAAATCAAAGTTTTTGAGGAACTCACTGGGTTTCTTTACTCTCCGTAACTGGCATTACTGTAACAATTTCACATATGAAGCTGCATGCCTCTCCTTACTTGGTTGCTGCATTACCTTTTAGTAAGGGTGCTTGCCTTGTGTTACCAGCTCCTTTATGTTCAATTTCACTGAATTGTAAACTAGAGACAGAGATGCAAGCCACAATATTATATTGGTTTCCCATTATTTGACTGAAGTTTGAGTTTGGATTATGGTATTAAAGGGGAAAGTGAGTGAGCTGAGGAGTAGTAATTGAAAGGGAAGTCTAACCTTTGGTAATGGAAAGGTCATCATCTGCACTATGTAGATTTATGATGCTTATTGAAGACTTATCTACCTCTAGATATTCAAGATATAGCCTAAGCCAGTTTTACCATCTTGAGCTCACAACAGTGCTGAACTATTTTGTCTGTAGACCTTGATGAAGACAGTGACATGTCTCTCACGTGGTATTTTCTTATGGGAAGGCTCAGAGCTTGTATTTCTAAAGAAACGCGGTCACCATTCACTACAGAGTAGCACAGAAAAAGTGTTCAGGCACAGCAGGACCTAACTTTTAGGTTGATCTTGCTTTAAACCTAGAGAAAGGGACTCTGTGATTCCTGTACAATGCAAGGTCTACAATTTGCGTATTTTATTGGTTATCTCCAAAGGGGAAACTGAACTATCTTAAATAAGATGCTGAAGGAAACATTATGTGCAGGAGTGTGAGATTGGACTCCCTTTCTGGAGCACAGATGACCAGCAGGGCTAACAGTGTCCACCACTTGAAATCTCCTCTGAAGGGCAGGAGCTTGCATCTGTAGTGAGAAAGGGCTGTGCAGACTTCATGCTTTTTCTTTACAGTTAAAAAAAGGTTGAGGTTTGTTCAGAGCATCTTACGTATGGCTTACCAAATGGCTCAAGTACATGTTCCTGGGTTTTGGTGGGGGTTTTTTTGTGTCTTTCATGGTGACACTTCTGCAACAGGAGTTGTGGTCACTCTTCAGTGCGACCAGATCATCAGAGCCTGTCTGTTGATGAGATTGTCTACTGTTTTCAGGGCACTGTGTGTTTCTACTTAGTTTTCAGGTGCTAGGGCAGCAGCAGTAGAGCAGGGCTGAGTACTGAGATTCCTGTTGTAATGTGCACGTCTCCCATGTAGGTAAAGGCTGAGAGTCAGGAGAGACTTGAATTACAGGCTCAAATTAAGACAACCAGTTCAGTTTTGTGTGCCTTTTCACACCTTTTTCAAACTGATGCCTAGTAACTGTCTACCTTAGACAGCACAAACTGTCTCTTAGCGATTTAAAATTATTTGTCACCACCTTTGAAGTCCAGTCAACCTTGGGACCAAGTCTCCCAAGAATTGTCCCGAGCCTTTCTTTGTTGTGACTGTTGCTGCCTGATGAGGCATTATTGCTTCCTGTTTCTGAGTGTCATGCAACCCACACAGGTGGCTGCACAGTCCCAATGGAGGGCCCATGTCTTGGGAAATCATTGATCTGAGTTTGCCCTACAAATTACTCCACAAGATTACTTTGTCTTGTCAGGCTTTTTGTGCAGTTTATCCTTCTAGGCTCTTAACATGTTAAGTCCTAAGATAAACCAGAAACATTTAGGAAGTTTCAGCAGTAGCATTTACAAATACGCCCACTAGTTCTCGTTAATTGGTGATCAGTTAACTCAAAGCAAAACAGCCTATAATAGAAACACTTTAAGTCAACACTTTGAGTTTCCAAAAGTGTTTTTTGTTGCTCGCTCTTCCTGAAGTCTTTGATTTCAGCAGGGAATTAAGTTAGGATTTTCAAATATACTCAGCTGTAACCTATCTCAAAAATTTCCAGTCTTTGTCTCAGTCAGATATTCTAGAAAAGGAAATTGTTCCTGAAAGCTGGCGTGTTATTCCTGCGGAATCAATACTCTTTATCATGGAAAACATCTTTAAAAATTTAAGGAAACTGCCCTTTCTAGGGAAGGAAGTTAAAACGATAGTTCACTTTTGTTATTTGTCGTTAATAATTGGCCAATTTGAAATTATTATACATTTCTTGAGCTTGAAATGGTGCTAAAATCAGCCTCTTCTGTGGTGTTCTCATGCCTTTTACTAAAAAAAATAATCTGTGCCAGATGAGCAGTAAATATTTGCATTTGATATGGCTGGGTATTAAGAGACAACTGCAATCATGATATTGTACAAGTATTATTTAACATCCAAAAATTATAATGAGGTTTTGGAAACTAGCTCGGACTCTCCAGTCTTGATGCTCACCTGGGGTTCTTCTCTTTTGTGTGTCCCATTTCAGTAATAAAAACTGGCCTATACTGTCCTTTGCATGAACTTCTCGGCAGTGGGTTTCAACAGCACTTCAGCAGCTGAAGGCAGTACTGTATCCCACTTCGTAGAAGATTAAAGCAAGGTGCAGAAAATCAAATTCTTTTTCCCCAAGGTCATCTATTAAGGGAGGGGCGAACATAAACTTCATTATGACACCCAAGAAGTAGCACAATGATACATTTCTTAAAAGCCAAAATGTTGGGTTTTCATGTGTAAAATTTAGTTGTGAAGACGTTTTTATTGACAATAGGTTGTGTCAAACATTTTTCCTTTTTTAATAGCAGAATGCAACCATAGCTTAATACTAGCTCTCTTTGTTCTTTGTAAAGAAATTGTTTAAACCACAAATGTAGATGAGGTACAGGGGAAAAATCCCTGTAGTTTTAGACTGTTGGCAAGGGTATGGGATGGTACTGCATGTTTCACTTGCTGTGTATCATTGAAAATACAGAGAACTTCACAGCAGAATTGTATGTTTTAGGTTTGCACACGTTTGTGAGAATGTTAATACCGCGTTGTGGGAATAGTGCTGAGTTCCCTGTTATCATGCAAGCAATTGCTAACTGTAGACCTCTGACTTTGTAATTTGTTCTTTATGGACTAGCCTGCAGCCAATAAGCAAAATCAATAGTCTTTGCTGAAAAGTAAGCAAGTGCCAGTGTGTTATGTGACAGGTGAAGATACATGTGCTTACCAGGGGTCAGGGGGCCACATCAAATTTCTCTCTGACTTCTTTTCAAAAAGCTAAATCCATTTAGGGAGCATTCGTCATTGGAAAATGTTGCAGTGGGGAATTAGACAGGCTCCTGCTCTTCTTTTCTCATTTAACGATGTTTGTTTTCAACAGTCTGTTCAATAATGTCACTGAGAAGAAATTATGTGAGAAGAATAAAGTGCTTATAGTCTATTTATTTATTCATTCATTTCTGTAGAATAACACTAGCTGTTGCATTCTCATGTTTATTAATGCTATTGTGGTAGTCCAAATATTTGTTTGTTCTTCTTTTCCTTTGGAAAAAAGGTGGGACAGAGCAGTGTGGAACAGATTACTTACTGTTTAAGCCTAAGGTGAAGGTTATACAACTCCTAAAGATTGTGTATGTTCTATAGGATATCGTTTGCTATACCCAAGTATGGCATCTAAATATATGCCATAATTTTAGTACTGCAGAGTTTGGGAAATCTCTTGTTTTCCAAGTGGAATAACGGGGCTTGAGGCCATTCAGAAGTCTGCTAGAAAATAAAATGCCAGCAGCTGAGATGGGTGCTGCTGGCCTGTGATAAAACTGTCTGTTTGTGGTGGATGCTACTGGTGCAATTCCCTCTTTTGCATCAAATGCCGAAAGCATTTCAGTGTTCTTGTTTCAGGGAAATCATTGTTCAAACCAGCCCTTGTCTCTCAACGTAACAGGCTATAATGAAAGGCATGAAGGTAAAGGGAAAAAACCAGCAGAGAAGGTTTTTTTTCTGAAATTGGAAGTGTCTTAGGCTCATAAGCTAGCAAAGGACAGGACTTGGGTATTTAGAAGTTAAAGATATATTGTCTTTTAATGTTTAAGTGGCAACTTATGTTCTTCTGAAAACTTCAGATTCAGTTTCATAGCAAAAATGATAGAATGCTTAATGCTGTTGTTTTCTTCTTATTGAATGTAGTTGCTCCATTTAATAGCCTGGACTGCTGCCATCGTACTATCATATACACATGTGCACTCCCAGTCAGGAAAAACAAACAGTTACCACACAGGTTCAATCAGATTAAAGGTTCCCTGTGTGAGAGCTGAATATCAAAAACCAGATTGGTGCATTAGATTTCTCTTGTGCCCTGTTTGATTTTAACGTGCATAATAAATGTCTCTTCATTTCTCTACCCAGCTTTCTCTATAGCTGTTTTTTTACTGCAGACTGCACAAATCATTAAAGTAGTACTTTTAGTTGAGCGCTGCATTTGAAGACCCTGAGTGATGCTCGAGGCTTCCAGAAAGCTGTAGTTGACTCCCTTCAGCCTCAGTGCTGCCACGTTTCATGCCACCTCTTACACTCCGTTTCAGGATCCACAGGCTGCTTTTGACACCAGGTTATGTCTAGTGAACGTCTAGGTTCAGGGTGTTCAGTAAGACAAGAAATTTCTAAGGTGACTCACAGGCACTCGCAGCCACCAACCCTAAGAAATTAAGAAAGATTTTCATCATCTTCAAAAGAGCCTGGTGTCTTTTTAGCCTTTAGCTACAAAATATTTAAATAACAGCTCTAAAACCTGTGGGCTCTGCAGATTTCTATACCACTGAATTCAATTACTGCAGGATCATCTCTTCCTACACAATTTTCCTGTGTTGAGAAATAGTTTTCTTCTTGACGCAAATTCCAAGGCAGATGCTTGAAGTTCTCTTCGGCAAGCAGGGAAAAGCAAGCGACTGGGTCTGGATTTTGCAGCTGATTATCTCTCAAGGAATGGGTCTGTGAGTAGACTACAAACAAGTAAAGAACTTCCCTTTCCATCTAAGGGGTTGTAAAAATAAACTTATAATGGAATTTTATCATTTGAGAAATGAAAACACAAGCAAAAATCTCCTCCAGCCTTCCTCTTCTTCTCTTCCCTTCATGGGGTAACACACTTGCTGTTCTGTAGTGACAAGATGAGTTAAAATAAAGTGACTTCAGAGATCCCCTGAGCTCCAGGCTGCAGAGTGTTGAGGTTAAGCTTGAGGTTTGCCTGCTCAGCTCCTTTTTTCTTTTTTTTTTTTTTTATTGGGTCTTAAACCTTTCCCCACACTAAATAAACACCCTTTTATAGGCTTTTCTTCACAAATGGCAAGTTTTGTAACCTTATATGAAAAACTCTCGTTGCTGATTCAGACTAAATCTTCATTTGTTGCTACTAGTCCTGCTGTCCCCAAGAGAGCCACAGTGCTCTGAAGAACAGTGCTGCAGGCTGGTGCTTGCCTAGTCCCACTGGCCCTCCTCCCTTGCTGAGCCTACATTTGAGCTTCAGGTCCAATCTGTTTTGATCTTTGTGTCCTGGATCTGGTTTTGGTGGCTTAAATATATCTATGGATCTTACTGTGTGATGTGCATCATCCAAGCACTAAGTACCTAACCAGTTGCTGTGCCTACACAGCCAAATGATTTGCATGATTATAATATGATCAGGCGTGTATGTTCTATCTTTAATTTAGCTGGTACAGGTAACAAGAAAAAATGTAGCGGGCACCGATCCTTTGTGGAGCGGCAACTGCAGCACTATGCCAGGTCCCCAGAGGGCTTGTACAGTTCATGCTCGGGTCTCTGTTGGCACATCTGCTACCATTACTGCTTTGCCACCGCGCCATCGTCTGTCTGGGTGGATGCAGCATTTGGAAAGACGCAGGGAAAAAAGTCTACTTTAATGGACAGCATCTTTCTCTTAACTCTCCCAGAACCCTATCATTTATTATCTTGTCTTTTCCTTGCTTTTATACTTGCAAGTATCTCATCAGAAGAAATTACCAGCAAAATTACTCTGGTGCTTGTCTCTTCCTATTTCATCACCAACACACAATGTATACCATTTACAATAACAACTCCTATCACTTTTGTGATGGCACTGCTACACATTTGGTGTGACACATGCAAAGGGAGATCAGTGGAAAAGGCAAGGAGCTCATGTTCTAATGGATAACAAAAGTTGGAACATGCATCTTTTTTGGCAGTAGTCTCCAAACCTGTGATCTGTTGAAATTTTAATTTGGAGGGCAATCCAGATCATGTCACTTAAATCCACCTCTTTTTCTACCCAGCTCATCAGCTGCAAGATGTTCTTTTTTCAGTATCTTCATTCTGGACACATTAAAATCAAACAAAGTCTTCCTTAGAGGAATACTTTATTACGATTTTGTTATCCTTTCTTTCTCAGTGTTGCTACAAGAATTGTCATATTTTGTCGGGGAGCGTTGTATATACTTGCAAGATCAACTACAGAAAATGTATCTTACTGTCAACTTAAGCCTTGATCTGGAAAGGAATCAGATGAACCCATGTAGAAATCAACAGTATCTGTGTAAGCACAAAATAATCTTCCCTAGGTTTACCTATTTCAGTCCTTATTTTACATTTGCCTGTTTGTTTTCCTGAAGTCAGCTTAAAGTATAATTGATATTCTTTTATCTTTGTTAACAGGACTATGTTTGCATGCATTTTACTTGCCACCATTTTCTCTCCCTTTCAAAAACTACTGTAAAGATTACCTGCTTCATATGTATGTTCTGGTAGTTCACGGGATTATGCTGCTGAGAAGAAAATACTATTAATATCTGTAACATCTAGAGAAGAACAGAGGCAAATTCTAAAATAGTTTACGGAACTGATTCTTACCTGAATCATTCAAAAATAGTTTAGTGGAGAATCATTGCCTTGGCATATTTCTGTGATCAGTGCTTATCCACTACATAAAATGATTCCTGCTGACCTTAGTGGATTTCAGAAAAGGTTCTTGGGGTGGCAGAATGGAAAGTAAAATGAGATCCGTGATCAATAAAATTGCAAGAGATCATGTGTTATCTTTTCTTAACCATTTTGTTAAAGGTTTCTTTTCTGGCAAACATAAATGAGGCAAATGTATTCAATTAATTTTGCTTTTTCATTTTCTAATAGTCAATAATATTCTAATGATTCGTTATTTGAAATTCCTCCTAGAGCAAGTTCTGCAGCTAATACCTCTATCCATATACAGAACAACGTTTTTAATCACATGAACCTATTTTTGCCAAAGTAGGCCTTAGGTCTGCAGTTTTTCTCAGGGAGTTCATTACAAACACTTAATATTCAAAACTTCTTTGTAATGGGAGACATTAAGTCACATGATACTTAATACTGAATTGGTAACCATAAATATTCCTACCGATATAACCATTCTAAATGATTCTTAAGTCTACCGAGGATAAATATAATAATTTTTGTATGTATACAACTGCAAATCTGGTGTTACTTAAGGTTGCTATTTTGCAACACTTTCTAACAGAAACTGAATTTTTAAAATATTTATGAAAAAGGAAGCTCTACCTAATTAGGATACAATTCAAGTGAATTGACATCAGAAAAAATATATTCATACACTAGGTTGTCTTTACATAAATAAATTTTCTTTACAGAAAAGATTATATTAGGCTGTCAATTGGATCAAAATGTCCTTAAAGTGGATTATAATTCCTCGAGTAGATTCCCAATGTGAAAAACAATGAAACAAGTAGTAGTGAAAAAGGTTCTCCTAATAAGAAGTGTTATGTCTGACCAACTCTCTGGAGAAGTTTTACTGCTCTCCACAGAGCAGTAATGTTCACTTTATTTTGTACCTCTAAACAGGCTGGAAAAAAAAAGGTATCAATGTTACTTAGCTGCGATACAAATAAATATTCATAACAATGGCACATGCATAGCTAATTGAACAGTTTTTGTTAATATTATACTAGATATTCATGGACATGTGCCTTTTTCTATAATGAAAATACTGCCTAAGGCTAGCTTTGTTTTTCTTGTCAAGAACAATTTATGTGCTTTCATTTAAATGAATATAAACTTCTATTCTCATGACAAAATAATTCACCATTAATTTGGGTAAAGAATTTCTTTATTCCCTTTGTAGTGCATTTTATTGAAAAAGAAAAGCCTAAATGTATCTCAAATTTTCTCTTATGCATTCTGTCTAATTTCTGTAATAACTGGCATGAATATGTAGGATTTCAGTGATTACTTGCTAAGTAAATATGGGATATGGGTATATGAGAGACTTTATTTAAAATTAATCTGAGAAGAATTTTCTTGAAATTATTCCTTTGCAGATGTTTTAATTCATTGGTTTACACACACAATTTAGGAATATATACATTAAAACACTACTCTTCCCTTTTCTTTATTTCCTTTTCTTATTTTTACTATTGCTCTTATTTGTAGCTGAGATTCTGGTCCTCGGTGTTTTGAAAGGTGAAGACAGCTAGAGCAAGATCTCAGGGACATAAATGAAAAAAAGTAACACGGATGGAGATACTAGCTGATGAGAAAGGGCTGAGGGTTTTTTCCTTCCTTTTATCATATAGTAAAGTATATATCCCTTCTTTCTTGGGGCTCTTTTTTTTTTTTCTCATCTTATTAACTGTTTACACATTCTTCTCATTTAAATTTCAGTGATGTTACTTAAAGGTAACAAATGGTGCTAAGCACTGATTTAACTAATGAATTAATTCAGTTCAGATGGCAAATTAAGGTTGTCTACTAAATAGAATATAACTCTATTAGAAGAGTGTGAACCTCAGGCTACTCTGCTGCCTGTAACACCTAGGTTATTGGTTACATTATGAGTCTTTCACAAAGTCCCTAAATTACAATTTTTGGCAATGCTCTTTTAATGAAGTGCTGATACCCACCACGCAGTTCAAGCACCTAAAGGGGGCAAAAAGGCAAATGTAGAAAAAGCAGGTAGATATTAACTCTTACTGGAGATGGTGGATCCGCGGTTATATACCAGGGAAGATCTTGACTTATTTTAAAACTACTTTTAAGCGTCCTAAATTAGTACTTAAAAATGTCGTGTATTTAGCTTTCAGGAAGGATAAGCTCCATATTGTGTTTTTTCAGGTGATTATAAAGCAAGGCATTATAGGTTCTCATAATGCAGAGCTGCAGTGACTCCTTGGTATGCTCTCTCTTGGATTTTGGAAACTTTTTCTAGCCATGAGTAATTAGTTAATTGTGAAATGTATTCAATCACAGCCATCTCTTCTGGGTGAGGGAGGTGACATTTCTTTGCGATGCGTAGTCTTACCTCACACTGGATTTGAGATGGTGTCTCAGAGTAAAAGAGCTACCTTCGTTCTTCTGTTAATGACATCATTTAGACCATTCAGACATTAATTAATTTGGAAGGCTAGAGAAGGAGAGGTTTTCCCATTAGGAAGGGGCAATCTAATGTGATTGGTATCCCTTGTGTTGCCTTTAAGTTCAGAGAAGCTATTTTTGGATAAATACATGCTGCATCCTGACAACCTGCACAGTTTGCAAACATCTGGGTGTACAGAACACAAGTACGATGCTGAGTTTAGGAGAAGGAAAATGGTGAGACCAAATGCAGTATGTTTTGCGATGCCAGGTCTTTAGTAAAGCTCTCTGATCTCTGGGCAAAAAAGACTGCCTTGCTTGCAGCCTGCTATTTCTCTTACAAAAACAAAACACACCAAAAAAAATGGATGGAGGGTGGCATGAAAAACTCTTTCTGAACAAGACAGTAAGAAAATCAAAAGATTGTTATAAAATTAATTTAAGAAAAGTACATTAAATGTTTTACCTAGCACTTTTGTCTAATAACTAGTTTTCTATATATATGACCGTAATAGGGATATTTTTTTGTGTAGGTAGAAAGAGTTGGATTTTAAATAATTCTAAAAGACTATTATCCACCCATACAGGAGTAATACAGCTTGAAACAACAGAAGGACTTAAAACATTCTAAGTTTTGGGTTTCTTTCTTCTTTTTTTGCCTTTTTTTTTTTTTTCTTGATTCTATTTTTGTAAGTGAACATGTGGCTTGAACAGATTATCTGGAAAATGGGAACCTGCCTGGGATGGAGGGAATATGCCATGGGCTGTCCTGGATTAGGCGAGGTCCAAAGCAGCACAGAATATTCCCAGCACCTCTGGCCAGGAGCAGGTGGTGGATTCTGTGGCCTCTGCCACAGAACCTGGCTCTGGTCTGGGTAAGCACAGACCAGCAGCAAACAGGTACCTTCTCATGGACAACATGTCAACCCCAAAGGTTTCCACACCCAACAGAAAACTGTGAACAAGTGCAAACTTTTATGATGATATGTAACAGTGCCACCTGGTGATTTTTTTTCCATCATCTATGTGATCTTTAGAGAGTTCTTGGCCAACCTAAGCTCCCTTCATGTTGACAGGAGTTTACTTTTAGTGGAAGTATTTGTGTCCCTGCAGGAGGCTCTTGGAAGTACTGGCTCGTTTGTTTTCCACACGCTGTAAACATAATCCCTTCTCCTGCTCTTACCTAGTCTTGCTTTTTGTGTCATTTGGCTTCCAGTCTAGCAAGTGGTATAATTGCACTGGGCTGACTGTATTTAGATGGGTAGCTATACAAACAAACAGAAAAAGGGGCTGATTCAGATTCTTTAAGGCCAGATTATGCCTTGAAGATCTCCAGGAATGGAGAATGCTTTGTAAACAATGCCGGGTACTGATAAGAAGCAATAACTCTATAAGACCCTGAACTGAATTGGATTTCATGGCATTGCTGTGCTCTCTGTTAAGAGAGGTAAACCTGCGAGTATTCCACAGAAATTACTGCATTTTCAGACTAGTGAAGGGATATTAGCAAGATAAAAATGTATACCTCTTCCAAATTAGTGGTCATATTTCTCAATTCAAGTCCTGAAACTGTCCAGACTGTCTAAAACAATAAAGATTTTTACCATATGTAGTGCATAAAAACATGTTCATGTAGCTTAATGTAAAAAAGCCGCTTATAATTGAATCCTTGTAAGATGTGGCTACGTCTTACTGCCTGTCCAAACTGTTCCTGTAAAAGCCATTTAAATAATGCTTCAGAGAGAAACTGTGTATTTGGCACAGAAGACTTCTACCATCAACAAGCAGAAATGTATTTTTGTGTAATTTATCAGGAAAATATTTTGTGTGCAGCAAATGAAGGAAAGTCTCCTATAATTCTTTGTACAGGATAAAAAAGCTGGATGAATGTGCGCTGCTGCATCCTTTGCTAAAAAAAAAAAGTCATCAGTTGTTAACCTTGCATATAGTTGAGGACTGAATTAGATCCTTCTTGTAGCTCCTCTCTTTCTCACAGTCAAGCATGTTGAGAAAAAGCAGATGGATTACGTTTTACTTGTTACAATGCACTGGATGATTTTAATTTTATTTGTTGCATGGTTCCGTGTAGTAACAAAAAGTGCAGATGTCCTGGCCCTCCTGTCATTGGACGTGCTAGATTTGAAGTAGGAATTTTATAAAAAATGTATTCTTCTTATAATTTTTAATATGCATAAGCTTCACTGGGGGGGGGGGGGGGGTGGCAGGGTGTAATTCCTTAAAAGGGAAGGCAATATTAATGAGGATAGGGACAACGTCTGGAAAGCCATACCTGTTTGCATCTCACGTTGGCTTCATGAGTAGCCTTAGATCGCACCTCATTCTTTTAACGGACTTGCTTTCCCAGTTGATAAACGGGAGCAAGGAGGCCAGTCTCCTTTAGAAATGTGCCCAGAGACTCACTGATGGGAATGTTATATCTTTTTGCTTCTGCTAATTTAGCAAAGCAAAAAGTATTAGACGAAAACATGCATATTCTCCTCTTCTACAAGGCTGCCAACAGTCATGGCAACTGACAAACAGGAGAGTACTTGTGTGAAACTCCCAGCCCACCTACTTGGAGAGAGATGTTTTATGGAGATTTGTTTGTTTACAGCCTTCCCAGGTCCTTAAGAAAAGGAAAATTTGCTTCTTTGCATCTTAGGACAAATAGTGAAAACTCAGTGTTTTGCTTGTTTATTGAATTCCACAGCAAACAGATTAACAGCCTAAGTCCGATTCATCACCTCAGACCGCATTAAAAGTGCTATACCATCACACCATTTAATGATGTCTTTTATGGTCACAATAAGATATTTATAATGAGAGACTTAAACTTTCATGTTTCTTAATTAAAGAGATTTTCTAAACTAGTTGTAACCTGCATTTGGCCTTATGATGCCTCCCAGAATAACAATGATCTACCAGTTAATATGTAAGGGCTCACGACTGATTGTTGCTCCTCTTCTTCTGCATATTAAGTAGCGTTCATTAATTAATATTCAGCTTGCTTGCTTCTTGCACACAGGACATCATCTTTGCACTGGGTTCCCAGTAGACAAAAGAATAATTGTAGTTTAAATGAAAAGCTTTAGAGATCCCTTTGAGTGGGGTGTTAAGATTACAAACATGAAAAAGAGTTCAGGGGCTACAGAAATTTAGGCTTTTTTTATTGCAGCAAAAATGTGGCTTTAACTGGTTTAGTTTGGAACATCAAGCTACGTATTATCCATACGAATGCCTTAATGTATTCTCTAGGGGCTTATCTGTATAGAAACTGGACCAAGACAACTGAATTGGCCAGAATCTACACTTTCAGGTATTTCAGTACATCTATGTTGCCACCTTTTTCCAGAATAACACCCTATTTTTACGACTAGTTTTGAAATGGGTCTCTTTCATTATGTCACTTAGTTGATTTGCACTTTTATATAAGAACTGATTTATCCAGTTTCCGGTTTGCACAGATGAGATCAAAGTTTCTAGTTCAAGTCTATTTCTTGATGAGCTGTACACAATCACTTTTGTCGCTTTCAAGTAATCACTTTGCCAAGACAAACTATCAGACAGCAAAAGCAGTTTAGCTTGATAACTCTGCAGAAATTCTGAAAAACAAAAACACAACAGCTCATCTCAGTGTTAGCCCTTCTGGCAATTAATATTGAGTGCAAGCTTGTCTTATTTTGGAACCATTGATTCTACAGTCATTTTCTTTCTTTAATTAACGTGATTAATTTCTACAGAAGTGACACTGTTAACATGTTCCCATACTGAAAACAAAAGTTATAAACAGATACAATTTTGTGTGTGAGGAAACTCATCCACAAAACACACACATTTCTCCTGCATTCAAACAGCATCAAACTACTAGAGAATTTACAACCGTATCCCTACACTGTAGTCTGACCCTATTTGCAGTCTCTTATAAAAGCAAATAAAAATACATACGTTAAAAAATTTGCCCCACCAGAAACTTAAAGTTTAGGTGTCTGTGCAGTCACCTACAAAGCAGATCTGTTTTGCAGCTGCATATTAGTTTCCTTATTTTTAATGGGGCCAGGAATTTTTTTGTTTATTTCCTTGCATTTTTTTCCTTTTTTTTTTGTTTTTTTTTTTTTTTTTTTAAACAATAAGTCTCCCTTTGGGACATGTCACTTGAAGCTTGTGTTTGTCATGCTCCTGGTGCAGGGAAAAAACACACACTAAATTCAATCTTTAAATTAAGCTGTAACCAAGCTTGTATATTCATTAGAGGAGAAAAATTCTCTTCTGAGAAGTTCAAATTGTTTATTGATTTTCATTTCTGTGTTCAAGTGAAGCTTGAGTAAGTCTGTCTCACTGCAGTCCCTCTGGGGCAACACTGCCAACAAGTGCATCACATTTCAACCCAAGTGAGCAGTTAGCAACAAAAATCTGAGAATTCCTTTAAAACTATATTAATAAATAGTTAGAGGGTGAGATTTCCAGTTCAATATAGCTGATTCTTTTGCAAAGGGAATAAGAGGCTTGAATTGCAGGCTATAAATGACAATCCTCTTGAAAAGCCTTAAAGTAAAATCAGGTGAGTGGGAAGTACAATTAGTGCTGTGCTGTTTGGGGAGTGGGGGGATGGGGGAAATACAGAGAGGAGAAGGGAGCTGCTACATTTTTCTTAAAATTTTTATGCTGTCATATTGACCCCATTCTGTCCAGCTGTAGTCATCTTATGAGCCTCTCAGCAAGGAGAAAAATACATACAATAGAAGTTACTGACACTTAATGTTCCTCTTTTTAGTGTTGTCTTAAGAACACGTTTCAATGAACAAAGAACAACTTAAGAATGCGTACAACTGGTACCACTTAGAGAAACCAGGAGCCTGTCTTGGAGGTGGACTGAGTGACTGACCCTTGGTTTGCAAGAAACATGAGTACCATGAAAACTATTTAAATATCTCACTGCTGGGTAAAAAGTATGCTGAGCTATTTGTCTTTAGATTCTCAAGGTTAATTTCAATTAAGAAATCTAATTAAGCAAATCTGAATTTATTAAACATGTCAGATTTTCACCAGAATGAAATCTTTTTACCCCTTTCCTTTCCAAGTTCCCATGTAGGTATGAAGATCTTTTTTTTGAAAACAAAGCATGTTTGTACGTTCTGGTCTTGTTACTGGTTAGGAACAGTTTGTGTCAGCAATGTGGGATAAGACAATGAAAGATAATTCCAGATTCTCCTCATAAAGATAAGCAAGCAGCATCTCGTGCCAAATAGAGAAACATTAATTTAAATACATAGAGGATCCCCCTACTTTCTTTGACTAGTCATAGGGCAAAACTGTGAATAAAATATTTGAAAATACTCCCGGTAGAAATTACCAGCCATGTTCTTCAATAATTCATCAATGAATAGAAGATGTAAAAAAATAAGATAAAAAGTGGGGGAAATAAGCATCATCTGGGTATCTATTACACTGCCTTGTATTTCATGCAGGAGAGAAGGGCAATCATGACTGCAGATTCTTTTTGAGCAAGATTCATAGGTATCAGTGGGCATCTATTTCATCAATCCCACAGGCAGGTGATTAATGAAAAAAAAAAAAATCCAGCCTTATCCTACGATGTGTTCACAGTAACCTCAATTTTTTATAAAACTCTTTCTCTGACATTTTTGTCTCTGATTCCGCTGACTCTACTATGATGGTTTACCTCTGTTGCTGCTTGGCTCAGTGTGCACACGTAGAATTGGGATGCCAAAGCTCCAGCTAGAGCTGATATTCCTGAGGTTATATGTTGTTTTTCTTCCCTCTCCCACCTCCCATCACAGGCTGTGTGTGTAAGCGAACCCTTTGCAGCAACTCTTTGCCAACACTACTGTAACTAATGGGTCAGCACTGAGGAAATGGTGAGTTATCATTTTAAAATATGGACCGTGAGTCCAAACTTTCATCATTTCAAAGCATTCCGTGCCTTTTTCTTTCTCCTGAGATATTCATGTTGCGTGTAGAAAGTGAGGGTTTGAAATATTCATTTCAAATGGCTGTTGATTAAATCATAATGGTAAAGTCATCTATTTCTGAAAGCTCTATTTCAGACAAGATTTATTCAAGAAAAATTAAAATAAGATTCTAAAGCTTGCTCTGAAGATTAATTTTTTTTTTAAGAAGGGAACTTTGAAAATGTCTGAGTGATGACTTTTAATTACCAAATGATTTTAAATGCCAAGTGATGGCTTTTAATTCCACTTAATTTTTTCGGCCAAATTATTTAGGCACTTTTCAAAACCCTCAGCTCCCCATTTTTAATGCATAGGCTAGAAGAAAAAGCAGTTGGGCTGTTAGTACTGACAAACTGCTAAACATCCCATTCACATGGAGACAGAGGCTCGATTTCCTCCATCCCTTTATCCCACTTCTCTTCCCTTTTACCCCAGCAGACAGACTTTGCCTGACCATTGAGGTCAGGTTCCAACTAGCTCCAACTGGGTTACTTCTTCGTTTGCCATCTTAGTTTCTTACTGACTCTGTGTTTCATTATTCTCTTACATTGCTCTTCTCATGGATTAAGATGAGGAAAAACTATGTGGACATCCCTGCTCTTATGTCTTAGATGGTGCTTCAGGTACTGCTGGCCGTACTGGAGTTTCTCTCCATTTGATCTTTGGAGCTGTTCTGTTACATAAACATATACACTTGTGTGTGTGTTTGAGTATAAATGTTTCTTGGAACAGACTGTTGAAAATGTCTCCTATATCTTAAGTATTTGTCAGTTGAAATATTTGTTATAATGAAGAGCTGTGTATACACAAGAGATTAGCTGGTGTAACAGTTTGATGGTTACGGCTTTCAAACAGTTTAGCCAAGGGACCTCAGCTGGGTCTTCCATGTTCCAGAAAATACTCTGTATGTAGACTGTGAGCAGAGATGAAATAGTAAAGTTACAGCCAAAGGAGCTGAAGGGGAAAGAGAGGTGTTTGACTCCTTGTCAGCAGTTTGGGAACTTTAAAACTCTTCCAGGTAAAATGTTAGCCATAATGTTTATAGATCACCACAAACACTTCCATCAGTGGTAGCATCTCACTTTTCAGTTCAAAACAAACAATGTTTTGCTGGAAAATTTCCAGAATAGTGCTACTTAGTGTCACAATGACAGACTGGTCTAATGAATCTGCAAATCCAAAAGTGAAGGAAAGATAGAACTGAAATGAGATTTTGTACGTGTCTTCCATATAGCAGGCAAAATAAAAAGTGTCACTGAGAAGCTGACGATTTCTGAATCTCATTGGTTTAACTTTGTTGGTTACAGTTTATTGGTCTCTGAATTTCTCTGCTCCTTTACATCAGTTGTCTGTCCCTTGATGTTTCTCACTTATTTGAGATTGTTCAGGTCTGTTGTTGGATCTCTTTGTTGAACTGCTGCAAATGTTGATGTCTAAATATTAAACATTCTATGAACAAGGACTCCAATAACACTACTGCGTGTACGCATCTTTCACATGGGTCTTGAAAGTCCGTGCACAATCATGGAGTATTACAAAGTAACAGTTCACCAAGCTTGAGAAGCTCCTAAAGACACAGGATTCACCAAAGGTTTTAAGACAACTATGAGCTGGAAAGAATGATCTGGATTCTAAACTCCCCATCATTTTCCATAATTTTCTCGTGGAGCGAAATATTCCGTGGCATTTTGGATTCTCTTGGTTTGCTGCATACCAGAATTAGTCTGCCAAGCTGGCATATAGCTGAAGGAAAATCTAGAATTTCTTGAAATAACAGGGTGGTTTAAATGGTGGGTGGTCTGTTTAAAGGAGCTAATCCAATGCAGGAGGTAATATATCCTTGCACTTCTTGGAATTCAACCACATTAGGTGCATGTGTGGAGAGTGCCAAATTGCTTTTCTTTACACAAATGAAAACATTTAGAGAAGATGCTGCTTTTTTCTCCTGAGTTGTCCAGAGAAAATGTGCTATATCAATCTACTTCGATCAATTACTAAGGTCCCACCAGTCCGTCACAGTCTGAGGTGGAGCTTGGGGAAAATGTCGCAGGTCTCTGTCTCCTGTTCTTCCCTTAACAGCCATTTTGCTGCTATTAACTGGATGCTTCCAAACACCCCAAAGTCCTACAGCATCTGGTCCATGGGCCAGATGCCATAAATGTTAATTTGTGCTGGAGAAAGCCCCGAATCCAATTATTACTGCTTAAGGACAGATTTTTTTTTTTTTTTCCCCTCCTCCAGTGCTATTTGTTTCTCATGCTATGTTTTTTGGCCACATAAGACTAAACTGCTCTGACGAACCTGGATGTGCAAAACGCATCAGGCTACACCCCATAGCACTGTTACATATCATCAATCAGCTAGATGTAATGACCAAGATATGGGACATCTGGGGTTTCTGCAGAAATGTTCATTAAAAAATAATATCTAGATTCCTGTTGGTTTATTTTTTTCTGGTTTTAGATGAGTAACGCATGGGCTTTGTTTATTTATTTGAAATTTAAAGTTTGCATTTTCATGTTGACGGGAAACATTTGTGCAACTGTGTCTTCTCTAGGATAATGATCTTTCGAAAGACCTTACTGAAAGGCAGAGGACAAAAGGAGAAAGAGAAGGATTCTGCTAAAAGGCTTTCTCTGTGTTTCAGTAAATGGTTTCCAGATTCTCTGTTTCAAGAAACATCAGCTGACCTCTCTCTTTTATCAGCTACAACTCCTTTTTCAGTCTTTTCACATACATATGTTGTTTTGTGGGGTTCTGGGGGGAAGTAATTTTTTTTTCTCTCAATATTTACTTTCTTCTCCAAAACTTTTGTTCCTTTCAATGTATTGACAGTTGTCTTAGGAAAGTCTCATGCTTGTCTTTACTCATCCTCCTCATCAGCTTTGAATGTGTACATGATGGTGATACTATCAAAGCACAATTTTTCTTTGGTGCAAAGCACTGTGCAGTTCCTCATCCACTGTCTGGTGTGGGGGAGGTTTATTTATCATTAAAAAGGCTTGATTTTTTTCAGAAATCAGTTTTCATAAGAGACTGCCAGACAAAAATTAATTCCATCGCACACTGAAAGCTCTTGGGCCTAATACTTACTGATTTCCAGGAAAGTTCCCTGATTTACACCCTGAGAGGTGAGGAATCAGAACGCCAGTGTGTAATGTCTTTAATATTAGGGGAGATACTGGTGATCTAATTCCATCAATCTGAATTCTGCCAGGCAACTGTCTCTTGGAATCAAAGTCACCTTAGATTAGATGACGCAAACAAGGATGTAAATTTTGTTTCTCAAGAGAGCTTGTTTAGTAGCTTAGTATCAGAGGCTTCTAATTACTCTGGATACAAGTTTTCATTCTTTCAATCAGTTAGTACATTACTACTTCTATTAGTACAAAAATCTGCCATATGTTTTTACAGTGAGCATGTTAATCTGAACACTGACCTTCACAGCATTGTCACTGGCTATGCTCAAAGCTGACTTTGTGGGAAGCGTTTTCATCAGCGGTGTCAAAAACCTTCAATAATTAAAGTTACTATCACATATGTACATTTTTTTTCTTTTCTTATAATAAAAGAAGTCTCCTCTAGAGCAAACAAAGAGAGAAAAAATTAATTGATCTGACACTTGAGCTGAGAAGACATACTTTAAGGAATACCACTTAAAGGAAAAGGAAGTTTGGAGTCTCAAATAATTAAAATGAGAATTTGGCCAAGCAAACTAAGGTATTTTCTTTCAATATACTACTTCACATAGACTTGCAAAGTCTTTCCATGTGTCTTACATTGCCGGACCTTTTTTCCGAACTTTTAGAAAAACAGCAGGATTAAGCTCAGAGCCTTTTCCTATGAGAGAGGCAATAAAAATACAATCAAAACCATGCAATTTTATTCAGGATGTGTGCAGTATAAATAATTTTATTTCCACTTTAGCCTGTACATGCTTGTCTTGTTTTCTGCAAATCTTTGGTACACTTGGATGCTGTACGGGGACCTCCTCATTTGCATCTTCAAAGATAGATTGACAATTACCAATACCTAAAATTCTTAATACAGCTCTTTTATAAAAGCAGCCATTACATTGCCTAAGGAAATTACGTGAATATGGGAGGATATATTCCAATAAATTAATAAATACTTAAAAAAATCCAGGTTAAGGGGGGAAAAAAGGCGGGGGGACAGGACAAAAACAAAAGCAACCTCTGCTTTGGCAGTGAAAGGATGAAACCCTTGCTATTAAAGCTTTTGAATATTCTTTTTTAGCCCTAACTGGTAGCAACTGTCTTTCTGAAAATGGAGACCCTAAGACACAGAGTTTCAGATAATACATGCTATCTGTGTACCAGTCATGTTGTTCTATCAATCATTCTTATGTAGAAGATATTTATATGCTTATTTCATCAATTTGAAGTCCTTCATGTCCAGCTGTCAGTATAGGATATTTCAAGGCCCCAAAAACTTTTTATAAAGACAGAATAAGTCAACAATATTTTACTTTTTTTTTTTTAGCTAAGCTTGAGATTTTTTGAGTACTATAAACTCCCTTTAAACAAATGAGACTTATTCTCAATAAGAAACTACAAGAATAAAGTCTCTAATACAATATCTGTCATAGCCTGTCATTGTCTTTGCCCACAAGTTCCTTTGCAAGCAATGAAGAAGCCATAGCAATATACTCTAACAACAGTGAATGTCTTTTTTGATTATATAAATAAATAAAACAAGACAGGCATATGAAACCAGATCACTCCATCAGTTTGTGGTGTTCCCATAAAAGGGATGGAGGAGAAGACAAACATTTATAGGAAGGGAAGTTTCCCCGCCCTGTAATGGCCACAATAAATATGTGTGGTGGAGAAAAATAAATGTGAGGAGAAGACATGCACACCCGATGTTGAAGAAAAGCCCGTTCATGCTTAATACATTGGAGAAATTGTTCAAGAGCTACTCATCCATGTTAAAAAATATTACCCCTGTAATCCTGCCAAGGACAGTGAGACCTATTGTAGTTGACTGAATAAGTACTGGTCGTTCAAGTTAAAGTGTCATAGGGGCAGCTGTAATTTATACACCCAATTTTTCTAACACATCCAAAACATTTTTTTTAAGAAGCAGGCTAGATTCTTGGACAACATAAATTGGTACAGCTAATTAAAGCCAATGGCTCCATTGCAGGTTTTCTGAGCTGTGTCTCTTGTCCACCATTCATCACTTTGCCTATTTGCACAAGTTGTTCACTCTTAATTTTTGCCTGAGATCTTGTGTATCTGCCAATTTTAAAAATCATGGCAGAGATTTGTTTAATTTTGAATAAGATTGGATTAAAAAAGTGCTAGTCTAAACTTATATGAAAAGCTGAAATGCGTAAGAGGGTCACCAAGGGCAGGACAGAGCCCTTAGTCTGCGCAGGATTTATTGTGATTAGACAAGCTTTATGCCAATCACCATCATTATCAGGAATTGTATTGTGGGTCAGGAACCAACTTAGAAAGGAGATTGACCATATGGATGTGAACCTAATGGATTAGTATTTTAATAAACAGGGCAGGCTGACGTAAAAAACAAACTTTTCTTTTTTTTTTTTTAAAGTGCAAATACACTGCATGATAAAGTATCTCATGTCAGCCTGTAGGGCTCAAAAAAAAGAGGGGTCATAAAAACTGCATGTTGGGCTGCAGGGGATGAGGAAGGGAGATTCTGGCTGAAGAGGTCTCAAGCCAAGAGCCAGCGTATCAGGTCCATATCAGTACATTCACAAGAGTTGTGTGGGAGGGCTCTGCCTAGCAAAGATGGGTCTCGGCTGCAAAACCTGCCTGTCTAGGACTGTGGAGGGTGTGTGGGTGACTTTGCTTTTGTCTGCTCTCTGCAAGGGATGCTGTCTCTGGATCATCTGATCCTGGTTAGTCCTGGTCCTGAAAGCCATCGGATTAAATAAGCAGCACCAGAGTCTTTCTGCTACTCGCCTATGCACCCTGGGTGCCAGCACCTAACTCTATGCTATGAATCATCTGCCTTAGAACACCCATGGTAGTTTAAAGGCTTCCCCTCCTGCCAAACAGTGCTTCTCCCTCACTTAAGCATATACAACTTTTTTTGTGGTCACACTGTAAACCAGATTGAGAAAAAGATACACTTTTAAAACCAAAGTCTTTTAACTTGATCATTCATTGTTTCTACAAAGCCGAGGGTGATGTGAGGATGCAAGAGGGCTGAAAGTCCTCTTTATCACCAAAGGAAGTATAGCTTGGATCTAGAATTAAGATTTCACGGCCTGGATTTGTTTGCAGAGGTTTGTACGCATCTTGGTGTCTGTAGTCGAGTAGATGTAAAACTCAGTCTGGAAACACAGAGAAAGGTGTGTTGAGGCACACTGAACAGTTAGAGAGGAATTAGAATGGGGGGGGGGGGGGGGNTAAGTGATAGTTTCCTAGTAAAAAGGACCTCACGCATTTTTTTCTCGTTCACCTTTTAGACAAACTCCTATACAACAAGTCATGGGACTTGCATGTAAATGTTAATAACCTTCTACCTGGCATCCTAGTGAGCAGAGTAAAGCCAAGTACCAGCCTTTGCTCCTGCAACTGAGCCAGAACCTCACAAATACCTGCCACCCGCAGCCACCCCAGACCCAGGGACAGTAGGGGTAGGTCTGTCACAGATGTGAGAGATGTACAAGGAGCTAATAAAGTCAAGAGCAGCAATTTCTTTCTCCTTCGGTTTCTGAAGGTTAGAGGTGGAAATGTTTGTCACTTTTCCTTGTGCCCTTTCATTGTCCCCTTTTGTTTAGGTCCCTTCCCTTTTCTTTAAGACAGGTCTCCAAAGACTCCAGCAGAAAGGGGTGCTTCTGCTCATATAACCACCTATTCCTTTCCTGTAATAGAAAAGTGTTAATACACAAAAGATCAATTCCATACAGAAACTGGGGAGACACAGTTTACTCCCCATACTTTTCCAATCAAATAGATGTGAGTGCATCCACTTATCTAGTCAGCCAAACACAGAAAATTTCCAGAACCTATATAACTGTTAGTAATGACAAAAAGGTTTCACATTATCTACCTCATCCACATTTCCTCAGAGATCAATATAGGCTGAGCACGTCTTCTGCATACTTCCATAAGGAGACAAATATAAAACTTACTTGCATCAAATGTATTTGGAAACCAGTTTTTAAATGGAAAAGAAGGGAGGAAAAAAATCTAAAAGAATATCAATACAATGTTAGAATTACATTATTTGAAACAAGGATGAATGAGATAGTACAAAGTCAAAAGGATTTACTCAGCAACTTTCCAGAGGTGATAAATGATCTTTGTTAAAACATGGTAGGCACAATGCATTTTACTAACATGTAAAGTATTTCAATTTGGTAATTCAAAAATGTCACAGTGCTGAAATTCCTCAAATGGCTTTGCAGTGAGGGGAGGGAATATTAACATTTCATATGGGACTTACTTTGCTAACCTCACGCAACTTCTAGCCTCTTGAAGAGCCGCAGTTATTTGGCAGATTTAGGCTTTCAGTGCTTTGCAGTAAGCACAGCAGGATTTCTGCCAATATCCCGCAGCGTGGTTTGGTGGAAGTTTAGGACTGGAACTTCTGCAAACTCTGTTTAAAAGCCCTTCTTAACCTTGGGCAAAATACTTTGTAGAGAAGGAACAGACCTTCTCTACCTTTGTAGAAAAGGAACAGACAAGAGATTTGTGCAGTGTGGCGTGAGCCAGCCCCACTCTGCACTTGGGTTCTGCTGTACCTGTCTGTGCTGTCCACTGGGGTGACACTAGCAGCGTCCAATAGCTGGAAAAGGAGAAAGCCCAGAGTAGATGCCACTTCAGGCTCCTCCTCCATTGGGTAATATTCCTCTCTCTGAACAAGCTCAGCTGCTCTATACATGGGCTGAATTAGTGTCTCTTGAAAAAAAAGTGGATGAAAGAAAGCATTATGGTGGCATAAAAGGACTCAGTAATTTTTCAGGTAGAGGAGAAGGAAGCCTAGTGCCCCAAATGCTATTGTGAGCTGCAGGCTCTGCCACTAGATGAATGGGTCCACCTTGAGAAAAAGCAGGTCGCTTGGAAAACAGGAATTAGTAAGGTAAATTATTTTTAAAACACCGTCCCCTGAAATCCACCTTAAACTATTGTTCTACAGTGCTTAATGCTATTGTCAAAGTGTTCTACTATTGGTCTCATAAGAGGCTCAAACTGTATCACATGTCACTAAAAAAGACTTCTAAGCTGTCATAATTCCTTTCTCAAGAACCTCCCAAAGTAATTACAAGTCCAAGCTATGCTTTAATGAAAGAAACCCTTCAGGAATTAAATATTATTTTAAGTAAGAAACAAGATCAGGAGACATCCTTCAAAGCCATCTTCTAACCAATGCATTTGGTGGGATTGGGGGTTTCTTGTTATTCTATATTTTCTCTATTTATAGGCATTAACTTGTAAATAGTGATGTTTGCAAGTGGTACAAAAAAAGTTACACAGGATTGAAATAGTAGAACAACTGAAGGCTCTAACCATTAAATCTGTACAGCCTCAAATCACCCCTATCCCCTGACAATTCACACAACACTGCAGAGCACACACAGAGTGTGTTCTTGTTATATGGTTATCAGTCTGGTTTCCTAGAAGGGAAAGGATAGCTTTTAAATAGAGTACCAAAGTAGAAACAAACAGCACCAAAACCATGCAGCAGTGGGCTCTCAAAATGTGTTTCATTAAAACTTCATCCATGTGTCAAATTCACATTAGGGCAAAAGAAGACTTGGAGTTTCTCCATGGTGCTTGAGGGAAAGTTCCTGAGATCTTGCTGTCCATCAACTGTCCTGCCCTCTCTGTTTGTGGTACATAAATGGAAAATAAAACATAGCAGGTTTGTTCCACATCTTGAACTTGCAACTACCAAGGGCAGGTATAAAATGAAAGTAGGAGGGCTTTATAGCCTCTGAAATAAATGAATTACTTGAAATTACAGGTGCAAGAACATGGATGTTTCAGAATGCAATGTGTCATTCATTAAGCTACAAAAGGTGTAGCCTCTTTATATTTATGGATGCCCTACAGTTTATGATAATGGAGTGATGAGTTAGTAGAGTAAAAGATTGTCCATTAACAGAAGAAAGTAAATTTTTAGCTATACTGCCTTTGTCTTCATGTCATCGTATGAAAACAAACAATAACATGATTTTTATTTATCAAAGTGAACGCATGGGCTTTTAAATATATTTCAGAAAGAAAAAATTTATTTCCTATATCTTAGGAAGTGAGTTTCAGTAAAACCAAAACGAGTTTTTGGACCCATTTCTGCCCCTCTCTGTGTTTTATTTTGGTTTTTACAGTTTAAATGTGTCTTACTCCAGGAATAATCCCATTCTAGACTGTAAACAATGGAGCAGAAAATGACTCCTTATCTTATTTGTACAACATCCAGCACTACTCTAATAAAAATATCTAGGAATGGTAGCGTGCATTCTCAGGAACACTCATGTGGTACAGTACTTTTCAATAAAGAGCAAAATATTAAATGTGAAACTTTTTAATCAACTTTGACTCATCAAAGCAAAAATCCCTCATGAAAAGTGAATATTGATTACACTCTCATTTACAGGAAATATTTGAAATGTTTTAGAACTGATAGCTATCCTGGTTTTACTCTGGCTTTTCATTTCACAGTGTGTGAATTCACAGTTAAAAAGAACCGAACAAGAGCTAAAAAGTTTAAAAATAATTTGGAATTACCTAAATGAAACTGTATCACCTGGCCAACATTTTTTGGAGGGATTGGGGGTTGTCAGTTCAGGAAATCACTCTTGATTTTTGACTTTTTCCTCACGGGTCTGAAGGGAGATAGTGTTAAAAATTTCCTAATAAATAGAAAAAACATTTCTTCCTAAGTTGCATACATGCAGCAAGAAGAACTGTAGCAAAATGAAGTCTCAGCTGAAGTAAGTATACAATATATTGATTTTTACGAAGAAATCTTTTGATTCTTTTTCTTTTAGGGAAGTGCACTGTTCAGCTTAGTTAAAAGGTAGAAAGGCAAACCAAGTCCTAGGTTGTCTTTAATGCAGCTTTCTGAAGACAGCTTTATAAAACCAGAAAGCCATTTTAAAGTGATTTGCAAAAAGGGTATATACCTCTACAGAGAAACCTTCGTCTGGGTCATTTGGATTTCTCTCTTTTCCCCGGAAGCAGCTAGTCAAAACTGTCTGTATGCAACAGAAAGATAAAATTTTCAATTAGGTTGAGTGCTGTCATAAGCAGACTACATGAGAAGGCTTGAGATAATATGCATTACATATTGATGTCTATCAGCCCTGAGAACATAGCCATGTTTTATTCCATGCCCCTTTTGTAGGTTTGGCAGCAGTGGCACCCAATAAAGGCCTAATCATATTAATTTATGCCCCTATCAATTATGCATTCAGATTCCCCCGATAGCTTGTCAGTTTTTATTCACTATTTTCTGAAAAATACGCCTATTACAGTTACTGAGCAAATAGGAGGACTGTCAGAAACTGAGATTTAAAGAATATTACTTAAAAGGGGTGGGTTTCTTTAATTTATAAATCTTGTATTATATGTCATGCATTTGTTAGTTTTAAAAGAGGTGACAGTGCAGGGACAGATGTCACATTAAGGACTTTCTGAAGACAAGGGGAGAAGTCTCCTTAAGAAAGCTCTGTGATTTATTCAACTTTTCTTGAAAGCAGAGTGTTCTGTGGTCTGCAGGTGCAGTGAAAATGTATCAGCTTTGTTAGTTTAATATGAATTTGATTTTGCGTCTCTCAAATGATGTGTGCCAATGAAGAACTTAACAAAATTATTTTCAGCTTGTAAAATGTTTTATTTCCTGGTATAGGAAACAGTTTTATAGCCAGCAATGTGTTAATGTTGCAAACTGTGTTCTAGGTTCAGTGCCCATCTTTAGGGTCGTCATAAGCAGTAAATAAGACAGATAAGTAGATGTAGTGTGTCAAGTACACAAATTGCCCCATCCAGTAACATCTACCAAGGAGCTGTGGAGTAGTCTGTGCTAGCAAGTTAAAAATTACCTTGATGTCCCTGTGGGATGTAAGACAAGTCCAGCCTACCTTATTCATTTGTGCTATAGTTTTTGAACCTCCCGGTGAGAGCGCTTTGTTTAGGAGCAGAAGTGTTCTTTGGAGGCAAGTCTCACAGATTTCTCCACCTACCGCGCTTAGGTTCACATCACTGGGCAGCCTCAGAGATGACAGTCAGGACTCATTTCTGTGGGGTTAACCTGGAGGATACAAGCCGCAGGACAGGGCAACGTTTTCCAACCAGGAATGGGCGTTCAGAGCAGGACAATGGTAGAGCTGGCCTGGAGACAGGGCAGACTATTAGTTCTTTCCTGTCAACCCAGCAAAAAGGACTGAGGTTATCTCCAAAGCTGGAGGTCCTGTTTCGATCACAACCCACTCAAAGCCAGGCCACTCAACTAGTTTTCTCAGGTTTACTACAATACCAAAACAAATATAACGAAAAAAATAGATCTTGGCACTAATTGTCCCAATCCTTTCTTGATGCTTGAAAACTGACCGCTGTGGTTTCACCCACTTCCTGCCACTGACCACTGCTCAAGAGAAGTCCCTCTATTTCCACCCTCTGGCTGAATCTCCATCACTTCAAGAACATCCACTTCAGCACTTGCAGCCTCTCTCTCCTACTTCTAGAGCAGTTAACCTGATTTCACATCCTGTTACACCACTCTCGATGCTGCCACGCTTCCCCTCACCCCTCTTTTAAGAGTGTTTTTTCACTAAGGGCTTAAATGTGGAAAAATACATTAGAGAAGGAGAAAAAAAAACAAACCCCAAAGAAGATAACTTCGGAAGTTCTAATGCTGCTATATGATCTTATCTGATATGCTATATGTCAGATTTGTCCCTCTCTGGGTGAGCCCACAAATGCGTTCCTTCTGGTGTAAGTAGGGTTTATGGACACTGGTGTCAGCCCAAAGTCTCCAGGAGAGTCTGTGGTGTGTCACTTCTGTCTGCCCTGTAGATAACCCCAACGTAGTCAATGTACGATGAGCTCTCTACTCAGTGACTTTACCGGAGGCTTTCTCTTTCACAGGGGTTTCCAACCCATCTCTCACCATGCCAGAACTTCTCCTTCCCTATTGGAAAGTTCAGCACAATAAGCATCCTCCTTTTTGTGTGATCCAATCCTGGGGAGCCCTCGGAGCCCCTCGTGCTCTTTAGAAAGAGCCTGTCTCCCTTTCCTCACAGGAGAGGAAGGTCCGAATGAACAGGATCTCTTTTGATACTTGTGTTTTCATATTATATAGGAAATAGAAACAAACCCTCAGGTCGCGCCTTGGTAAAGTCTTCCCTAGCTTCTATACAGTGGGTAACTGAGGCTTACAGGTTTTGTTTTCTTCATCTACTCCTGAGCACGTGTTGCTTTTCAGCTCTGCCCAACCACTTAATTAATGAAGACTGAACTCTTGCCTATTATACAAATGTGTTCTTCTTCCCCAACAAATTCACCCACCCTTGCAAAGTACTTTGGCTTTACAATGGGTGGGTTGTACCTTCCCTTTCCTCTGGCTCTTTTAAGATTTTGCTCTTTGTTCAGTGAAGTTCCCCAGTTCCAGGAACATGTACCACATTACCTAAATCATCCCAGTGTTTATTTTAGCTTGAAGGTGTTAATGAGGCTTAGCTATGTTATAGCATTGAAAATCTTTGTAGGATCTTAAACATATCGTATCTTAAAATATCCCCTTCAGGTATGTAAGTATTATCCAAATCATATAAATGGAGAAGTAAAAACAAATATTTAGGGATTTGCCTAGGGCTGTGCAATAAGTCAGTGTCAGAGCCAAGAGTCAAACCCACCCATTTGTGGTGAGTCAGCCCACGCTGGCATGATTTGGTGTGCTCCTACTATGGAAATCAGCCTATTCATTGTGCATAGTACTCATTTCAATCATTTCATAAACTGGCTCTAGCAGTTGTCTTCCTTTTAATAACAACTTTCCCAGAAATACTTTTGCTTACCTAACTCCAGGTACTTCCTACACATCTACACAGGGAACAGCATATGAATCTATGGCTTGCATAATTGCTGTTTTTTTGTTTGGGTTGGTTTTTTGGGTTTTTGGTTTGGGGGGTTTTTTGGGGGGAGAGGTGTCATGTTTCAAAAAGGCCAGAAATTAAGTGGAGGCAGAAGAGACTGTGTTCCTAAAGTGCTGGGAAGATTTACTGTGCCTGCTCTTGAAATTAAAAAATATCTGGACAACCATTCACCTTGTGGAGTTCACACTCCGTAATTTTCTTTTCCTTACTTTTTAAGGATTCGATAAGACTCTTAGGGAAGGAGATGTGCAACTGAAAGGAAGAGAAACATACAGGCACCAAATATGTTTGAGAACATTTATGCTGGGAGTAGGTAATCCAAAAAGTGATGAAATAGTAAAGTGACAAGACCTGGCCTGAACATCTAGAACTTTGATGATGTTTGGCAGGGAAAATTAAACCAATTAAAGGATGCCTCTGGGAAGCTTTACCTTACATGACCAGAACTTCTACACAACATCTTGGTGCACTTGGCATTTTTACAGAGATAATACGCGTGTGAATATGAATGGTTTTGCCGGTATATTAGTCATCTGCAGGGGTTTAGTCTGCATTTAGTTTGGATGCGTTTCTGTGCCACCTTTTGTTTTCTCAGAAGCTCTTGTGATAAGGTACAGTTCAGCCTGACCCTCTACTGTTGCCTCAGCAGCTCCCCTCTTGCAGTATTTCGAGGTTATTAGTGGAGCAAAGGATCCTCTCTTCTACACTCGCTTTCTCAAACTTCCCCATTTAAAACTGAAGTTCCTGGGGGCTATTGGTTGGTGTTTAATAAGAGTAACAACTTTCTCTTCATCGTTACACTAAATTTTTATGCCTTCGTATATATAGCTCCGAAGTGTTTCCCTTCACCAGCAGCCTGAGGACTGTAGAATAGCACTCACAAAAAAGAATAAAACTGGTACATCTTTTAAACTCCAGAGTCAAAGGCACAGAAAAACGCTGCTGCATTGTACTGAGATGTTTTTTTCTCTCTTCCTAAAAAACAGTATAAATCCAATCAGTAGCATAAAAGGACCTAGAAAAAGCAGAAATGTAGTCAGATAATAAATGAATGAATCTGTTTGGAAAATGAAGCTGATAATACTGTACTTGGGAGACAAAGACAAAATGCAGCTCTCAGGTAGGGAAAACAAAATGCAGACACCTCTTCACACAGCCTCTCTTCCCTGTGAGCGTTAATCTGTAGGGGTGAATGGAGCTTATTTGAGAGGCGGCTGAAGAAGAGCACGGTGAGAAAGCAAAGCAATAGCGCTTCTGCATATGATTTGAGAGAGAGTTGAGCCAGATTTTAATTTTTTTTATACGTCTCATCACCTAAATGGTTCAGGCACGAGGCACTGGTAAAATCAAAGATGCTGGTATGTGATACTGTAGTGATTGATTGTTTTGACCTATTTTAAGCTCATAGTCTAAGGAGAAAAGCATTTGGAGGTGTTTAAAGAGTACAAACTTCAGGTTGGAAATAGGCTTCATCTTCGTTTCTGCTGATGCACTCCTCTGTGCATGCTGGCAGTCAGCTGTTTTGCCACAACTTTTGTTTTCAGGTGATCATATAAGTGCCTGACAGGCAGGGTCATCAACGTATTTTCAACTGAATACTTTTGTACTGCAAAACAGCATTTTGTAAAAATCAAGATGACAACGAAAAGGTCTATTTCTATTGCACTTTTCAACCCTTTGAAAAATAAAAGCAGTAATTTAAAAAAAGAGAAGGGTGGAGGAATGGGAGTTCCTCCACACAGGTTTTGTCCAACAGGAAAGATTACACACAGGTACTGCCATGTTCTGTTATTGTTTTAATTGTTAAATTTATACATCTGTTTTCCAAACCTCAATTACTCGAGGGGAATGCTCATGCAATTCACAGAGGAAAAGGGAAAGAACTGATCAGAAGGATGAAGAAAGTTAGCTGTTAGGAGAATCTGAAAAGTCTAAATATTTTCCAAAATATAAGTAATTAAAGAATATTTGATAAGAATCTACAAGGATCTGAAAATTTGAATTCCTGAAGGTTTAAAATGTAATGCAGCTTAGTGTCAAGATGACAGAATTATGTTAAATTAGAGGAGCTCATAGAAGTCTATGTTTCCTTGAAAATCAACCTGAAATGTGCTTGAACAGTGAGATTGTTTCAAATATGAAATGATTTTAAAAAAAAAATTAAAAAAAAGATGGACGCACTATATGGATTGCAGCACTTCTAAGAAAGGAAGCAGACCACCAGAATGAAGTACATTAAAGACAGTGAATGTACTATTCCTCATCTTTACACATTGACCTTGTTTCTGTGTTCAGAAACCATATATAGAGTTGTTGAGTTGGTCAATAAACTAATCCAGCCATCAATAAAGCACACCTTCTTGTTTATTAATATGTGATTAAAAATGTATATGATAGAAAGATATTGACTGAGCAGAGTTTGGGTGACAAGAACAATTATAGCTTCAAGCCTAATCAGTACATGAGCTGTTTAACCCAGTGAAAGTCAATAGTCTATTTCTGAACAATTACACTTTTTGTTTTAAATAAAGTATTTGGATTTTGCTAGTGCCCTCATTTTCTCTTCATGATTTAGATGTGTACGCAGAAACAGAAAGAAACAGCCACAAAATATATCACCCAATATAATTCCACTTTATGGTCCTTGTATGATAAAGTTGTAAATATACAGGGAATAGGATTTGTTTTAATTATAACTTGCTAGCCACAAATAAATTAAATTTGGAATAAGTATGTCTCTCTTCAATTGTATTACTAGTTGCACAGGTTTTAATCATATTTCTACAATGTCCTAATTTACTTTCTTATATCTTTCTGTTGTTGTTGTTGTTGTACGCTAAAGTCATAATTTTACTGCATTCAACGTGCTCCATCTTGATTTCATTAAAGCAGTTTCTTAAACCTAATAAGAAATTATAACTGAAAGCCATTTAATTCCTCTTTGAGTAATGCTTAGCTTTTACAAACTTTTCTCACAGCTCGATATATCTTCACTCCAAAGCAGCAATACTCCACAGAGCTCAGTGTCTGATGAATAGTTGATAGCAACATGGAAAAGTTTGAACTGAGTGTGTCTCTAAGCAGCAAAATATTCCAGTATAGTAGGTGTTCAGTAGAAACTGCGAGCCGGTGAATGGTCAGACATTCCTGAGCAAGAACACAGGGTCACCGGCTTGTCCCCACAATGTTAAAAATTAACTGTGGGCCCAAAGCAAGCAGCATCAAATGTCTGGGCTACCCACAAGCAGAACTTTTGGTTTTTAGCACCAGTTTGTTGCGTCAATATTCAAAATTCAATTAAATCAATGGTACTCCGCAAAGTGTTTGCACGTTGTAAACCTTTAAGTGCCAGATCAGAAAGCTCCTTATCTATTCCATAAGTATCATATTCATCAAACATTTATAGTGACTAGCATTTCCACAGGTATTTTTCCTACCTGCTAAGCATGTCATCTTCCTAATTTCTTTACGGAGTAAAATGATAAAGACTTCAGAAATAAAATCTTTTGCATTAAAGCTAACACAATTCCATCATTTATTTTTCTCAAATGCATTTGTTTCAGATGAATGTAAAATTCACCTTGTTGTTGATTGCTGCTATAGAAAGTTGTTGTTTAATAAGGAAGAACAAATGAACTGAAAGAGGAACCTGCCATTGTGCTCACACAGCCTTGAAAGTTTTGGCTTCTTTGAAATCAAAGTTGACACTATAAACGCCCTTTTCTGAGTACCTTCATATTAATACATCAGTTCTGATCCAACAGTAAGCAAAAGTCTAATCGGCTTTTGCCCTGACTGAAACAAGAGCCACAGTTTGACTCTTAGAAACCAGAGTAAGTTCTCCAGGAGGTAATTTCCACTTGAATACAGTGTAGTTTCAACATTTTTCCTGGATATGTGTGATTCTGGCTAGTGTAGGAGGTCCCACACTGGTGCAAATGGACCATCGTTACGAGCCAGCATGGCATCTACTGGTCAACAAGAAAAGTTTTCTTTGGACAGAGGAAAAGGTTCTGTGCAAATGTCTTCTGAAAGAACATACAGTCAGCGTTGGTTTATTTTGGATGGTAATGTCTGAATCATAGAGAAGGTTTGTCCGGCAATTGAGTGGTTCCCATTTTTAAAATTTCCTCTTCAAATACATGGTATATTTGGTGCCTCAGAAGTATGTGCAAGGATGCAGCAGCTGTGAGTAAAGGGATTGACCCAAAAGACAGGTCAGCTTGTCTAAGACAAGAGTCTTGCCCCAGGTTGCCTCCAGAAGACAATTCTGTAGCTACAGAGTGGAGCATGGGGAAGTCAGACCGACCACCTGCAGAGCTTACAGGTCGTAACTTCTCCACAGGAGCCAAGTACAGTAAGAAAGGTCTGAATCTCTTTTTATCTATGGCACAGATATGTCTGAGCAATCCCCAATAGATTCTAATCTGAAGAAAGAGTAGGGTTTGATATCCATCTGTTTCAAGATAAATGAGAGTTTCTAAATCAAGGGTGGGGAACGCATAAATATTCAGGCAAGAAAAATTATTCCTGAAGAGATGATCCATTGCGCTTTCAGACTAATAGTTGTAGCTCTCCCACCGCAATAGCATACTGCCAAACAGTAAAAAAGAGGCCCTAGCAGGTAAATTTATTGGTCTAAAAATCTATTTTTCTGAGTTTAAACTTACCCATCTGCTTATCTTCAAACAGCAGTGCTGATAATATGCTTTGTTCCAGTCCATTACTTGATTCAGTCACATGTTTAAAAATATTAGTACATTTAAGAATGTTGGTACTTTTTTGACTCTAATTAAATATGTACACTGTAGATCTTTATTCTTCCACTAAACACAACTAATTAATTTTAGATTTCATTTTTTTTGTAATGCTCTTCCTCAGCTTTTTTAATTAAAATGCCAGCATTAACTCTACAGTTCTCAGTATTTAGGAAAAGCTCACCTGCATTTTGATGAAGCAAATACCCAAGGTGTGTTGATTTATTAGGAAAGTGTATTGAAAGAAATGTGTAGTTAATAAAAAAAACCACCATATTTTTCAGGTGTAGATAACTAATAAAATCATTAAAGTAGGATAGTGTTGAGGATTTGTATGATGGCTGGGAAGTAAATTCTATATTTTTTCATATTAACACCCTTAATTATCAGTGTGCTTAATCTTCAGCATCAGCCCCTCTGTGCAATTCTACACCCTTTACCATCTTCATCATCATCATTGCTCATTTTGTCCACGCAGAAGATGGCGGCTTACTGAGCTTTGCACATGCTGTTGTCCTCACCCATCTATTCTACACAGGATGGAGCATTATTATGCCTGTTGAGATGAAAGCATGCAAGAACTGCTTTTACCGTAGTTTCTGTTCAATAGTGAGAGTTTAAATATTCAGAATTTTCACTTTAATTATTGTCAAAACATTTAATTGTGGATACGTAGTTTTAAAACTCTTCTGTTTTTTGAAGGGAGAGCTAAACTAATCTGCAAAATCAGTTAAGAGCTACAAATTATATCTACCAGACCTCAAGCACTTACCACTTCTATGCCAAGTGTCCCAAATAAGCCTGTATATGCTCCTCATTCACATAAATATGGAGACAAAAAACACAGGGAGCGGGGAACCACCCAAAAATGTGGTTTAAACACTGTAGCTCTTCTTGGCAAGTTGAACTCCAAGAGAGACAGGCGCTCATTTGCCTTTAGAGAGGCTGACTCTAGCCTGTGCAAAGTTAGACTGCATGCCTAATTCTGCTTATGCCTTTGCAAACCTTCCCCAAGAATGAACTATGGAGACCACACAGCACGTCCAGAAAAACTACATGCTTTTAAATTTAAATTTACTTCCCCAGACAACTCTGCCTTTTACCTTTTCTCTACTGGTGATACGAGTGAGTGAGTGAGTGGGGAGTTTCTGAATGACGAGTGTGACAAAGATGGACCAGCCACTGCTAGTAGGAAGAGGCATCCCCATACACAGAAAATTAGAATAAACTTTTATTTTACTCCTCTCTAAATTTATGCTAGGAGAGTCCAATTCAGTTATATCATTGGTGTATTTAGGAATAAAACCTTTGCCTTTGAACGCGTACCTGTGAAATACTGCAATGCCATTGCAATGAATGTTAACCTTATACTCAAATGATTTATTGTGACACCTACTATTGTTTTGGAGCCTTCAGAGATACATATACAGGCAGATTACTGTACATCAACGTAAGTACATACTTTTATACAGTGATCTATTTATTCATGATTGAGATATAGTCACCTCAGGGGTGGGATGATACAGGATTATCATCACAAGCAATAGTAAAGCTTTATTGACGTGAATACTAGATCTTTGACTTGGTCAGACACACGGAGAAAAGTGTTTGGGTTTTTTCTATTCTATTATTACTGGCCATGGTGAGAGGAATCTAGCTCTGCAAAGAGGCTGATAATGTAGGCTGTATAAACACAGCAGTGAATATACTGTTTTCCATCAACATGACTTTTGTTCTACATCTTGAAATTGTTTGTTTTGGTTTTGTTAATGTCGCTCAGTTGAGATGTAGATGTCACACCTAAAACTTTTGTCTCTGATGCAAAAACATTTGCTCTTATCTGGGTCAAAATCAGTTCCTAAGCAGCCAGATGGCCACCCTTGCATTGCATAATTGAGATCATATTAGTTGTTCTGTCTTGTATATTGGTATAAAGCTGATGGACTTGGAAGCATACATTGCTTTGTAACTAAATTCAAGCGCAGCACCTAATACCAGTGGGGAAAAGGCAGAGGCTCTCTTCTCCAGCGGGTCAGTTTTGTTATGCTTGGTTTTGAAATAAGCCGTCTTTTATGCATTGAGTACTTCACATATTTGAGGTCTCTAGACAGCATTAAGCAATTTACTCTATAACGTTTCAACCAAGCCTGTGGTTTGTTAGAGAAGCAAAGAGTTCGGCTGCAGTGGTAAAAGTGATGCTGAAGAGGTCCTTGCTCAGAGGAAACGGCACTTTATTTGTTATGAGTTACTACTCAAAATAACGGTGACTGCTGATTGCATCAGGACTCCTTAAGCTACCTTTATAGTCTGCTCTCTTGCAGTCTCTGTGTTTCTAAAAACTGGATCGCTTCTCTCTTTTTACATTTGCATTTATTTATCTCATTTGTTCGAGTTATTACCGGTACAGTTTTACAATGCCACTGTGGTTATTTCTGGACATAAAACCCCATGCTGAATTGCAGGTTTATTCTGAATGAGGATCTGCTGTGAAGCAAAGTAGAAGTAGCAAATTATTGTCTCACTTACTGTCTTGGATCAGTGGATGAATTTTAATCCATGGCTAAGCAGACAGTTAATTTGGCTGTTTCAGTGAGTGCAGCGACTGCTTGACTCCAGGCCAAGGATCCTCCAAATGAGGTCAGGACCACATGCCTGGTGATGGCACTTCCTATCTCTATGGCTAAAAGGGAGAGTGATTCTGGAGATCTCCTCAGTGTTGTAAAACAGAGAACAGAATTTTAAATGTTTAAGAGTTGTTTTTTCCTGTCACTTGCTCAAATCCAGCCCTGTGGAGAGCAATCTGGGTTGTTAATGTTAAATCCACCCACTTGAAATCATGTGAAGATTTTAGCCCAGTTCCCAATGGATAGATGCCAGTGTTAGCAAATAAATAAGCAATTAAATATGTGCTAATTAAGAAAAAAAAGTCAGAGGGTACTTGGACTCTCCAGTTCAGACACCCTTTTGCTATTATGCTTAATTTTACTAGGACAGAGGTGTTACCTGTGTTGTACCTGATTAGCAGATGAGCTGAAACTGTCTAAAAAACTATCAGCCTGCTATGTTTCCTAAGCACTCAACTCCCTAAAAGTAAAAAAACATTTGTTTAAATGAGATATCACTGATACCCCTAAATTCACAGGGAGGGGGTGTGAAAGACAGAAAAAAATCAAGGAATGAAAATTGGTAAGGAATGAAAAATCAAGGAACTGATGCAAAAACCTGTATTTCAATTGAAATTGAAACGAAAGGCAATAAATTAGGTAGGGGATAAATCTTGCACAGCCATATAATATTTTATACATACACAGACACACAATGAAATTAAGAGAGCATTACAGACTCTATAAACATTTAAAGCCAGTAGGAAGCAGTAAGAAGTGACAGAATGAAAGCTAATCACACCGCTCGGTACCAATCCCTTGTGCAGATGCTTTATCATACAAGCCTTTAATTACACTATCGCATACTTGGAGATGACCTGGAAGGAGGTTGTAGGAAGGTGGGTGCCGGCCTCTTTCCCAAGTAGCAAGCGATAGGACAAGAGGAAACAGTCTTAAATTGTGCCAGGGGAGGTTTAGGTTGGACATTAGGAAAAATTTCTTCACTGAAAGGCTTGTCAAGCACTGGAATTGGCTGCCCAGGGAAGTGGTTGAGTCACTATCCCTGGAGGTATTTAAAATAGACATGGCGCTTAGGGCTCTTAGTGGTGGACTTGGCAGTGTTAGGTTAACGGTTGAACTCAATGATATCAAACGTCTTTTCTAACCTAAATGATTCTATGATTCTATGACCAAGAATTTTCCAGGAAAAAGTGTTTTCCTCAAAATTCAGACTATATAATAGAAAAACATTAGTTCTGAAGGAGGACTTTAAAAAAACAAAGGGAAAGAAACTGTGTAGTAACCAAAAGGCAAGTTGCTGTGGTGTATGCCTGAAATGGAAGTGTCCCAGATACCAAGTGCTTCCACCAGCAGAGAAAAATACTTCGGTCTCTTTTGGGGCAGCACCTTATTTCCATGTTTTCTGATACCCTGGTCTTGTTCCCCTCCTTTTTTCTTCCTCTTCTTACCCCCTTTTCAGAGTAACTTTACAAAGCCTTTCTTTCATCTGTTCTTAGCCCAATGGCGTGTGAATCCACTTTGACAGGGCAGCAGGACTTTTCTGCTGGATCTTGTTCATGAGCACAGCTTTGGCATTCAGACTAGTACGTGGGCAAAGCTTTCTTTAGAAGTTATTTACCACTGTTAAGCTTACCTATATGGGCCTCTGTAGGCTTTATTCAGGGCATGCAACTTAAATCCTAATGTGAACCCAACACTGATGTTTTTCTCCTGTTCCTCTCTCCACCATGCAATTAGCACCTGCGTGCCTAGCAAACATCTTTTACAACCTGAACTTGAAGGAATGAGACCATCCTGTCTTTTTTAATAAATCGGTATTCCAAACAAAAGAGACTAAAGTAAAAAATGCCTGCTCATTTTGGGTATCCGATTAGAGATGCCAACTACTTGATTTTTCAGCCCCATCTGGCATTCTGCATCCCTTGGTCTAGTCAATGCCCAGTCCCATGGATTTTATCTGAGGTAGTGAGTGATTCACTTCAGCCTAACAGACCCTAAACTTTCAAGATGGGCCCTCATAATACGGAAATCTCAGTTAATCATTACCTCTTGAGGCAACTTTCCCCACATTGTAGAAGCTTTGAGGTGAAAGGGGAATGGAAGCAAACTCAGCAGGCAAAATTCATCTATTGCCTTGCCACAAAGCCCTGCTTTCTCTTCTTGTAATTCTCTACCTCATATGTGAATGGTACCCAATTCTGTGACAAAGTAGGCAAGAATCTAGAGAATAAAAACTACAAAGTTCTAATCTGTGTTCCCAGAGGAAGTTTACCTTGCAGGGTTTCATTTCTGCTTCGGGAAATTTGTGGAATAAACTCTGTCTGGTTGTGTATCAGAGTGTACAGAGACTGAATGGCGGTGCCTCAGGTAACCCTCAGGTTAGTCATTTCCCTAACATCTCAGTGCCTGATGTTGCAGCTAGTGCTGAATATATAATACATTTCCTTAGTCTGGCAGTGACACACACACACAAAAAAAAATCATTAAACAACGTTTTGGATCAGCTCTGAAATACTTCTCTTGAAGGTTATTTAATTCTGTTTTAGCATTAGAAAGCAGATTCAATTCCAAACAAAAAGCAATAATGATGCAGCTGGACTGCATCAGTTAAAAATACTGAAATAAAACATTTTGGCTTTCAGAACTTCTACCGTGTCTCACGTGAAATTCAGCCCAGCTACTCTGGACATCCTGCAATTACATATCCTTGCTCTTGGCTGACAACATTCGTCGGTTTTGCTATCCTTGCCCTGCTAGTCCCTTTTCTCCCCTCCAGGCTCCTCAACCGAACGGTTTCTCTCTGCTTTCTCTGCACAACCTCTGTGTCTCCTTACCTAATCAGTCCCAGGCTCCTGCCTCCAAACACCAGTCCCAGTTTTTCCTCTCTGGACTGCTGGGCTGCTTCTATTGCCTGCCCTGTCACAGGCTGGATTTTATTATTCTTTTTTTCTCCCCGTCGTATTCATGTGGAGACCTTTCTTCTTGACACAACCTTCAAATCATTCGGAGCTTAGAAGAGATAGGATTCCTACCTCTCAGATCCTGCGCCAAAGCTCGGGCTCATGGGGAAAATTTGGAGGTGGGGATTAAAGGGGAAATCTAGCCTCACCACTGTATCCTTAAGCTTTTGTTTGCAGCAAGGGCCAATCTTCAGCAATTCCTTTTTCTTGCTAGAATAAAAGAGTGTGTTCATCACAAAATTTCTAATACTTACCAGTTAGCCATATTTGGATAAATTTTCAGAGAGGGAAAGGCACTTTTTAAATAAAACAAGTCACATTTTGAGTCTGTGCTTCAAAGCCTGAGGGCAGCAGAGCGTTTCAAAGGAAAAAGTTTCAATTTTTTTAGTATGAGAAAAACTGTTTATTTTTCCATAACCTTGCTCTTGGAAATGGACAAATTGTTTTGGCAGGTATTTTCAAAATAATCTGCCTGGTACAGACAGTCAGCATATCAGTTTTCAGCCTAAGTGATGATGTTTTTTCTAAAGCAACATGCAAGAGAAAATATGGTCTCTGCTGAGAAATGTTTGCCAACCCCACTACAAGGAATGGCAGCACATCCACCGCAGAATATTGACAGAGATTATGACCACTGAGGATTTCTGATTTTTTTCAGACATCAACTGTCTCATGGAAAGGCAAGAGGGTCAGTGGCTATTACTTTCCCTGTTTAGACGCAGAGAAATTAAAGTAGGAGGAAAAGAGAAAAAAAATCAGGGGTAGAATCCAAAAATACTGATCTGATTCTTAGTCCCCCATTTATGCACCCATTGCTGCCACCTCCAACGGGTGTTATTTGTGTGATGGTCCACTGGTCTGGAGTATTACTGGCATTCTGTTCGCTACACAGACCTCCATGTCAGAGATAACACCCCTTTTGTATTTTCTAACTCCCTGTGATTCAAAGTTTTGGGAGGGCACGGCAGGTGCAGGAGACATCCGCAAATAATTAATTCAGCTAAGAGCAAGGAGCCTCCCACATTCAGCCCTGCGGCTTGTACGAGTACATCTGTACAATATTAAAAAATAAAAAATAAAATGGATATTTATGAGGGACCTGATACAACTCAGGGATGAGGCCTGGCAGAAAAGAGGTGTGAGGGGGAGAGCCGTGGTGGGGCTCTGCCCAGACAGAGCAGTTTGCTGGTGTGACCAGTTGGGTGACGGCCACTGCCTTTGCCTTTTGCTCCAAGTTCCCTGGCTGGGGTGAAGCCCTGCAAAGGCACAAGGTGGAGACACCGAAGGCCTGAGGTAGACAAGCTGCATTTAAAAAGTTCATGCCACTGTCTGGCTCACTTAGGAGAGTAAGAAACACAGTTAAGCGTTAACAGTAAGTGATGAGACAGCCCCATGCAGACCAAGAACCTCTGCTAAAAGCCACCACAACAGCAACAACAAATTCCTTAGTTTAAACTGCAGCCCTCTTCAGAGAAAAAAGAGAAAAAAAAATAGTAGGAGAGAGAGAAAAGGAAAGAATTGCCAAATCAAACTGCTGACTCCTTTTTTCTTATCAAAACACCACAGCATACGTCTTAACAGCCTGAAGTAAATCAAATGCGGGAACAGCTGGAACTGGCCAGCTCTTGACCCTCCCTTGATATCAGGTGTGTGCCGCACTTCTCTGGCAGATTAATTTATGGTCTCAAGTAACTGAGAGCCCCTAAAAGTTTCAGGGCGGCTGTTAGGACAAGGCTGAAGTTTTTCTTTGGAAAGTGTCACCACTAGAGAAAGTTGGAGGTCTTCCACATTGACAGCGATACTCCCCTGCTGATGTTAGTGAGTTTGTTCCCTCTATACCTCTTAGTTTTAAACTCGCCCACAATGTGACTACGGGACAAAATTTGGAGGTATGGCCAAAGCCTGTACGTGCGCATCTGAGCGACTGTCGGTCCCCTTTTGCACGTGGAGCTTCCTCTTCGGGGGGATTTGGTAGTGTTTGTGGAAGTACATTCCTAAAGAAAGCTTTCGGCTCAAGAACAAAATGGGGAAAGGCCCAGGAGAGGGTGGACAGACCGCACGGGACGGAGAGCAGCTCGCAGGCGGCTCTACCTGCCGCGTACCATCGGTGGCGGCCGAGGAGAGCGCGCCCACGTGTGTGATCAATATGATCTATTGCGAAAGAAAGCCCCTGTGTTTCTGCGGGGGAAAGGGATTTAGAAAGAAGCTCTTTAATTATTACCTGCGGAGAAGTTAAAGTACAACCTGGCAGTAACATACTCCAGTCCCTGTGTTGGGGGGGGGCGGGGCGGGGGGCAAGTCAGGCACCTAACCTGCCTGCAGTCTGTACTGGAATAAAACCCCATACAATTAATGGGGGGAAAAAAAATAAAATAAAA
>VZSF01001826.1:221270-238018 GCA_013398295.1 Chionis minor
GGGGGGGGGGGGGAAGAAACACCTCTAAAAGTTTCTCAGGCAAAGCTCGGATTCCCTTTGGTTATTACTCAAATAAAGAACGGCGTCAATTAACTCTTTAATTTGGAAATGCCTGCCCGAGAAGAAGACCGGTAATTGCCCGTCCTTCTCCGAAAGGTGGTTGCAGGATGGCATTCAGCGCAGGTGGTCCCCCGNCCTCGGTTGGGCTCTCACAGCCCACGGCCACCGGCAGCCAGCGCAGCGCGGTCACAGCGAAACAAACCAATTAATTGCCCTCTCCGATTAATTGGAAGGCAAGGGCCTCGTAGCAACAGGTAACGAGGGCACCTGCAGCTTTTCGAGCGGGTTTAGCTGCTGACAGAGGGAGCGGGAGATTCGCGAAAGGATGGCGGTGGGCAGGGGGGTGCGCGGGGGCAGAGGACCGTCCAAAACCGGCGCTTGGTGACACTTCGGCAAAAGTTTCACGCTGTCGTGAGGCGCGCGGGACCTCCGCGACCTGCCGAGCCCCGCTCTCTTGCTCGCTGGTTTCCTGTGGTCCCCAAAAAGCCCCCGAAAGCCGCCCCGCGGAGCGGCCCCGGCTCCGGGAAGCGCCGGCCGCGGGTTTTGGGGCCGGACACGTGTTGCTCTCCCGGGAGCGGGTCCCTCCCCGCGGGGACCCGCCGAGGATGCGCCGGGCAGGGCTGGGGCAGGCGGAGGGGTCCGGCGGGGGGCGCGGGGCGGCCCCCCACCCACTTGCTTCATGGTTGCTCTGGAGGGCACGGCGGGAGCGGGCGCTTCGCGGGCGGGCACAAACCAGACCCCGCGGAAGCCCTGGCGGGGGGCTCGTACCCCGGGCAAGGGGCCCGCGGCCACCCCGGGGGCTGGGACGGTCCCCGCTGCGGCAGCCGCCGGGGTGGCGGCCGCTGTGGCTCTGTGGCGGGCGAGGGGGGGCGGGGGTGTCCCCCGGCTGACCCGAAAGGGGGGAGCGCTCCCCTTCCTTCCCTCCGCTCCCCTCCCTACCCCTCCCGGCTCTTTGTTCTTTGCCCCTTTGTTCTCCCTCTCCTCGGCGCTCGCCGCTAAGTTTCCAGGAGGGGTGGAGGTGCGGCGGAAAGTTGCTGAAAGCTGAGGAACCGCAATAAGTGAACGCCGGAGCAGAGAAAAGAGGCGGCGGGGGGTCCCTTCGCGGGGCTGGGAGCCATTCCCCAAGTTCTGTCGCTTTGTCCGGCATTCCCGAGGGAGCGGTGTTGGCGCGGGAGACGGGCCGCGCTCGCACTGGTGCTGCGGCAGAGGGGGCAGATGGGGTTCCCATGGCCGCGGCACAGGCCTCAGGGAGCGGGCACCCCCTTTTCTCCCTCCGAAAACACCCTGGTGGGCAATGGTCCTCTCTGGTGGGAGAGGGAGGGGGGGGAAATCATAATGGGTGAACATACTGTAATGAGATGAAGCGGTAGGTCGCAGAGATGAAGGGTTTCTGGACGTTAGATTTTAGGGCAGACGCGTTGGTTTGAGTTGCGCAAACCCAAAACGGCGTTGGCTTCGTCGCTTTCTTTTCGGTGCTTTCCCCGCTTGCTTGCCAGAGCCGTGGTGAAGCCTCGTCAGGACTTAAACGAGTTGGTGCTTAATTTCAAAGCAGATGGAATACCCTCACGGAGAACATCGCAGCTTAAAAGACAGCTTTAGCATGGTTAATGGGAGATGACGGGATGATTTGGTATTGACAATAATAATAAAGCTTCCTTGGAACAGGAAAACCTCTTCATTCGGCACAATATGGCGTAGCCTTATCCTGTCTTAATTAATCCTAACTAAATGCTAGAGAACTGCAAGCTTGTCTTAACTGGCGCTAAGAAACCACCGATAACTTTGCAAATATCAGTTATCACAGGATTCTTCCCTCTCCCCCCGGTACGTGAAAGTAGGAAAACGCTTTATTTAGGCAAGTTAGGCATCAGGAAAGCTGATGTAAAAGGAAGTCTTAATGGGGTGCATTCCAGTAGGTCACAACAGGTTATGCACAGAGCCGGATTTGAGTCCTGAACTCCAGCAGGCTTCCCTCACAGCGCTGTTACGCTCCTGCCTTCATAACCAAAGATATAATGGATAAACACAGCACTTGGACATTCGTTGAAAAGCTGCTTGAATGTAATTCTCGTATTTCTTGTAATCAAGACAATGTCCATAAATATTTGCTATTTTTATATAGGTAGAGAATCTATAAAATTATTCTTTAAAAAGATTACATTCGCAGTACTTTGGTACTAAATAAAAAGGCTAAAATAGTTTATTATGGTGAGACAAATTTCCAGAATTTGTACACGTTTTTCTGATACAAAACAAAACAACTGAAGTTGAGAAATGAGGTGAGATAAGATCGGATTTGGTTTAGATCGGGATTTTTTTTAACATGCATAGGCTAATAGGGATCATATTGTCGTTCTGGAGATGTTAAACCCCAGGATCAGTTTTTCAGGTGAAATGGGTTTTGATTTGAGGTGATGTGAGGCCTGTTCTTCTGGCTTTGTTTTTTTTTTCCTGACGTTGAGTGGGATACAATCCCAGTGAGAAGTCTGGGAACCTCGCAACTGGAAAATCCAGCTTTAGCTATTTCAAGCTGGAAGCTCAAACCCAGAAGCTGTCCTTGAAAACTCTGACCTTTATTATTTAGGACTGTGGTTCACAGTCACATGCAACGATCGGTCACTGGCAAAGCAGAGAAAGATAGAGGCATTGTATCGGACGCTTTGGTGATAGTTTGATTTTCCAGCCGCGTGTGTCTCCGCCAAAAGTCTACTAGTTTACTGCTTAAATCCAGAGGTCGACTGCATAACTTACTGTTCTGTTTATATCCCAGCGCTCATAATGTGTTGCTACGATATCCAGGTAAAAAATGTTCAATGCCATTTACAACAAGGAATCTGCCTTAAGCAATACTATAATCAGTAATAGCTAATGTTACTGAGAGCAACAGTTTCTGCAAATGACTTATCGCCACAGGAGTTAACAAAGGTACAGCTGTAATCGCGTTCAAAACTAAATAAAAGCAGACATCCAAGAAAGGAGAATCTAAATTTAATTGGGAAAATGGATCTTACAGAATGTTGTGTGTGATCAATAACAGTTGCTTCTGTCCCGGTAATGACAACGATTAGAGGGCCAAGCGACGTTAGTGGGTACTTGTTCCAATAGAGGGTTTCTGCAGCGTGAGAAAAATTAATTTCTGACTCAAAAGCATCCACTGAAGAAAGGGTGGTTGCATTTATTCACATGTTAATTAATCTTCCCTTTTTGCTCACACATTTTACTGGCGCACGTACATTTCTTTTCAATAGATGAGAAATTTATTTAAGAAAAACCAACAGACAACCCCTTACTACTTCCCCTGGAAACTCTGACATTGAATACACGTTACTAAATATTGCACTGGATTTCAGCAGGCAAACCTAAATATATAAAGGTGGTTTGGGATTTTGTTGTCTTGGTTTTTGGAGCAGGGGAAAAAGCTACTGAATTGTAGTAGTTGGCTAAACTACTGGGTGGTTTAAATGAGATGTAAGACAAGACCTTTTACCTCTAAATTTTTATCACCTTTGTTGATAAATACTAGCAGCAAATGAGCAGAAAAAATATATTGCTTTTGGTTTTACTTCCCTTGCAGCTGTTGTTATATCTAAGCAGTTCCGAGCAGCACCGGTGCAGAGGAATAAGGCATAAAATCAGAATAAGTAGGAAACTAAAAATGAACACTCTCTGCTTTATAATAGATATATCTAGGCGTAGGTGTGAATGAATACAGATTCACTTATATAGTTCTTAAATGGGAAAGTCTTAAGTTTACAAAAAATGTAAACAGTGTTTGGCAAGATGTTGGCACGCTAACTTTAGGAAAATGGAGAGCAGCGGTCCCCCTTGATATCCCTGCAGAAAATTAGATCTTGCCAAAAAGGAAAGCAGAGCATACAACTATAGGACTTATGTTGAAAATGGGAGGGTTAATAACTTTAATGTTGCATTTATTTTCTTCTATTAGTGTATCTCAGTCTTAATAAAATTAAATATTTTTTTTCTCGTAAATGCCCATGCTTTATTCTGTTGGTCTATGCTTAATAAAATTAAAAGTCTTCAGAATAATGCAAATCTCAGGCTTTCAAATGTTACAAGGGTTTTACGTGCTTACTTTGTGTGTAAAATTAGCACTAACTATAGTAAATAGTGGTACATGTTGGCTAAGATTCAGTTGCTGAATATTTATTCAATTTACTTTTTTTTTTTTTTTTTTTACTGTTATGCCATATATGAAGGACCTGGAGCTCGTTTCATCATGTAGGTACAGGAGTACACTTTGGATGTTGATTGAATGTAGTAAATGCATTTGCAACAAAAACTGGTGATAATGACATCTATCTAAGTATTTAATGTTTCAAAATCTGTCATTCTTAGTAAACAGAGTAGTAATAATAAACTTTCAAATTACTTCCCCATATGTATATCCTGTCACAAATGACTTCTTACTCAAAGCACAAAAAGAAGTATTTCTCTGTGTTTTTTCTGTGACTCATGACCCTAAGGTGCAGCACTGGCATAATACACGCAATCTCCCTCCCTCAAAATATTTGCAAGAATAGTACGTTCCTGCCTATGCATGGGGTTTTTTTGAGCATCCATCAGTAATGCATGAATGGGTCTGGCTTTTTGAGCACGGAGAGGAGAAAAGATGACAAATCAATACGAGTTCGTTCTAAGTAACTGATTAAGAGAAACACTCTGTTCTCTTTCCGTTGCAGTTAACACCAAAGTCTCGTGACTTTGAATAGCTTCCTCTTACTGTTTGGATTGTGGAAACGCTCAGAAATCCTGGCCAGCGTTTTGGTTTTTTTGTGCAGAAATACATAGGAGTAACATAATCTTTTTTGTCGAAAGCTATGGTTCCAGGCCTTTATTTTTTCCTAAGCTTCTAATTAATAGATAGAATTATTCCCCCCCAGTGCTGGAAACACTTATGTCCATGAGTGGCATATTTGGTATTTTGTGTTTTAACTATTTCAAACCTTCATCCAAATACAGGAAAAAAATGATTTTTTAAATTTTTTTGTGTTTTTTTTAACTTGTATCAAATACAAATCTTTATGTTGGTGCCAGTCTTGGGAAGCTGCCAATGAACTGTTGCTAAGTTTAACATCCATTAAAGATGACTGTTAAAACGTGTGAGGAACTTACACATTTTCTTCCAGTTAGGAAAATGTTTGAGTAGAAAGGAACTAGGTAATTCCGTGCATATGCTTATCACTCGGCACTTTCTGAACAAATTATATCACTATTTAACTTTTTTTTTTAACTTTATTCCTTCATAGTTTTGTATTCACAAGAAAAGACCAAGACATCTAAAATACACTTGAAATTTATAATTAAAAATATAGATCTTTAAGCAAGGAATGAAAGTAGTGTCAAATTCTGAATTATAAATTAGAAAATATTTTTTCTGTTTCTAACTTTGATTTTTCTCTGAATAATTTTCTTCCTTTGTCCCTCTCTATCTTGTCTACTTGAAACGTGTTGCAAGGAGTATGTATTTTAGTAACATACAGCATAGTGACGCCTCCATGTTTGAAAGATACTTGGAGCTCCATGTATGGTGCCTTTGCATCAATAGAAAATGTTAAATATTTTTAGGCATCTTTTACATATGGCAAAAAAATACAGTAATCCAGTGACAGTTTCCACTGACACATGGAAGTAAAAAGATTTCGCAGCTGTACACGTACATATACTGCTACTGACATCTGCTACTTCTAGGGCAGGTGGTGGTGGTGCATTCAGAGAAAAATAGAAACAAATGGAGCTCATACTTCTAAATTGGGTGATATCAAATTTTCTTATACAGTCGGTAGGTAAATTTGTGCTTTTTGTTTTTCTTTTTCTTATCTGTAATAACATCTATCCAATGGAACAAGTGACATATATAGAGAGATACCTATGACACACACAGATATTTGTGTGTGTGTATATATGTCACATCACAGACAGGGAAAAACTTACTCAAGAAGACAAACTTGCTTTAGAGGAAGTTCTACATGAAAGAGGAACTTTATGGATCTGAAGCTGCCTGTCTTGGTGGAATGAAGAAATTATTGAAACTTTAGCACCCCACCTTCCTTAGGCACAACTCCATTTATGTAAGGAAGGATCACCAGTAGTGGAGCCATGTGAGAGCAACTGTAGTGACTGAACTATTTCAGTTCTTTTACCTCTTACCTAGCAAATAGATTTTCATCAATATGTCAAAATCAAAATTCTTTAAAAGTAAAAACAAGTAATAGATTCAACCTGTAAGTGCTCAAGAGTTGGTTGGTTTGGGTTTTTTTGATTGATTGGATTGCAGGACAAGAGGAAATGGCCTCAAGTTGTGCCAGGGGAGGTTTAGATTGGATATTAGGAAAAACTTCTTTACCAAAAGGGTTATCAGGCATTGGAACAGGCTGCCCAGCGAGGTGGTGGAATCGCCATCCCGGGAGGTATTTAAAAGACAGGTGGATGTGGTGTTGAGGGACATGGTTTAGGGGTGGTTTTGGAAGTGTTAGGTTGATGGTTGGACTCGATGATCTTGAAAGTCTCTTCCAACCCAAGTGATTCTATGATTCTATGATTGTTCTGTAGCAAGCAGCATTCATAGAAAAATGAGGGGAAAAGTATTTGAGGGACTGTGATGGGACAGGCATAGATCTTTCCTAAACTAGTAGAAGATGAAGACCAAATCACTTGTCATTGGAGTGCTAGTATCTTTAGATCACATGGAAGTTCATCTGATCTGTAAATTTGGCATCGCATCCATTGTAATCACTGAGATTCACGTTCCACAGGCTGGAACTTCTGCAATCACACCTAACTTTTGAGTGGCTTATTTTGATGTTTTAGTTTAAAATGTTTGTATAAAACAGACATGGTAAACCTGTGATTGATTACAATACTTGACATTTAATGAGTAAATTTGATCTATTCACCTGAGGGGTATCAAAGACACTTACTTTCATGTAAGGAAACTGAGGCACGGAGAGAGAAGTGACTCTCAGAAGCCCAAGATACTAGTGATATGTTGGTGATGGATTTAGGAATGCAGAGCAGGTTGCATACACCTGCTACACACAGGTTGGAGCCTCATAAAGCATTTTACGATGCCTTCACAAACTACTAAAACTTTGTTCTGTTTCCCCAAGGGCTTTGTGACACTCATTTAGTGGCAACACTTCATTCATCAAATGTCTATAAAGCTTGTACCATGTGGTCACCTGTAGGAGGACTGGAAGACCTGTTTACCTTTCCAGTACCCAAATAACTTCTTGAAAGTTAACTCCTGTATTTGTAAGTATAACAGCAGAATTACCTGAAATTGGTAGGAATTGCTCTTGCATAGCAATTTGCTGCACTGAGGTCATGGAGAGGAGAGGAAAAACAGCATCCCGTGTTGTACGGGCTCTGCAGCAGCGTAAAGCCGAGCGTGAAAAACGAAGCTGTAGTGGAAAATAGTGAAGGGCCATTTTCATTGGGCTCGTAGCTAAAGAGTTGTACCCAGAAGTAGTCTATACTGCTGGAATAGAAGAAACTGCTTCTGGATGCTGACTCTGGGCAGGATGCTGACTCTGGGCAGCATGCTGCCCTGGTAACTTAGACAGTAATGTGATATCCTGTCTGCACAGGTAGGAATGTAGAGCAACAGTCTCCCAACAACTGGAAATTAGTACACCAATCTCTTAAAACGTCATTGTTCATAAAAATGAGGCGGGGGGGGGGGGGGGGGGGGGGGGAATGGTTCAGGCAAAATCATGTATCCTACCGTGCATCTGGCTGTACCAAGTAAGGGTTAGGAATATGCTTTTATATTAACAACTGTCAAAATAATTGATTGTTGATTGTGGCCACGGTTTTTCTTTTTCTGCAGTCTTAGCTGAACATCCGTGTTGCAAGGGCTCAGGCAGGGGCTGAGACTGTGGCTGTTCAGCTTGCGTGCAAGCCTGATAAACACAGGGGGCCTAGAACAGGGACCACTGAAGTTCTCAGGTTGGCCCTAGAAGGACTTGGATGGGGCATTCATGAGCTAGTGGCTCTGTTTCTCAGCAGAAATTTAGTAGCAAAACATCATGGTGAAGTCTCCTCTAACTAGGAAAATTGCTCTGATGTAATGAACTGTGCCACAGTATCCAATAGTACAGGGCAACAAATTGCCCTAAGTAAAATTACCCATATTGAAATAAGTGAATAGTGAAAATAATGGGCACAACTAAACTCTGAGTAGCGTATATAAAGAATAGTATTAGACAGTTAGGAAAAACTGATTTGATAACAGTCAGTAATGTCAGTCTCCCTGAGGTTTCTTCTAATTCTCCTGTAACTGAAATGAGAACTGGCTTCAGCGCAAGGGAGCTTCAAGAACGTGTCCAGCAGTGATGTTTTATGTACACCTTGTAGTGTGCTGGCAGACACAGAGACTAACGTACTCAACACCAGCCTGAGAATTTTCAGCCAAATAAGAGGCGTGCCTAGCCATCTCATGGGAGAAGGCAAATGGGGATACAGGGCTGTTTGCAAGGGAAGCGGTTCCCCAACGTCAGCTTCTCCATGCCTTCCCCCACAGAAGCCCATTCTGAGGACGTGCTCCAGCTCGGCAGCCTGGCTTGCGAGTTCTGCCACACCTGGCTGGACACCAGCTCCCTCCTCCCCTGCTTGCTTCGTTCTGTGCAAGAAAGCAATGCCAGGTGGCTACGTCTGTCCTCTTTTCTTGTCTTTTTTGGTTGGAGCTGCCGCGTGAGCAGAGGGGTAACACGGGGATGGCTGATCCCTTTCATGACCTATTCGGGGCTATGATTGTCGAGCCTAAAATTGAAAAGACAGTACTCTGCAGTGAGCTTCCTTTTTGTGAAAACAGTTGAAACTCTGCCATCTAACTACAGAGCAGATTAAATGACTGGCAGTATTTTTAAGAATCTTTTATTTTCTATCTTATTATCTACACGTAAAAATATACAGATTCAGAGACCATCCTATATATTCTTTGTTGAATCTTCTAAGAAGACAAAAACAAGACCAAAAATTATCCCTCCTTTACGAAATGTATGTTAAAAATAAATAAATAATAAAAACAACTCCCCAAACCTATTAGGTGACGTATTTTTAGAGATTTAGATAAACCGGGACATGTTGTCTTAAGACATGACAAAGTCTCTAAAGCTTTATAAACATTATGTTTGTAAGCTATTAAGGAACTGTGATTCAGCAATGCAATGGAAATATTACAGCTAAAAAGGAAATAAACAACTTGCCTCCCTGGCAGAATTATCATTACGCTGCGTGTAGGAAAAGCCTCCGTAGCTGACTGCCGTTGCTGCAATTACTGGCGTACTTACTTCCCAGGATATCCCGTTGTTTGCCACGCTCCCTCCACAATCTCTTTTGTAGGGCTTTTGGATGCAGGAACCTAAGCTGATGAAATGTTTTGTACAGCACCTAACAAAATTACCTTCTTACCCTGAACAATGCTACTGTGCTATAAATACCTAATGCGAACACATCTCTGGTAGCATAAATCTGGAGCAGCTACCCTAATTTTTGTAGAAATTGCTCTGCATTGACACTGGGGCAACTCGGTTGGGCCCAATGGCAGCAGGTCTCTCACTCTGCTTTTTGGGGCACATGAGAAGAACCTGGTATCTTGGGAGTTATTTCTGCAAAAAGATGAGCACCTGTAATCCTTCTAATGAGAGGAGAGGGAGAGGATGCGATGCGATGCGATGCAGCTCCTGGCAGCACCATGCCCCAGTCATTTCTGTGCTGCCCAGAAACTAACTTCAAGAGTCTCAAAATTGTCATTAAAATTCAATTGTTTCCCTTCACATTTAGACATCCGCCCATGGAAAAAACACCCATCATCTAACTTCTCTCCCTGGGGGTGGTACGGTGAGGTTAGCTCATGAGGAGGAAGGAAAGGTTGCAGTCCTAATGGTGGCTGAAAAGTCGGAGACAAGAAAACGAGCTTACCTTGCTGCCCTAAAGTTAAGCAGTAATCCACATGGCTCCAACACTGAAACGCGTAATAACGTGGTTGTAGGATTTCATTTCTAAAGACTTTGCATTGGTTCTGCTTCTGTCTTGGCTATATAAATATTTATAACTTTTTATTTTATTGCTATTGCTGTATAATAAGACCAAAATATAATGAAAAATGGAATTTCTCTTTTTTTTTTTTTTTAATTAGAAATTGAAGATCCCCTGCTAGGATAAATTGGTATGAGTCCACTGATTTCATGAGAGCTATGTCAGCTTTCACTGGCTGCATATCTGGTTTCTAGTTTGTGGCTCTGACCAGCTAATTACTGAATAAGGTTTCACCATACCATGATATTCATATGTAGCAGTGGAATTTATGGTGCTGGCTGGGGTTAAGCAGTTAAACGTAAGTAAATGCATCGGTCTGTGGAGCAAGATCTTTTCACTTTTCTCATAATTTTCCATCAAGAGCAACTAGATTAAAACCAGTATCCTCTCCTTCCCACTGGCTTCTTGGCCACCTGCTAGAGGCCCACAGGTATTAGAGTAAGGATGGGTTCAGTAACAGAACATTTCATATCGGGCTCTAGAAATGAGCATCTTTAATGCACACCAAATGAACTAAATTACAGGGAAGTGTTTCCAGCAAGCATTCCAGGGCTGTGAATGCAGCCTGGGAACCCAACAGGCTTTGTCACCTTGACTGATGCTAAGAAAGGCTTTCCTACAAGCTTCCATACACCATTTTCCACCTACATCTTTGCAAGCACAACTTTCTGTGTGTGCCTGGGGATTAACTTACAGATTTTGAGAAGTCAGAAGACTCACTGAACTTTTAAAGCTGGATACTACTGTCAATGTGCTTCAAGCAGGGTCTAGAGTTGAGGTAGCTGAGGTGCTTCAGTCCAAATTTGTTTAAGATCCAGTATTGACCTATTCATCTTTTGACTTCACATGCCAGGTGAAGTTCTGCAACCTCAGGGAAGACAATTCATACAAATAGTGTTGGGTTTCGATAATGGAGTGTCACAGATGCTTTCTTCTCAACTGCAATAGTATCAGTTCCTCTGTCTTTATATAAAACATAGCAGTTAAGAGAATTCAAGTTCAGGGATGAAAGGTTTCATGTTTCCTCTTCTTTTAGTCTATATACTATTCTATGCATAGGCTTCTTCTGCTCTTCCTTTGGAAGCCCTAACATCAGCATTTGAGGTTATTCAGGCCAGTGAAAAGGACCAGCAGGGAGCATAACTGTAGCCTCCTATGAGAACACTGAATTATGTGGGGTAATCCTGGATCTCTGGCTTCCAGGACTCCTTTTGCACTTACACATTAAGAATAAAACACATTCATGGGCTTTTGAGAATTCATGAGATGTGACCTGAAGCACAGATAGAGCCTATCTGCCATTAAATGTGATACCTTCTTGGCAGCCATTCCTCTTCTGCGACCTCTAGCCTTGAGATCCATTTTGGAGAGGCAAGAGGCATTTTGGAAATTGTGTGGTCAGCGCCTGTATACCCAGGGATCAGGCTCATCACATACTGCCTTGCACCAGCACTTTCCCCAGTACGTCGCATGTACTGTGCACGTACAGCACCGTTGCTTGCTTAAGCGCAGACTGCTCATTGCTGGTTACCTTTGTATTTGTGTAGCATGTGAAAGGGGAAAGGGCTTAAATTCTGTTTGTATGTTAAATAACTGTCTTGCCAGTTACGCAACCCACCGTGTTTATATTTTCATGGAATGCAGTGTTTGTGACTGACACTAAAAAGAGAGGAGCAGACATCAGATATGGGCGAGCCCTTTCCCGAGTTGGTCCGGCCTGGGTCAGCCCTGCACCGCAGCAAGCCAAGGGCATCTGGAAAGGTGCCACTCGGCACTGTGCAGCTTGCCTGCTACCTATACACGGCATTATTACTTGCTGATGGCAGCCTGGCAACTTTTGTCCGTATGAAGGAAGCCAAATTCTGATCTCTTTACTACTTGACAGAGTTAGTTCAAATTCCTCCGACGCTAGGCTGCATCCTTGTTAGAAGCCAGACTACGGAAGCCAAGAGGTGAGCTTGCTGCTCCTGAGCAGACTTGGATCTCGTATTAGGTGAGGGCCCCACCCCGAATCCTGATCTCTGATAAATTAACTTTTTAACATCGCGTTACCACTAGCGTACAAGCCAAATGTCTATGTAGGTATTTATGTTTCAACAGCCAAATCGAAGCTCACTTTTTTCCTTCTGATTTATGTTACGTTTTACAGACATGAGTAATCCATGTGGGATATCTTTCCCACAGAGTAAAACCAATGTAAATTCACATGACTCAGGGATTTGTTTCAATGCTTATGTATAAACTCTCATTAGAAATGATTATGCTTGAAGATCAAAAGAAAAGTACACTCAGTTGTATTAATGTTTAATGCATAATTCACATTGTTAGAACAAAAAACAAAACAGTTGGTGGTTGTTATGACAAATATTAAACATTGGTGCTACTAACCAGTTCTCATAGAGGATCCTTCATTTCATTGCATTGGCTGTGCGCTGAGATTTCCTCTTGCACGTGTTGTGCCATCGTCTCAGAGATTTAAAGATGCCTTCCTCACTGGATGAGTAATTCCCCTGTAATGACAGGAGTGGGGGAGAGCCGGGGTACCCTACCACTGCTGGTGGCTCCAACACTCAGGGACCTCCCAGTGGGAGCAGAGCATAGAATAATCTAATCCAACTGTTCATACAAGTGGGATTTCAGATCACACGTGCTCCTATATGGTCCAAAACTCTCCTCGCCTTCAATCTTAAGTCTATTTTGAGCCTCAATATCAAGACTAGGTCCACGGTGAAAGTTACCCAGCGTGACAGAATTAAAGAAGAACTTGACTTCTTGTTTTATGCTTATCCGTGTTTTTTACCTGCTTTATTCAACGCTTACTTTACTAGAAAGCTTCTTACTCAAATAGGCAGGTTCGGTGTGAGGGAGTCAGATGTGAAATCTATTCCCTACACCTGCAAGCAAGACCGACACAGCAGAGCAAAGCTGTGCTCATAATCACAAATCAAGTTTAGGAAGGAGAATCCTGTGTGTGGCGTCATTTGTGGCCTGTTACACGGCGCAGTGGGACTACTTCATCTGTGTAAGGGAAGACCCCTGGGTACCTTCTGCCTTCCCACATTACAGCCCTTCACATAAAGTCAGAGTTGGGGTTTTTTATCTTCGTAGCTTTTATTGGTTCTTCCCATGTGAATGTTTAAAGGGTCAGCAATTTGTACCACCTAGCTTTTATATTTATGCTTCTCTCAAAAAAATGGCTGTTTTACTAGCCGAGCTTACATAATTTCTTTCTTGTCTAGCTTTTTCTTCCCTCCTCCTCTCTCCCCCCCTCCCAAAAAACCCAACAAAAAAATCCCACAACAAACAACTTTGAGTTTAAATTTAGTAGTCTTAATTCATGTCAGAGTCACCTCTTTTGCCAGCGAGGTCTACAGCACAGTATGAGACAAAGCGACATTTGACAAAGTTTCTGCTTGGCACAAAGTCACAAAAAAATGTCTTATGTTCTTACTATCCTGCTAGTAACTTTCCTCTACGCCAGCAGCGATACAATACACCTGATTCAGAGCAGAGTAGCTGCCTGAGTTTCAGGTAGGTTCTTCCTGATTCAGATCTCTGTAAGCAAACTATAAATTAGCTCTCTATTCTTAAGGTGCCTTCTGAAGGCCCTGTTGTTCTGCGAACCCTTCTGTGCAAGTCCGAGAGGTTCCTCATTCAGGAACTAGTATAGTTGAATTAGAAGGGGTACTGTTGCTCTGAATGGTATGCAGTCAAAAGTACAAATGGACCATGGGTGCTTAAAAGGACAGAGCAGAGCTTTGCTTTCTGCTTTCCTTTTGTTTATAACAACTTGCTCAAAATATTTATGATTGAGAAGATGATATTTTTCTCTAGTAAAGAACCTATTGTCCATTTTAAGGCAGTTGAGAACTTACTCAGAGTATATTCTGGTTAAATAGCTTATTTTTAGTGGAGTGCCCATGGCATTGCTATACTGGAACTGATCACAAATGCACGGCTGTTGTGGGGGTTTTGCTGAGAAAGAAAAACCTGTAATGAATTAAATATGCTTCACAAGGAGTGAAGCAGGTCAAATGTTGGGCTAAATTAACCTCAAGTTATACAGAAAAACTAACTTCTGTTGTTTTCACCTGTGGGCCTTAGGACTTGTCTACATACCGATTATTCCAAAACACTTACCGGGTACACTGCAGTAATTACTCTTGACTAAACCCATGTGTAGACAAATCTTATGCCAGCATAAGAATTCACTTTCTTGAATTATCTTAATCCACTTTGAAAGTGGATTAAGTGAAACCAGGAAACAACTCGGTCATTCCAGAATGAATAAGCTATCTGAACACAGTTCTGCTTTACATTCACATCCGACCTTATTCTAGCATAATTTTCCTGGGCTGAGAGGCTCTTAGGATATATCTACATAGCAAATGAACGTGTGATTATAGACATACCAGCATCTCCTTTACTCTCACTGGTATGACTAACAGCAGTAATGAAAGATGGTGGCAGAGACTTCAGCCTATTAACTGGAGCATATATGCAGTTGGTTGTGAACAGCCTCTGCTGAAATCCACCTCATCACACCCTCGCTTCGGATACAACTCGCTTCCCTTAGACTAATACTGGGGTTGTGAATGCCTCCCTGCATCTCTTTGGTGTGTACGCACACCAAAAATTGCATATGCCATAGGACTGCGCAGCTGAGCCTAATGGAAACCAGGCGAATTTAACTTCAGAGGTTAATCACATCGGAGAAGCAGCATGGCTCACACATTTTTAATAGACACACCTTTGACAACCAAATAAAGTGTCAGCTGCGCGACTGCGGAGGCCAAATTAAACATGCTGTAGACAAGCACAACTCAGTTGATTTCACTAGGGCTGAACTTGGCTCCATAGGTGAGATCTTGCTTATTTGACTAATACTTGTTTTGTTGCCTATCTGCTCATTTATTTTAATGAAATTAATGCATTTTAATGTTCCTTTAAGTGCATTCCAAAAATAGCAATTTGATTAACTAATTCACTTTAAAAGTGTAACAATCACAACTAAAAATCTCCCTGCTAGCTGAGGTATGGAATAATTGCAAGTAGCATCTAGGGTAGCTATGCCATACCCTTCATCCTTTTAAACAAATTCCCCACATCAATCAGAAGGGCCTCACTTAAAAATGAATGGCGAAACACAGACAACAATCAAGCTGTACACAGTGCTTTTCAAGTCTACCAAAAAAATTTATCAGTAATGTACACTGTACTCTGCTGAGACAGTACACTTAAGACAGGTAGGAATTTACTCTAAAAGGAGTTCAAAACCATTCCAAAACAGAAACATGAAACAAACTTGTCTTTCTAGCCAAGCCAGAAAGCATCTTGAGTAGCTTGGGTTAAAAAAAAAGTAAATAAAAAAATTAAAAATGGCAAGCTTTTCATTTTAGGCTTCTTAAAATGATACTTGGAGCATAATATTCCAAGCAGGATTTCTTTCCCCACCACCACCTCTTTTTTCAGTTGCGATAGACGATCTCACCATTCAAAATAAGGTGCTGTTTGAGAGCACAGTGTCCTGCAAGAGAAAAGGCGTACGCTAACTTCTTCCTGACTTTATCTCCTTATAAAAACTGGAATAGCAAAACCTGATTAGTAACAATATTAAGCAGAGACGGTTTTCCCTTTTATTGTACTTAAATGAGGAAAATGAAAGTGTTAATGCTAATATTAAGGCTGAACGGAGTCAGCTGTGAAAAATAATTCAGTTTCGGCCCTGCCACACGTGTCCCTCGGTGAACTCCACGGGGCTAGTGACAACGCGTTATCGGCAACGCTGTAGCGTGGGACTAGAGCAGGCGGTGGGAAAGGCAGCATGGAAGAGGTCAGCTTGGCTTTGGGTGCTGCTGGGAGGCTCTGTGGTGGCTGCGCCGGTGGTGGGGTGTCTGGGTGTCCTGGGATGCGAACAGGTGTGCCCAGCGACGCATCTCCAGCTTAAAGCCACGCTCAGACCTGCGCTACCGCGGGGCGCTTCTTCCTAAGCGAGGCCTAGTTCTTGGAAACACTTTGTGCACGCCATGAGAAGTCCAACACCTACAAGGCTCCCCGAATTTAGCGGGACCACTGGGGCCAACTGGCAGGACTGTTTGCCACTCAGAAGGAGGAGGAGGCGCAGGTGGCCGGCCAGCCCCCGCCACCACCGCGAACACCGCTCACGGCCTGCACGGCCGCCGCGCCGGCTTGGGCGCTGGCTGCAGGCCTCAGCTCGCTCTCCGTTTTAACCCAAACCCTCCCGCCTTCCGCAGCCCCGGCGGCGGCGGCGGGGAAAGAGGGTTTAACCCCCCCCCCCCCCCCCCGCCATTAGACCCTGCCCGGGTCTGCGCCAGTCCCCCGTTCCCTCCGCAGCGGCGACGCCATTGCGCCGGCGAACCGGCAAACTACCGCCGCGCCCCCCGCCCTGCCCGCCACCGGCAACCCCAAATTTACCCGCGTGCCACGGCGGTCTGTGCTCCGGGGGCTCCCCCCCACCCCCCAAGCCTTCCTGCAGGAGGACATTTTGGGGGGGAGGTGGTGGGGGGGAGCGCGGCGGCGCCGGGCCTGCACGGCAGCAGCCTTACTCCTCCTCGCCTGCCTCCCTCTTGCATTTCGGGTGCGCTTTTTTTAGTTTTTTTTTTTTTTTT
>VZSF01001826.1:238946-428327 GCA_013398295.1 Chionis minor
CCGAGGGGGGGGGGGGTGTGGGGGGGGAGAAGGATTATTTTAGGGTTTGGGGTTTTTTTTCTGCTGACGGATCCTACCCCAGTAGGTTTTGTGCGTGTGTCCCCTTGGCCAGGGTCAGGAGCGCCGGGGAAGTGACGAGGCTTTGGCCAGCAAGAGTTTGGGGCCGGGGTCCCGGGGTGGCTCTGGCGGTTGCGAGCGGGGACGGGGGACCGGACTCTGGAAGCCGGTGCCGGGCCGCGTGTGATTGTCGCGACAGCCGCCCCTGTCGCCCAGCCTCCCCCGGAATGCCCTTTCGGGAGCCCCGAAGTGTCCCGGCTGCGGCGCGGCGCGGCCCGGAGAGGCCGGCGCGGCGGACACACACACGCACGGACCCGTCCTCGCCCCCGTCCCTCCCCCGCCGCCCTCTCCTTCCTGAAACACTTCTGCGAGCGGCGGCCGGGAGCCGAGCAGGCCCGGCGGGAGCCCCGCACGCCGGGCCGGGAGGTGGGGGGGGCATGGCTGCTGCGAGGTGTCCCCGTGTCGCCGTCCCCCGGCGTGGCCGTGGCGGGCGGGACGCGCCGCGCTCCGCCTGTGCCCTGCTGTCAGGACCCGCGGGGGCAGGGGGGACACGCGGGGGCCGCTCGCACCCAAAAAAGGCCGGGAGGGGCGAAGGAAAAGTGTGGGAAGTCAACGTCCTGCCCGCTCCTCCTGGTGCTTCGCCCTCCCAGCTCCGGCCGGGGGGAGAGGGGGGGCGGTTAGAGAGGTGGTTGCATGGGGGGATCCGACTGTGACCCGGCTGCGAGGAAATTTTTTAATTTTTTTCCCCTTTTTAAAAATTTTTAATTTTTTTTATTTTTCCCCTGGGCGTTAATGCTGTGAAGGAGCGAGTGGTCTGGAGGTATATTTTGAAGCGGGGCAGGGGAAGCGCTCCGAGGACTTGGTCTAGTTAATATGTTTCTCATGATACCAAAGAAGAGAGGACCGTGTTTAGGAGATGACTAAATAATGGGGGAGGCAAGTAAAAATGGGTAGAATATAAAGGAGAAGGAAATGAAGGTGAATGGTAGGGTGGGAAGGCAGGCGCTGAGCAGTTCGGGTTTCTGTCCTGTAATTCCCCCCACCTTGCCCCAGCCCTGTCTTTTCGTACTATTAAGGAGAGTCTAACAGCAAACAGAACCCAACAGAAAAACAGATGAACCCCCCCACACACTTCAACCCATCTTCATTTGTGGCCAGGAGGGAAATCTGCATGCCCTTTGTGTAAAATCGCCAAAGTTTTAAGCATTTATCAGCCACGCTGTCTCAAATGCGGAGGTAAAACTTGCCTGATACGTTTGGGTGTTACTTCCCTGTTTTATTTCAGAGGACACAATGTTCTGGTGTAGCGTAGCTACCTTCACTTTTGGAATGGGAGTAGTTTACAATATAACCTACATTAGATTATACGTGGTGCGTGCGTTGCATGTCCGCTGAAAATAGCCAAAGACTTAGAATGACGAAGCGACTCATGTGGTTGTGATGTTCCTTGTCTTGAGAGCACCAAGGTAGCTGTGGTTCTGCGTGCTGGGGTGGGGAGGTGGGGGTGTCTGTGGTGCGAGGGGTTTCGAGCCTGTACGGGAACCTGGCAGCTCTCCTTTTAGAGGACTTTACAGTTTAAAATGTGCCAGGGGCAGAAGGTAAGCATGACATTCAGTGTGCTCATTATCAAAATAAGGAAAACAAATCGATTGTGTTAACTGTGTGTGCAGTATCACAGTTATTCCACAGTATTTTGTCAGAAATTAAAAAGGTTACCACTAGAGTACTATATCCCTATCTCGAGCCTGGCACCACTTATTACTGCAACGGCATTTCAATATTAAGTGATCTTAGAGATATTTCATCTTTCATTTTGAATCCTGAATTTGAATCAGCATTAAGATGTCAGGGCTGCGAGATAAGGTATAACAAACTAAGTAGACAGCTGAAGGGCTCCTGGTGAAGGTGTTGCTGAGAAGGATATCTTGGGCCGTTCGCAGTAACCTTGTTTACGGGGACGTTTCAATTGCAACCTGAATTTCAGCGAGAGGCTGCCTGGACTAATGCCTGCGTGTCTGAAACCCATCACGACTGTCTTTTGCACTCTAAGCCTTTTCTCTGCCTTCCTTACATACTCGCAGAAACTTTTCTGGAAGGTTAGGATGATTTTCTGATATGAAAATTCAGATGTTTTCCTAAGAGGAACCCTGCTCTTTGAACTCCTGTACATTAGCAGCAAAGTATTCATGAGGTTTGATTATTTATTTTTTTTTTTTTGGTTCTCTCATGTGTCAGGATCAGTAGTTCACCAGTCTTTTAAACTTCACGTATAGGGCTTTGATTTATTATGTTTAAGTCTCAGCGGTTTTGAACGTATTTTGCAGCACGTGAAGTCGGTTCAAGTCAGAATGTGAAAAGATGCATATTATAACAAGGCTCAGTTTTGTAGCGATCTGCTAATTTTTTGTTTTCTTTTCCTAAAGCTGTTCCAGGAAAATCACGTGCACATAGCGAGTGGGTGCTAAATGCCAGCAGCCACATTGATGAAGAAAAATGTTGTTGAAATACTTTGGAATAATAAATAGGATACGTAATGGTCAACCACAAGATAAAAATTTTACACAGTGTTTTTATGGCTCTAAATTGGCTGCATTGTAAACCAAGCTTACTACTCTATTAAGTCATCAGAGTTTTCAATTATTTAAGATTTCTAGTCAAGCTATCTAATATAGTCTTCATCGTGCATATCAGAAAATTATACTTAAGGTTGTAATTCCTTGTTGTTGGTATGTGAGGGCTCTGTTGCAGATGGGGGTTTAATTTTGACTTATCAGGACAAATATTACAAAGCATGCACGCAGAAAAATGATATGGAAATAGCCCCAGTCCTACAAAATGGGGATAGTTACAGCACTGAAATGTACCTAATACAATTTGAGATCCACTCACTAAGAAACCTTGACAGTATCTGCCTTGCAGGTACCGTGCGTTTGGAAATACTATATCTCCATTTAAATGCAGATCTTCAGTTTTCTCCAGGGGGCAGTTGGCGAAGCTTTCGATTGAACCACTGGTACTAGGAAAACTAACTGAAGATTTACCCATGGACAAGAGACTCTTTCAAGTCTGCCTTTTTGAAATAATGATTATAAAATTTCCTAATACTGCAATTTTATATTGATTTTGAATGCCTTTTCAAAAGTCACAGCAAAGGGATAGTGTCTTTTACTCAAGGTAGGCCAACGTTTGGACGCGTGTTTAGCAATCTTAAGAGAGATAGCTGTTCCAAATAAGTTCTTTGTTTTTACACGAGTATCGTGTTTGCATGTGAGTTTTTGTGGAATGGACAGAGCAGTCTAGCTTTGATTTTGACCTAGATTCCTCCTGATTATTCCTATACAGCTAGTACCTGCTTATTTCCCACTGTGAAAATAGGAGAACAACTGTTGATGCTATCTAGCTGGGGCTGCACGGGCAATAGGTACGCACGTCCAGTAATCTCCCCTCCTCTTCCACGGCTTCATTAGTAACGGATAAAAGAGTGCTGCGGTCCAAAGAGGGTGCAATCCTGTATTTCCTCTCCTGTGAATTTTCATTCTTTGAGGGTTTGATTCACCGGAAGACAGAAAAACACCTCAACTGGGTGGCATGAGTGAATTTACTCCTCTTTCCAGATTTGGCACACAAATTTTGCCCCCTTGCAGAGTTGAATCAGGGCTGTGCTCTACTTGAAACAAGTCTCAGATCCCGCTTCCTCCACGTTTGCTTGAAACTGGGTGCCAGTGGGTGCCAGTCCTCCTCAGAGGCGCTTGTCCCATCCCGGCCAGGTTTCTGTAGTGTTTGCCAGCCGTGTGGTTTGCGGCGTAACCCAAGGCATTAAAAGCCCCGGACGCAGGGAACGGGAGCTGCCTGTTTGGGATGCAGGCAGCACAAACCACCTGGTGCAGGGGAGGCAGAAGGTCCTGACTTTTCCTGTGCCGGATGCCTTTTGCTGTGCACGTTCCTGGCCGCTCCGGTCTCCCCACCGTGGGCAAGGGTGCTGCCTGGGGGTGCTGCCCTTGTCCCTGTGGCAGAGCCATGAGGTTGTGGAGATCTCATCCATATTGTGCTCACCTGTTAATGGCGTATAACCCATCGGCCTCAATACCCTGGAGAAAACGTGCACTTCAGGCTCCGCGTGGAGTTCAGGCAGATCTGCAAAGTCCAATCTTACATGCAGCAGCATTAATGGCAGAGCTCCCATTCAGCTTAATTGATACTCCTATAAACATCTGCAGGTTTCTGTTTCTAGTGGAAGCTACAGCTGGGTGGACTTCTTAAATGAATGCTTTGCATATTGAGGTTGAAAGGAAAGTTGAGCCTGATACATTAACTTATCATCTGTGTCGCTCTCTTGACATCAGTTGGATTACGACAAGCATATATGACAAGGAGATTAGGTGCAAGATCTTCACACACACATGCTTTTGTTACCATGTTGATCGGTAGAGATGTTAACTTCTCTGAAAACCTTGTTTTAAGTCAAGTCTGGGCAAGCACAAACCTGCGCATGCATTTACAAGTTGAGCTGGGCCTATCCTTTATAATGCAATTTTTTTTCCCTTAATATCTGAGCAAGATCTCTTATTATAACTCAACCATTAGGGGAAAGAAAATGGAACTTTTCTCAAACAGCTTTTCTGTTGGGGAATCTAGTGGCAGTTGCTTTGAAGCATGTGTAATTGATTATCATACATTTATTTTAAAAAGGAGACATAACAAGGAATCTAACATGATGTTTTGGAATATATCTTCTCCCCACAATGTTCTTGAGGGAAATGTAAGGTTGCAGGCATCATTTCATGCCCTGTATGTTTTTGAACATAAATCAGAGAAATTGTTGGAGAGTTATAGATGTTCATAGCAACTGTAGCTATAATAAACACATGCAGTATATATTTTCCAAGCTATTTCGTATGGGTGAAAAGCTGAAGCTGGCGTTTTGTACGAACAATTCAACTTAATCACTGAAAATTTATTTCCTAGTTAGGGTGGATTACCAGTGTAGCATGAAGCGGTACACCTTGGTTTAAGTTCATCTGGTTATGAAGCCTCGGTTAAAAGTGAGAAAGAATTTAAATTGGATCTAGACACCTTGAATGAATTATTCCAAACATCAAATTTATTGTGATGTCTCCGTGGCAATATTTACATCTATGTTATCACCTGTATTGGTTTCAAAGTATGCTGCATACTTTAGAGAGCAAAGAAAAGACAAGAATTGTATGAAAACCCAAACAATTATGACTGAACACATAGCACAAAATGTAAGCATAGTAAATACGACAGGAAAGAGAATCCTGAAAGATCAGGTAGTGCAGAGCTGCTAACGGGAATAACAACTAGCTTAGGTATACGAATTTCTTGACGATTGTATTGGTTTTGGTTGAAAGTTGTAGTACATAAAAAGGGAGAAGTGACTTTTATGGCAGAATTTCAATGAGGAGAGCATAGCCACTCAGGGTATGAGGATGAGGAAGGTGTTCCATATGTTGACGAGGATCCAAATGCATTAAAATGCTAAAAAGAAAATCCAGTAGTCACAGTTAATATGGATATGGATAGACTGGGGGTAGGACGCATTCACGATCTAGAGATCAGACAGGTCTAGCGGAACAGAGTTCCAGACTTAGTATTTAAGCAAAATGCTGAGTGTCTGAATAAAAGAGGTAGGATGCGTTTCTTGGAGTCTGGCCTTCCAGGTACTTTCAGGTGTAGCTCATTACTCTGTGTACTCCTTTTGGGTTCAGAGATTGGTAGTTAAAACTGATACCGCTTATTGAAAATTTTGAGGCTAGCTAGAAGGTGTGACTTTTAAAGGTGTTACTGTGCTTCTGCTGGACTTCTGGATTTTTGTGGTTGCTTACTCTTTTATTATGAGAGCCTGAAGTCTGTTCTCTTATTACTTGGCTCCTGGAAACAGGATTTTAAAATATACAACAAATATCCTGAGACTGATGCTAAAACTGAGAATTTGCTGTTTTACTTGTTTGTGGTATTAGCCTTAAATGAGTTACTCTTGATGATGGCTGAGTTTTAATACCCGCATGAATTAAACAAGAACCTTTCTAAATTGTTACAACTGGTAGATCTCAGGCAGGCAGACCATGGCCCATCTTGGCCACCAGTACGAGTTTAGACTTCAGAAGAGCAGGCAGTGGGGTTGGTTTCCCAGGGCCACTCTTTCCACTGGGGACAGCTGGAGGAGGGATGGAGACATACAGTTTCTGACATTGCCTAAGCTCAGGGTTGGCTTCTCCTTCTTCATTTCTCACCTAGCTCTTGCTCCCCATCCTTTCTGAACACTTTTTGCACTTACCTCCTTAGTAGCCAGATACTTTACCCTGTCCTCTGAAGGTTGGAAAATGGACTTTGAATTGTTACTATGCTGCCTGCCGGATACAATGCTGTGAAGACAAAATTCAGTGAGAAAATCAGAAAGGAGAGAAAAGGGAAGACAGAGTATCTCAGGTTGAGGTATGGCTAGAAAGACTGGGTAGAGAAAGATTGGGCAATTCTTGTGTGGCCCGTGGCTGGAATCTGTGTTTACAAAGGAAGGGAGCTGAAGGAGCTGCATCACTGGATCTGTATGGACCCAGTTGTGTCGGATGGGACACGATTATAGAGGAGAAGTGAGGAGAAGTGGCGTCTAACCCAGGGTGGACGCCCTCCCTCCTTGACAAGTGCCAGTTGGGCTGTGTGGGGTAGGAATGCTGGATACGGAACGGTTACTGCTCTCGTGCTGCACTCAGGAGTTTCAGCCTTTCTGCACAGGCACTTGGCTTTTTAGAGGCTCCCGAGAAGGAAACTTCATTCACTGAAATTCCTACTTCCGCAGGGATTTGTTTTTTACTTGTCTTAAATTAATGTCTGGAGTTCCACCTGACAAAAGGAGCTTGTTCTACTCTGTGCTGAATTTCTAACAGAAAAAAAACCAAACCCAAACCAACCCAAAAAACCCTCTCCTGCCATATTTCGGTCAAAAGAGACCAGGTGGAGGAGGGTTGAGAGCGAGGTATGTGGAGTCTGGGCAGCAGGCTGGGCGCTGGAGCACAGAGAGCGGGCGGTCCAAGGTCATGGCCCTTCTTATGGCACAGCTGGGAGCTGGACGCACAACCTCAGGTTTTAGTCCTTTACCCTTCTCCGACGTGCAATCCCTGTCTCGCAGCTTGAGCAACGGAGGCACGGAGACTGTGCTTTTGCAACTCGCGTTGAATGTGACGGTGCCAGTTTAGGCACGGAAAGGTGAGGTGATGTGTTGGTGGTGATGCAGCCAGGCAGTGAGCCCAGCCTCGTAGCCAGGATTTCGATTCCCTGCCTTGCACTGTCTCTCCAGGGAGAAGAGCAAGGTTAATCCCGCTGAAGCCACCACACACTTTCATTTCTCTAGTGTGACATGGTCCAGGGGTGGGCAGGATCCTTCTCCCAAAGGAGAGGCAAAGTTGGATGGAAGTGCGTGTTGGATGAGTATGGTTACCCTGCTATAAACGGTGCCTACTATTCATGAACATTATTTTCAATGTTTTGCTAATCAGATTTTGCTTGTTCCTACTTTCTTTTAATTGAAGGAAGGCGAGGACATGAACTATGAGTATCTCAGATAATTGGGCCACAAACCCTTATACTTGTTTGTGCTTGTGGGTTAGTGTGTGCGTGCGTGTGCAACGTGCGTACGCACACTTGGATGTTGTGTATGCACAGGATCTCAATTATTTTGCTGTTTGAATCATAGAGCATGCTGTCTTGATGTACTGTCAGTTTTGGTTTCTGCCCTTTGGAATAAAGTTCAAAATATTAAAGAAATAACACGCTATATACTAGTAGCCAGAACAGTCAGAGTGCCTGAGGGGAAAAGAGGGTGGTGAATAATCTGTTTTACAAATACACAGGAAAAAACCCTCCTCCTAAGCAAACTCTGCAATGGTGCGCTTTTAAAAAGGCACCTTTAACCTTTTTAACTTTTGTTTCTGAGGTTTGGTGGTTATGTGGTCTGCTTGTCCCATCTGGGAAGCGGTGTGGAAGCTCTATGGTTGCGCTCTGACCATGTGCCGGGGGGAATGCACGGTCCCAGTTACTCTTTGGAGAATTAACCTGGGCTAAATGGTGAAACAACTAAATCCGAATTAATTATTGGTAATTCTTTAACATCAAATGTGAGGATGCGTTCAGAGTATTGCTTCCCAGTTTAAGAGCTGGAATACTGCTAGCAGAAGTATTATTTTTAAATGTTGCTTTTCTGGTCTTATTAGTTTACTTGGACAGCAGTAAGAATCGCAGAAGCTGATGCAGGTTCTGCCCATCCCTGCTCGGTTCTGGAGGGCCGAGGCAGGAGCTAAGGGGACACTAAACAGATATTTGGAGTCACACTGGGACTTCGGTCAGAATACCAAACTTTGCTAAATTTGGGATGTTGCGCTCCACGGTTTTAGTCCAACCATGCTAAAAGGCTCTAGATAAGATATTAAATGAAAGAATCAGCTCCATCCCACTCCTAAAATCTTTTGACTTGTACTCTGTATCAGAAAAAAAGGCGCTGAGAAGTGTGTGACTGATGCAAGGCAGGCTCAGGACGAATTTAGGATAAACAGGATGCCTATTGCACTTAATTTAGCAATTCTAAGGCAGCAAACGCTTTTGAGCGCAGCGAACAGCTTCTCATCTGCAAACGCCACAATCAAGACAAAGCAAAATATATTGTGGCGAATTCTGCAGTTCAGTCGTGACACAGTCCAAGCCTGCTATTACAGCGCAGGAGACTTCTGCATGTATCACGACTGCCTAGGATGCAGGATTTCAGAGCGGCGTGAAGAAAAATAATGCAGTAAATAGGCAGTTTCAGAAGTCCTGCAGGACATGCAGCAAACGCCGGTGATTCAAACTGGGTGAAGTTGTCAAAGGTTGCTTTGCTCTCCAGAGCCTGGCAGTAGCTCCACTGAAATGTGATGCCATTGGTTTTCAGCAAAGGTTTCTTTCTGCAGGGCTGCAAACAGAGATCAGCTGCTACTGTGTATACACAACTAGGGAGCAAATCAAGCAGCACATTTAAGCAGCCTTTTTAACCCTGAGACTTTCCAAGATTTCTTCTTCACGCAGGAAGTTTCCTTTATATTGTCAGCGGTAGCACTTTGCTCATGTAATGAGATCAGAGCTAGGATCACTGCTGCACAGTAGAAAGACTTCCTTAAGACATTTGTCCTTGAAACTGCACCAAACTCTTGGAAGAACCCAGAACCTGTAAGTATGTATGATATAGGCAACAATAGCACGGTGCAAAGCTGCAATCAACCATTATACGATATCCGATTAGCAGGGCAGGAGGGATTTTTTTTTCTTTTTCTTTTTTTCGGATGTTACGTTACATTCATTTTCAATTTGTTCTAAGGAAACAAATCAATTCAGGCTTCTGATACAGTGACTTTGCAGTAGATGAGCTAGTAGTAATATGTTTGATTTAACTATTTGTTGCTCTCATGTAGCTTGTGGGACAATTATTGTAGCCATCAAACTATAGAGAACTTTTCTTATGTTTTTAGGCATTTTAAAGGATTTGGGGGTCCATCTTGCAAATAAGTTTTTGCTTTGCTTTTTGATTTTGGCAACCCCACCCTACGCCAAACTATAAATAACAGGGCAAACGGAATTAGAGCGTATTGTTCTTAGGTGGCAATAAAATATATTTGTTTGCAGGCTTAATTTAGTCGTTAACAACGTTGCACTGTTTGGGGTGGTTTTTGTCTTAATTGAATTCTACTCAAGGCTGTCTATTTTGTGTTTTACTATCTTGTCTGTGTCTGTTTAAGTTACTTTGCCGGGACTGCAGTCTGGTTAAACCTGTATTTAAGCACTGTTTATATTCTGAGCACATTTCTGGTAAAATAAGTGTTTGAGATTTATTTTTTTTTTAAAGCCTTGAACAGCGTAGTTTTATTAGCAGTGAGCACCAGAGAAGGCACAACATGGATGAATGTCAGATGTAGACCACATAACCTAAGTCTTCTGTGCACTAAGCCTGATCCGAACGTGTCCACTTTGGCGACTGCGACTAATAAAATCCTTGAGCTCCCTTTCAATACATTTTTCATATGTAACGATACTTCTGTTTATCAGATTAATTTCTCCCAGGTTGGCCTGATTGATAGCTGGATTGTGGTTTCTTAAGAGCTTTCTCCATGAAACCCCACCGAAGAGCTGCATTCCATTTAACCAGTGAATGTAAAAACTGGTAACCATGGATTCAGCCACCACTAACTGTCGAGAGCAATGACATGTTGTAAACAATACAAATGAGCCAGGATAGCAGAAGCAACCAGACATGAAATGATTTTAATAGAAATTACGGTAAAGGTCATGTGATACTGTATCGGCTTGAATTCAGTGTTAAAGGGAAAGTATTTCAGTTTTTCAGGTTTGATTTAAATTGCACGTCTCCGCTGGCTTCACGTTTGCGTTAAGACCCCCAGAAGGGAAAATGAAGCAGGTCTTTGGAAATGCCTCTGCTTAATTGCACATTGTGACTTAGGCCCCGATCCTGAAAATGTAGGAATAACTCTTATCAGTGGGATTATTCACGGACTTAAAATAAAGTATTTGTAAATGTTTGTAGGATTGAGGCCTTTCTAGGTAAGTTAGTAAGAAAAAAAAAATGATATTCTAAAGAAATAATAACCTGTCACTAAAGATAAATCACGGAAATGCAAGTTTTAGTACTGTTGTGTGGTTCGGTTGGAGATTTTTGTTTGCTTGTTTCAATAACATGAAAACAAGTTATATTTATCCCGTCGTTTTTAAATGTTATGACTTTCATTTCTCATCCACCATTCCTCAAATCCTCTTCCTAATTTATAGCCTCTCTTTTGGAGAACTGGTAAACCATAGTGTCAGCTATTATAATACAGCATGATGATAGGCACATGCAGATCGCATGAGCAGTCGTGTGTCCTATCTCAGGAATTTCCATCCCTACAAAATCTTTGCTGACTCCCAGCTGTCACATGGCTGTCACTCACAAATTCTAACCATAACCAAATCCTCCTCCCTGGGCATGCGCTCACCAAACCTCTCTACGTACAAGTAGAGGCAGGCACAAATGTCCCTGCTTAAGCACTTTCTCTGCGTAAATGGGTCTCTCCCCCAAGCCTGCTGCATTCCACTAATGCTTCTCCTTCAATTTGTTCCTGGGTGCTACTTCCCTGCTGTGCCTGTGCTGTTTGTGCTCTGTAAGGAGGAACCTGGCATGGGAATAGTAGTCAGTAAGAAATGCAAACAAAAATAACTTTGTGCCTTGTTTAATGTAACAATTCAAGTCAGTGTGAATCTAAATTCACAACTTCCATAGCCCCCTAAACCTCTCCAAAAAAAAATTAACCCTTACTGTTCTGTAGACAGTGCTGTCACCTTGCAGTATACTGACTTGCTGTTTTGTTTATTCACTCATCGTAACATTTATATTATTTGGAAAAATTAGATTATGAGAGTCCTAGACTGGAACTTTGGTTATTTCTATATTCCTAGGCTATTTCTATATTTCATAGATGTCACATTCATCTATATTGTTTTATCAGTAATTATGATTTATCTGTTTTTCAACCAGAAGTATTTCAAACAATTTCTCATCAATCTGTTACAGCTGAGCAGTCTCTGTCAAGCACAGGTCGCAACTAAAATGCATAGGTAGATACAGGACAAATCCAGCTTTCCCAGTTCTTCTGAGCTGCCTTGCCAGACAGAGGGGGCGATTGCTTGTGTGAGTCAGGAAGGTAAGATTTAGCTTATATGTAGATTAACAGCAGGCAAAAATAGACTGACTTCTGCTGAAAAGAAATGCTTTTGAGAAGTAAAAGGAAAACATTTAGACAGGAATATTTGGCCAAAAAAACCCCCAACTAAATTGCAAAATATTTTCTGTTGCTTGTCCGTGTCAATGTTAAGAGTGTATTGGAGTATTCCTGTAAATCAGACTTATAAGTATATTAATACTTTGCCAAAAGGGAGGAGTGGCTGGACAGAAAAGATGCCACCTTGACTTTGCGTACGTATCCTGGGACAAATCCAGAACTGGAAGTAAAATGCAGGTGAAACCACAGTGACACTCAAGGCCAATATCCAAGTTAACTGGGGAAACCACACCAGCCTCCTTACCACGAGCTCGTTAGGAGGCATTAGTAATTCCTACACCCCTTGAAAACCAGGTGAGGAACATTTGAATCGTTGTGCCTGGCAGAAGAAGAAACCAAGTTTCAATCTGGAGAGACAATGCAGTGTTCAGGAAAGGAGGAGTGCACCATGGTCCCATGGACTTTACTGGCATGGGACAATGTGCAGTTTTCCTGTGCTCAAAGTATCTTTAGTGTCTTTACGATCTGTGACAAACATGCCTGTCTACTCTCCTGTATTTTGCATCAAATACTGATTTTGTAATGCAAAACTTGCAGGAATTAGTGGGTGAGCTGGCAAAACTCTTTGCCCATCTGCACATAGGAAGAACTGGGAGGCAAGCCCTCTTGTTTCTCTCCCAGTTTATAAAGTTCAGGTGCTGGTTGATGGGCAGCTGCAGGAGACTTGGACCAGAATTCTCATTTGATGCAGAGCTCTGTGATGATATATTTGAATCCCCAAAATGGAGACCCCAATGTTTTACTCATAGAGAAATCTTAGCGTGTGCAGTCAGGCAAACGTTGTAGTGCTTACTTGGAGACCAACAGAAATATTTACCATTAAATTAATTAGTGACAATTAATGATATCTCTCTTGCAAACACAGTAATATAGAATAATAACAAAAAGCTGTATTTTATGATTGTAATTCTAATCTACTATTTTTATGCAAAAACCACTTTTGTCGATTAGATATTTTTTTGTATATGAAAATGGCACATTGGCAGTCCTGCCAGCTAAATTCAAGGGGTGTAAGCACAGGTGCCTTTAAAAAAAAAAAAGGTACAAAAAAAAAAAAGTAGTCTTGATATGGAGGTACCAGGTGTAGGGAGTTTAGGCTAAACTGGTATCCAGGTCTGCTAGGGCTTTGCTTCATGGTTGAGACAGCCAGCGGCACTGCAGGTAAGTGAGAAATAAATTGGTAGCTTTTGTCGGGTGGATTCCTGGCTATCAGGAACTGGACTGAAACTGCTTAATTTCATGGAGCATGGCAAACTAGTTGGTCACTGAATGACAGAGTGTTGTTCTTTGAATTATTAACTCTATGTAAGCAGTACAGTGTTTTATAAATTTCAGTTCCTTTCTAGTTTTAGCTGATGTGGGTAAGTGAATTTTATTTGGAGGAATCCTGTAGTCATTTTGTCTTTTGAGCATTTCCAAATGTACTTCTTCCCATGGGCTATTGAGGACCCATGATTTATGGGTTATAATGTTGTCCAGGTCAGCAAAACTGTCACGGGGTCTAAAGACAGGACTGTGATCTGTATCAGCTGCATTAACTTTCCATTAACTTTCGGTGACTAGAACGTGACTTTGATTATTCTGCATTATTACTTTGTACAAAATAAGGTTGTTCTCTGTGTATTTTAGTTTTAAGAGAACCAGACTGTCACTGACCATCAGCTTTTGCATGCATAGACTCTCTCCTTCCTGGCAAGGCTTTAGGCTCAGATCCACAAAAGGATTAGGTGCCTTAGGTGGGACTTAAGTGGGATTTAGGCATTGAAAGCCTAAACTGAGATCCTCAATATCCTCCCTGAACTGCCACCTAACCTTAGAAGTTGCCTAACCTGTGTGAGTGCCTACGTTTTCAATATCCAGCTTTCCCAGGTGGCCAGAGATCTGCTTTGGATGTTCTCAAGCACTTCCATCCTGACAAGGTTGAGCCTCTCTGCTCCTGTCTTTCCCCCCACATTCTGACAGACTTCAGGAAGCATGAGCTCCTCTTGCAAAATGGTGGCTCTCTGTGTGTGATGTATCTCACTTTCTCCAGCTGTGTCCTTGAAGGAGAGGACCCTCCAGTGGGTTTCTTTCAGGAGCAGCCTGCGAGCCTTGAAAATGATACCAAAACTAAGAAATCTGAGTATCACTGCTTAAAAACGTAGGTCGTAGAGAAGACCTAGGTGGGACTTCAGATGTATGTGGCCTTCGTCATCTCCTACTGGCAGCCTTGGACTGTTGTCTTCTTGGGGATGGCTGCTTGTGAATTTGCACAAGAGACAGGGATAACTGAGAGGGCTCCATCACATGGGCAGAGCACCTGAAAGTCGAGTACTGGGGTGCAAAACTATTGTTGCTCCTAGAGATTTTCTTGGAGAATGCAAGCCCTCTTGTTTTGTAACAGTGGGTTTGGGTGGGAAGCACTTTCAGGGGAAGGACTTTTTTCTGCAAGAAGTCACTTAGGGTTTCACCTGACTCTGTGGTACGTGGTGGGTGTTTTGGTTTTTGAAAGCCAGACTTATTGGGGTGTTCTGTGTGTGCACCCGGAAAGGAGAATCACTTTTTTTAGGGCTTCAGTCTCAAGAATTTCTGGAGCTGTGGCTGGATTGATAGCTGTCTCGCTCTGCAGAGGCCAGAGCAAATAATGTCTTGTTAGTAGCTGAGTAAGTGGTCCTGTGCCATCACTTATTTCTCAGCTGTACTCGTGACATTTCATGTGTTCTCAGCCATGTCTGTTGTTTGTTTAAATCCTGCTCAGTTCCTTGATTTATCAGTTTTCTGTAGACTTTTGTTCGAGTGCTCCCAAATGCTATCCTATTTCAAATAGATGCATCCTTATCAGCAAATAGTCTTTCATCAATAATTTTAACTCTTTCACGTAACTCTGCATACATTCACTTTGACCTTCTGTTTTTTAAAATAATTGGAATTTTTTTGAGGGTGCAGTATTTAAGAAATCTGTTAGAATTTCACCTGAATCATTCCATCTTTTATGAAAAAGTTGTACAGGCATTTGCCTTTACCTGTTCTCCACGTTGACAGATAAGAGCATTTTTCTTTTTCCTTTTATTTTTCTTGTTTTCCCCCTCCTGAAAGAGAACTTTTTCTCTGGGAATTCCAAGTTTTCTAATTTGTCAAAGATAGCTGGACTGTATGCAACCTTATTATTATTTATTGCTGCTTTTGATTTCTGTATGTGTGCAATCTTGAAAACAACAATACACAACATAAAACATACTTGTATAGAGGTATAGGCTAGAAACTATACAAGCACCAAAAAAGATATACTCTGAAAATTTAGAAACTGCCATCGTAAAAAGTCTATATATAGTGAATAAACTTAACATAAACTTAACATGTAATAACAAGTGCTATGTGTATTCCTTACAAAGCCCAGTTGTATTTATATTGAGGTAGCTAAAATTTGTAAGACTTTCTATGATAATGACATCTTAATAGCTAAGAATATTATTCACGTATTTTAAAAACTGATACAGGGAGATCTATTATTTTAATGGAGAGTATATGTTATAAATTAACCCGTAACTTTCAATCTACTAACTTCATACTTTCAGAATAACATACTTGAATTATTACACATTTATTTTGGTATTTTAATAGACACAAACGTTGGCTCCTAAGCACATCTTTCTTAATTTCATTTGTACTTTTGAATTATTTGTCACATATTCTCACTGTGGCATTTGAAGGACAAACAGTTTCATAAAATTTGTTGGGGATAGTCTTGTGAGTGTCCTGTCTTGCTGTTTTACCTCTTTCTGTTGCAGAAGATCTACTCCTGGACTCTTGTGAGGACACTAATACGTTATACAGAGCGAGAAAACCAAGCACAAATTAGGCATAGTACAGTAAGGTGATATAAACAAACCCATTGCTGGCCAGTTGCAGGAAGGAGCTGGTAATGTGAGTGTTAAGTCATTGTACATAATGAATATATGACTATTGTATGGAACCAATTTTAGGTATAGGAAGTTCAGCAAATATTGTGCCTTGGTGGTTGCCAGATCACTGGCGTGCTTGCTAAATCCTATATACAGTGCTTCCGTTTGCTGGGTTACTCATTGAGCTTTTAATAGTCAACTTAATTTTAGTTAAGGTTCACTTTAGTAACTCTCACAATTAGTGGAAAATATTGCCAGCATTCGTCTGGTAAACCATATTACATACGATATGCACGCGCACGGTACATGCAGGGGTAAAAGATACCAGATCGATTCTGATGGATCCCGTCGTGACTAGCTTTTAAGGATGAATTACAGAACCTTTTAATTATTGGGGGTAACCTTGCAGAAAATTGAATCTTGAGTTTGCACGTAGAAGGAAGTTTGGTCTCCCTTGCTCACCATCGCTTCCCGATACCAACAGCGGCTCTGTGCACTGGGGTCCCTGGCTCCCACGTCAGTGCCGGAACATGAGCCGTCGTAAAAGCGAGAGGTCTTGTTTTTGAGGCAAGCTTCTGAGCCTTGTCTTGCTTATTTGCTTTGTCCTTCTGAAAGCAGCTGAGGTACGGGAGGTAAGTCTGCTGCTTGACTCTTTTAAGGCATTTTTATGGGTTGTTTTATGGGTATGGGTAAAGGACTACAGGTGAGATTTTTTTTGCCCTGGTATAAAATGGAGATAGGACTTCAGCCAGTCAGGTAGCACCCTGTGAAATGAAATACTGGGGACAATAACCGCAACTAAGGATTCACTTGGAAATAAAGGCAAAGGTACAACAACCAAATGCAGCAAGAAGGGTGTCTTTTCTTTTTTGCTGAGCGAATAGGTTAAAGTGTATGTGTCTGGCTGACGTTGCTGGGAAATGAAGGCTCATATGTTCCCGCAGGATGGACGCTACAAGGACAGTTAGAGTGGTGACTTGCCCTGTCAACAGTGCTCATGGCTGAACTAGGATTTCTCAGATCCATAAGTACCCAAAACGCAAGTCTCTCTGACAAAAGTAAAAATTGTGTAATAGAGAAGGCACGAGGGTGTATGCTGTCTTTATCGTAATTGTGTCCCTTGCACAGAAGTAAATGCCGGTTACTTCTGCGTGGAATGAAATTCAGGAAGTGCACGTGTCAGTCCAGTCCACTGAGCTTCAAATCACTGTCTTGAAATTGTCTTGTGTGTATGTGTTACTAGCCTGGTTAGAAATACACCAATTTAAGTAAAGGTAATAATATATTTTTTTCTCCTATAGAAACTTAATATAGAAAAGGTGAGACTGGCACTAGGCCCCTATTTGGGTGAAGAACAGGTAGTGGAGAACTCTGATTTGTAGGAGGATGTAGGTTAAGTGAGGATATTTGCATGTGAAATCATTCTCCAGCTGTATGGAGAAGTGTACAGGGTAAAGTCTTGGCTTCACTGAGATCAGTGGGAATCAGTCTATGTATCGTTGTAGATTCTGTATACTCCTGCGATGCTCTTCTCACCAGTGATAGGAACTCCAGTACAGATTTCAGCAGAATCCTCACCGTCACTTTAGGTTTGATCTTTACAGGAAAAGTATCACTGCTAGTAATATTACAGAATAAAAAAAAATACTGCTGAAGACAGGGGTTTTAAAGGTTTCTATTTTATCTTTTGACCCTGTTATTTTGAGTGATACCAACACTGAAACTGAAATATCTGTGGGGCTTTTTGCAAAGCAGGGCAAGAACATTTTTTTTGTTGTTTCCAGTTATAGGAAACTGTGGATCAAGACTTTGGATGCTAATCATAAGAGGCCTTGAAAAAGGAAGAATAGTAATACTTACCTTGTAGGAATATTTGCTTGTTTCTAAAGCGTGTGAACTCCTTGACAGAAAGAAGCCATAAGAAATTCCACAAGGTTATTCCTCTGTGACAGGAGTCTGTATTTAGGCTTCTGTTAGTCTCCTTTATTTATAACAAAACCTTTGAATATCATTTCCAAGACATTCAGCTACCAGAAATGATGTGATAATGAGGACAGAGGATAGGTCACGAGTCTGCAAATATGTGTGAGGAGATGGTGAGCTTAACCTACCAGGTGAAAGAAAGGTTAGTATAGCAACTGCATGAACACTTCAAAGCATGCACCTAGTTTGCTGCACTAACTTAATTATCCCTGCTATAGATATGTTTGTCAAACATATCTATAGCCCAGATACTGTTACTTCTCGGTGGGAAATAGCAGAAGGCTTCTGTTGATTGCCAGTTGACCAAATCCTTCCTTCTACTTCCTTGCATTACTCTTTTCAAGGACTTTCCCTGCCTCTTCGCTCATTTGATGAAGAGAAACGTATCCCTTTCTTTTTAATGGTGGAAAATATTGTACGATGGGGAATGATGCAGCCTGCTGGGACGGGTGTAAAATGATTTTTAAGCAAGTCTGATGAGGATTTAATCTTATTTTAATCAAATACTGCCTGAGCCAACCAAAAATATGTTTTTTATCGCTCGAGCTGAATCGACCGTATTCTGGTGTCAGCACTATTTCTCAGCAAGCATCTTGCATCCTGCATGTAATACTGGAGGGTGTTTTTGAGCATCCCAGTGTTGTTGACTTTCTCCACAAACGGTGTGATCTGAAATGTAAAGAGGCAGGATTACCCCGGTGCTTCCCACCACACAGAAATGCAAGCCGGTGCCCTATTCTTTGACACTAAAACATGGCCTGCTGTTGGCAAGCTGTGGACTTTAATAGGCAAAGACCGTGGGGAACTTTTCAGCTTTTTAGTCTTTCTGCTTCTGGAAAGTCTGTTACGCAGAAAGGCACAGATTTTAAACGTGGTCATTTTTAATTCCCGTCCCTGGAGTCTGGCTGACAGATTGGGAGTGCGGAGGATGGGAGTGGGCTGAAAAGACAAGCTGAAAATGAAGGTTGTATACATACATTAAAATGGAGCAAAACGAAAATAAACGAACTTAGGTGAACACAGAGGGGATCTGTTTTAGGGACACTCTTAACTCCTGTTTTAGATGGCCTGTGGTGAAAATCATTAGCTTAAAAAGATGCTATTTATGTCTCCTTTAAACTGTGTTTACGCAAACTCGCTCATTAGCCAGCAGTTCTAACTGCAGAGAATGGAGATAAAATTTTAGTAGATTTTTTCCTTTTTGTTCTGAACAATATTATTTTCACTTCAAACCTTAAAAAAAACCCCACTTTGATGTGGTTTTCTTTTTTCATACACTGTTTATATTAGCTACCTCCCTTGTTCAGAAGCCCATAGGCATCGATGTATACTAAATATAATTTATTTACCAAAGACTTAAAAATCAGAAATGTGGTTTCATAGGTGTAAATCTGGAATTTATCTGCTGTCTTTTGGAAGTGTTACTGTGGTTTCCCACTTTTGTAGCAAGGATCAAAACTTATTTGTTGACAGAGTAATTTTCTGATTTGAGAATGCAGGTGAACACTGGTATGTTTTATTGACTCCCTTTGCTCACCGTACTGATTTTGACAGGTCACACTGAAAGTAAAACTTTGAGCTTTCCAAATTTTTATTTGTTCTATGTTGGCCGTTTGAACTTTGTTATGAAACCCAACTTCTGTGATAATTTCTGCAAGCTTGTCTCTTTTGGATGAAAGTATTGACTTTTCCCTATTTCTAGCAAACTCTTCATGGTTTTCTCTTCGTTTCCTCTGTCATAATAATTTTTATTTTGTCTTGCTGATCAGTAAACCTATTTTTTCCTTTAGGGAAGAGAATAAAAGTTTTGAAAAGAGGCATCTACAGTTTGATTATTGTCTGCTCTCCTACTGTAACTGAAAGGAGGATTGCAGCTGACATGAAGTTTTCCTTATGCATTTAGTAGTAGCAGCTAGAGTAGCACAGGTGCATTGTAAGCTATTATTTTTAAACACAGAGTGTTTGAAACAAGGTATTAAAAACAATCAGTGTATAGAAAATTAAGGAAAAACTATTCCTTTGATGCATGTATGCATCTTTCTGTGTCAACTGTAAGAGAAGAGCGCTCATACCTGGGGGCAGTGATGCAGTCGAATGGAAAGAGCAGAAGCCTGGGAGTCAAGAGCAGTTGGTTGCGTCCTGGCTTTTCTCCAGTCTGCACACCTTTGTAAAATATTTTGAGATTTTTGAATGGAAACCATTATAAAAGAGCTAAGTGTTATTTAAGGCTGCTTAGTTATATCGTAGGGTTTAGTCTGTGTTATTTTCTAGTTTGTGTGCCGCATGAATAGAGTGTGAAACTGCTAGGAAAGCCTTTTGTTCTTGTACACTGTCTCTTTCCTTCGGCCTCTTTTTTCTGGCTTAATCACATGTTATTTGGTGGTAAAGCATACCAGCTATTTGAGCAATAAGGAGATGCATAAATAGCAAACATATTGAACCCTGGACAGCAACTTGTTTTTTGGATTCCTCTGGTAGAACACTGACCCTCTCCATGTGTTCCTGTGGGGAGGTGACAGTTACCTGCTGTCCCATGATTGTCTGCGTAGCTGGAACTTCTTCGGTGTCCTGCAATGTGCTCCCTATCCTGTTCTGCTAAAAGGACACTCTAAGCAGTGACAGGAGGCTAATGGGTAGTTTCAGAGCCCCATCCGTGACAGATCTGTATTTATGGCTTTACTAGGATATGTGCCACTTAAAACCAAAATCTCTAGGTCAGGGCTTCCAAACTGCCGCCATCCCAGAAGGACCTTTCCTGCCATGCAATGTAATGCCTGCAGCAGACCCCTCTTCTCTGCTGGACTGTGTGCAGAAGAACTGCATAGCAGTTCAAACAGCACGTGCTGCACAAACAGTTGTTTTCCCTCTCCTCTGGGATGAGGGCAGCAGGCTTGATTTCTCCATATTGACAGGACGTAGCTTGCTTAGTCCAAGAAGTGTGGGATGTAGCTGGAGAACCTTGCTCTAAAACAATGTCTGTAGCTGCAAATGAGTATTTCTAAAAGTGCATTGCTAATATGGAAAAATTGTATGTATTGTGTTAAAGGAAGTCTGAGCCACAAATAGATGGATGTTGGGAAGAGTAGTCTGGGGAATTGTCACTATACGCCTGCCCCAAGACCTTCACTAAGCATCAGCTGTTTGCCACTGTCCTGAACAAGCCAGTAAGCCAAAGGCCCTTTGGTTTCACCTGCTGTGACCGCTCTCCTAGATAACGCAGAACATAGATGACTGTGAATACGTGTGTGTGTATACGCGTGGACAGCTGAATGGACATTCGCTGTGGAATATATAGTAGCGGGGACATTAACTACATCTCTTCATAATCCCTCTTCTGACAGTTTCTCTTAGAGTTAGTACTTTTTTCTGGCAGTGTATGAAAATGCTGTCATACTTTGTGCTTGAGAGTCAAGCAAAATCAACAAGCTTGCTTCTCTCTTGTTGCTCCTTGGGTGTCTTCTGTATCAAGAACTTGAACTCCTGCAGTTCTAGCCCTGTATTTGTAATTCAGCGTGTATGGTCACCAGAATGCCATGGAGGTTTTTTATTATTATTATTTTGTTTAATTTACTTCTTGCCTAGTCTGCAGCTGTAAAAATAAGGCCAGGCTGTGACAGAAAGAGATGCCCTAAAACGGATGTTAAATAAATAGTCTCCTATCACATCAGAAATGGAGACCGGACCCTTGTAGTTTTAATATCTCACAGAGGGGGGGATGACACTTCCCTTTGGTGTGGAATGTGAATGTTGCCTTTGTGAACAGCAGAATAGGATGTTATCCCATGATACGGTGATTTCACCTGCTCATTTTTAAGGGACTGTCCCACCTCTGAAGCCTAGGAGCTTCTCCAAAATAATTTGAAAACATACTTGTCTCCAAAATATCCTTGTCTAGAGTTTCTACAATGTCTATAGAGGCTTGATGCATGATGGATTTTTTTTTTATCAAGCACCTGCTTTCTTTGCCTAGCTCAGTTATGCAGCAAGGTTGTTTTTACAGTACGAAGAAGTGAGCAATATATTCCATATGCCACCAAGCTTTGTAAAGAATCCTGCTGATGACAATTTCACAGCTGCTGAGAAATAGGCCAAGCCTTCCCTATAAAGTGACAGTAAGGAAAAGAATATCTGTTCCATTGGGATTGGCCATGCGTCCTCCCCAACTTCTTCCCTCTTGAAGGAAAATGCTAGCACTTCCGAACTATGTAACAACAGATGGTGGCACAAACCGATTTCCACTGCAAAGCCATTTGGTCAGGAAGTATCAAAAAATGTTTTGGAAGTGTGAAAATGAATTCTTGGCTGCAGGGCTACCGGCAGCCTACTAGGAATGAGACATGAAGCAACTGCTTAAAAGACCCAAGACCCTGCTTGTCTTTGGTCAAACATTTTAGAAATTAAAGCATTTACATCTGTAGGGTCTGGACTTCAGAAGTGTTCTGTGTAGTATGGGTGTTATAAGAATTAGGTTCTTAATTTCTGGACACCGATTGCTTGACCAACTACCAAGAAAGCAGCCTTCAAAGTATGCAGAATGACCTCCAGCTGAGACAAGCTTAATATAGCTCCTACTGGCCTAGTCAGGTGGAACCTTCCCTTTTGGCTCAGCCGATTTGCTGCCCACAGACCATGAAAGTCCCAGGGCTCTGGTAACATACAGGGACACAAAATTAATGCAGAAACAACACAGGCCACTCTACTGGTGGGTTACGTCTAGTAGGTTGTGTGCGTCTGCCGCGAGTTGCTGGACACAGCAGGTTCCCTCGGTGATTTCTGTAGCTGACCAAATGTGCCTCTTCAGAGAGCACTTTGAAAAATATAATGTGTTTCTTTTTACAAGTGCACTGTAGATATCTGTCCATGCCATAACTCTCTGAAATAAACAGCAACGTGTTTTTCCCTCCAGCATTTCTGTTGCGAGTCTTAGCTGCTTGTATAGCGCCGTACATTGGAAATGGTTTGAGAGAACTTCCCATAGATGTGGGACATAAACGATGCTTGCCGAGCCATCTTGTTTTATCTGTTCTGTTAGAAATGTATACCAAATTATACGGTAATGTCATGTCACCAGAAACACAGAGCAGATGGAAGTATCTTTCCACATATTGACTCATGTTACTCTGATGAAAGGAATTTGTTTCTCTCCTTCTGTCAAGCCTGCTAGCCTCTGGCAAAGGATGCAACCCTCAGCGAGGAGAACTTTACCAATAATGTTCAAGTGACCATCTGATTTAAATATACTATCATTGGCCTATATAGTTAGTCTGCATCAACAACTGTTTGGAGTAGCCGGTCCTATCTGTTATGTTTGTGTAAGGCAACTTAAACCAAGTAGTGTTCCAGGTTGAGGAGACCCCAGGGAATTAACCCTTCACAAAGGAGATAGTCAGCTTTTCTAAGGAAACCTTCAAGGCCCCAATATTGGTCCCTTTGGAGACTAATCCTAATAAAGCAAGTTCCAGGTCTCTGACCTTTACTTTTATATACAAAAGTGACACCCCCCACAACACAGATTGTAAGTGCTGTGTATTAGCTTCCAAAAACGTGGTTTGCAAAGCACCGGTGAAATCCTGACGTGTAAAATAACGATAGATGTGCTGTGAGCAACTGAAAAGCAGATTCCCTCTGTATTTTTGTTTGTTGTGAGTGGTATTTGAGTTGATAAAGAGTGCGGTTCTCTGGTTGGAAACATGTGAAACCGAAGTCAAAAGGGAGTCAGTGTAATCATTAACTGACTCACCTTCTGGATGTGACAAGTAATGAACCAGTCTAAACTTGCCTGGAGCTTTCTTTGGGACAATACCCACAGGGGAAACCCTCTTACGCTCAAGTGAAGTGTTATCAAATGGGCCCTCTATTTTCCCCAAATGCCAGCTCTTTTCTGTCTTGTCTCTAACCACCTGAGGCCATATAACTGCTGATCTCAGCATCCCAGCCAACATTTGCATCTCCGGGCTTAAGTTACAGGATAGTAAAATCCCCAACACAGCCTTTTTTACAAAAATTGCGTATGCTTTTTGTTTGTTTCTTTTTTTTTTTTTTTCTTACTAGCTTGCTCTCGCAACTGGGGAAACGTTTTATCTGCCCACGCTGGGATTTTCACGTTTGCAAACCTCTTTAACCAGCATTTGGCTCTTTCCACTTTCTTACTTTGATTTGGATGACTGCCTGAAGCACCTGCTAATGGCCTGAAGCGTTCAAGCCGAAATTTGCAGTTTGTGTCCCACACGCACTCAGACTGTTGGTTACCTGCCTTCTGGAGCACCTGCTACCCGGTTTGGGCTGGAGAGCCTGCTCTCTGCCCACTGACAGCAGCGCTCCTCACAACACCGGCGCTCCTCAGCTTTGTCCCACTCTTTCCCCTGCCCTCCGTAGCCCCTGCTTCAGCTTTGCCTTGGCCTTCAAGCTAACGTCCACGTTATGCGGCTTGTTCTAATGCTTGAGTGAAGAATGGGGTTTCCCCCGGTACATCGGAACGAAGGTGATGCGAAAATAAATCAGCTGTTGTGGTCATCCTAAAACCTTCACCGTGGCATTCACCAGCAGACTTTAAAATATTTTTTTTAAAGTTTTTTTTTAGGGAAATTGTGAACCGGAGCAGCTTGCTGAAATCAGGTCTTAGATTAGCAGTGCTTGGAAGATGAATGGCAGCGGCGTGCTCAGGAAATGTAGGAAACAGCATTGCTGCTTCACAGAGAAGGACCAAAAGAAACATGAAAGGCCTGAGGAATGTTCCTCCCTTTCTCCTGCGGCCTTTTGAGGATCTTCTGTACGCTTTTCCATGAGATTGCTCCTGATGCCTAAACATAGGGAAGGCTGTTAGAATTAACTGTATAGGCTGCGTTTCATAAGAAAATCCCCCTCCTTGGCAAGACGCAATCCTAATGGAGGATTTCAGAGTTAACAACTTCCAACAGGGAATTTTCTTTCCATTCTGCCTTGGGAAGCATTTGTTTTTCCCAGAGGTTTGGTCTGCACTGAGGGTATCATTTACATGGACCTTCCCTTTCAGAAAAGGTGTTTATTTTCTCTATTAGAAGGATGCCGTTAACAGCTACAGAAGAAGCCCAAGTATTGGCTTCCTGCCTGGGTAATTATAACTACGTTACCTGCCAGTCCCTTTACCAGCAAGATCATCCTTTTCCCCAGGGATCGGTATTCCTGAATGCAGTCACACAGTGCCCTCCACCCACCTTCCACGTTAGTGCCGTGTGGGGTTTCCCCCAGGAACCTGAGCATCTCCCTACGTGCCTGGTCTACATACTGGGGCTTGTCCACACCAGTGACATCTGCTCTTGCAGAACTGGGCAGGGCAAAGGCTGATTTTTCCTCTCCTCGCTTTCCTTTGGTTGCCTCAAAATAACCCTAATTAATTTTGTGGAGAGTTTAGTGTGTTCCCACGATGGGATTCCTCTTTGTGCAGATCTCTTGCATGCTATATTTAGGTATGGTTTTTGGAACACCATGTGACCCGAATCAGATAACTTCTGAACTACTAATCGTGTCTTTGACACTGACTCCCTCCGTGGCTTTGGGGCATTTTACGGTTGTTTTCTTACATACAAAATGAAAACAGCTGTATTCATCTGCCTTGTAAAAGTTGCTGCCAGGGTTACCAAATATTTAAGACATTGGTGTAAGCTAAATTGCATTTTATTATTTCTACTGTAGTCATAGTTTTATTGTTTCTTAGATGTCTAACTTCAGAAAATGCTTCTTTACCACCTTAGTTTTTTGTAATGGATGACCCTGTTTCATCATTTTAATAGAAAGAAACAAGTCTTTTCTGTGTTCATAGATGAAAATAGGGAAGAGAGAAAAAACCTAAATGCCCTTGTTTCCTGCCCCACACAAACTTTCTTCCTTTGTTTATTAGCTGGTTGATCCACATAGATGAAAAGCCCAAAATGTTGACCTGAGCTATTTCCCCTCACGTTTGCTTATGTCCCTTTTCTTTACAGGGGAAGTTAGTTATCTGCTTGTTTTTTTCCTGATTCTTCAAGTTATGCAGCCTGACTTGTATCCTGTCATCATCCACTGCTCGAGGCCACTCAAGCCTTGGAGGAAGCAGAGCTCCCTTTGGCTTCGCATCCAGCATGGCTAGGGTTTGGAGCCTGTCATCCATTTCAAGGCATCATCTCTTTGTTGCTTATGTCTGTAACTGCTGTTTTCTGTATCTTAGGTACTTCTGCGGGGACTGGTGGTACTGACATTTCTTTTGGCTTCACCTTTTTTTAACCTGACCCCTTAAGGTCTTTTGATAAGCAGCTGGGTCAAAAGGCCTTTTTGGCCTTCAGTAGTTGGAAAGGAGCTTGGTTTGATCAGGTAGCTGGTCAAATAAGGAATAGGAGAAATTATGGGAATACTTCTCATCTTTTAGGAAGTAGTGGACAGAGAGGAAGAGAATCCTTCCTTATTGCACGAATTAAGTCTAATGGCAAGTTTATTAAGTCTAATTATAAATAGTTGCTTTTTTCTTTTTTCGTTTTTTTTTCAAATTCCTTCAGAATTAAATTCTTTGCCCAATCATTTGTTCTTTCCCTCCTACAATAGCAGTAAGCACCCAAATAATCCATATAACAAAAATGAGCCTTGAGAAAAAGGCAGATAATGAAATATCTGCCAAAGACTCTGCAATATGTGTCTGTCAGAGGAAAAAAAACAAACATTCTTATATTTGAATCTCGGAAATGTAACTGCACCAGACTAGTTGGGGAAAATTTGTTTGAAGATGTATTACGTTCCACGATCAAATGGAAAAAATGGCACCTGTCATCATATTTAGAAAACAGCTGGGTAACATGGCCAAGTGCCATAGTCTCTTTTCACATGGCCTTTATGCTGAAACCATCCAAGCTCCATTCTCAGCAACTGGAGAAACCCTGTGCCTTTAAATGGTTACAGAAACATCTACTTAGGGGCCAGCTCTTATTGCAGCAAAGCCTGCTTCTGATGCTTCTAATTAGCAGTTAATGGATTATACTTTACTTTTATAACCAACCCAGCAGGCACTCCTCTATAGTATTTTTCAGCTATTTTTGGTAGAAGATGTATGCAATTGCGCTGCTCTTCATGCTTTCATTTTGAGCATGCAGAAAATATTAGAAATAAATCACTGTCTGAGATTATTTCAGCACTCAAATGCTTAATTTAAGTCTGATTAAGCATTTCCTAAATGTATTTTCTTTTATCTAATATCTTAAAAAAACTGTAATGGGTTAATTGCTCTATCTGATCTAGACTTTGATGCTGAATCTCCTAAACACATACGAATTGTTAATTAAAATATTTATATACCCAGTTAAAAGCCTGGGTTTTTTAAATTTGCAAACACAGCTCCAGTAGGTATTCATCTAGGAAGAAGTGGTTTTTTCCAGCTGAATGCAGTACAGGTACATGCGGAAGCTTAGATGCTTCAGAATTTAGATGGGCTTGTAGAAGCTAACAGTTCTTATACTTACGTTGAATTAAAATATCAATGACATTAGTAGCACTAAAAAATTGCAGTGTTATATGTGTGTGTCCACATATATATGTGATATGTGTCAGAGTATGTAGGCAAACCTGTGCATATGCACACATATATATATGTTTAATAAAGAAATACACTTACATAAGTTTTAATTGGAAGATTATACTATTTCCCCCTCAGAAAATTAATTTTGGTGCCAGTTTCTAGCAGGAAACCCAGCTCACTGAGACTGCCTTTGAACCTGCTTTCTTCACTGAGGCCACGCTTCCAGTAGGACAAGGTCTAACATTGGTTAGGCTGGAACAGGAGGGGGAGCTCTCACTGCACCGGCCAGGAAAGGGGAGGACCAGGTACCCAAGACAAGGAAAAGAGGGGGAGCGACCACCAGCTGCTGTCAGAAGCAGGTGAGATGCGCCCTCACTCTGCTCCCACTTACTGTGGTCCCTCCACCGAAGTGGAGAGCTGGACTTCTCCAGCTCTTACTCATGCCAGGAACAACAACAACAACAAAAAAAAAGGAGTGTGTGGGGGGTTGGTTGAAGTGATAAGCAATTCCAGGTTACATCCATGGCTTGCAGCAAAGGAAGCCCCAGTTGCAAGGCTCCCAGTTTGAAAGCACATTGGTATTCTCACCCTGACGCAGCACTGCACTTGCTAGGGCACTGAACTGGTATGGTTGTGTTTGTTGAAGGCAGCGAGTTCCAAAGTGCTATCCACAAAAAAAGGTGGAGACTGATAATATTTTTACACAGAGAATGCTAAAAAGAAAAAGAAAGGAAGAAAAAGGAGGTGATGGATAGTGGTTATTATATGAACTAACTCCGTCAGTGCAATGGGACATGGGCAACTTACTTTCTGTCCTGTTTTTTGAGGGTTTGGGTTTTTCCTCTTGTCATATAACATCCTAGTGGAGGAGGAGGCTGGCTGTGCAGGGGTCGAAGAGCTGTCATTCCCCTGCCCCCTCGTAGAGGGATGTCTGCTAAGCAGGACCAGTCCCATCCCGTTCCTGGAGCAGGTCCTTGCGGTTTAATTCGTTTCCCGTTCCAGCTTTTTCAGAACAGTGCAGCAAGAGACCACCCCTTGCTTGAAGCGAGGCCGTGGTCAAGTCTCTCTGAAATTATTTCATGTTTGCTCACTTGTAATCAGCCAAAGCTCTTCTGACATGCTCTAATGTGCTGTTATATTTCCTTTAAGAAATAATATGGACATCAAGAGATTTCAGTATTGACCTGTTTTCCCCTAAAAAGAGAGCCATCTCCCTTGACTCTAGTAAAAGCTCTGCTTTCTCCCAAAGTGTCCATGGAGGTAAAGTCTATCATTTTGCCTGTGCTATCTCATCATAGTGCATTATAAACTCAGTTTGGGGTATGCAGGGACTGAAGGATTAGCCTCCCTCCGACTTCTGTCTGAGGCATCAGTCAAAGTATGTAGGTTCTTTAGGCTACATTTCTGACCACGCTAGAGTGGGGAAGGCAAGACTGAGACCCAACCAGTGCAGTGGCAGCTTCCCGAGATTTGCACCAGCCAGAGCTCTTGGATGACTTTTGCCCTCCCCAGTTTCATTCCCCCGTCAATTTGTGCCAGGGTAGGGTAAGCCAAGCTTTGCATTAGGTGAGGTTATCAGGGAGAACTTCATCCAGCAGAGTAAGGCTCCTTCAAGCAGAGTTTCTTTTGAGTTCTCAGGAGGTCAGCATGGGAAGTTTGCCATGAAAGCTGAACTTTGATGTTAGCGGCCAAGACAGTTTCATAAGTTTTGGGAACTTTTTTTTTTCTTTTTAATTATAGGAAATGCAGGAGACCTGTGGGTAGAGTATTTTTAGATTGCACATTCAGATATACAGTATCATAGTATGACAGCAAATTAAAATTTTTATCAAATGCTTTTTTTTTTTGGATGAAATGTACTATAACTAGTAGTGGAAAGTTTGATGAAGAGCACTATGCCGCTCTGTACAGAAATTCTGCTCTTGTGACTAAATTAAACATCACTGGTTGCTCTCATTTAGATGAACCCTTTTGGAAGTTCTTTTTTTAAAGCTAGCGGATTGGACTTCTAATTTTAACTCTTATGGTTTATAATTAGAAACATTTCCAAACTTGTTTACAAACACCTGCACTTGACAGCATGTGTCTGCAATTTTAGAAGGACTCACTTGTCACTTCCAGTGGCGGCTGAGAGGGCATCTGAGTTCTTTGTATTTGTACAGTTAGTTTCAGGACACTGGAACAAAAGTGCATTTTTAAAATGAGGTTACAAATGTGTGATGTTTTGAGAGGGGGTTGCATGCACCTAATCAGCAAATAAGACTTACTGACTAGTTGTGGATTATTTCAAAGTCAGGATTGTTGGTTAGTGGTCATTTGGAACAAGACTCAAACTGGCACCCAAAGGAGAAATTCCAGGAACTAATTTTAGCATTTTGGTCTTTATATTGGAGAAGATGGTTTACAGGTTTTCTGTATTTATCTCTTCTTTAAACACAAACACACTACTTTCTTGCCAGCTGTCCTTCAGAAGTTATTCAGAGAGACTTTAAAATGGCTTTGGAATAAATCCTTGAGTTGTTTTTTCATATGATGTTAAAAGTTGCTGAAGATACAGTGAGGCAACAGAGCATGGTTCCCCTCAAACTTGAGTGGGATGTGTGTGTTACACAAGTCTGTGTGCAGCTGGTTTGCAACAGGGTGAATATCATACTATGTTACGCATTGGTCAAGTATATAATCATGTTAGAAGTAATCAGAATACTTCATTAAAAAAACCCTTTTGGCTCCTCGTTATGCTCTTTACACCTGATTTTCAGCTGCATCACCTAGGTTAACAATGTTGCTTATCAATTTTTAGTATAATAGGGATGATTAACTTTACTAAAAACTGATGCTGCCCAGGAGGGTGCCAGGAAGAACCCTCCAAATGTGCTTCAAGGGTATGGTTGAACCAGAGGTAGTCAAAGCAGACTTAAGCAGTAGTGGCATAAGGTGTCCTATTGATTGCTTTATGCTCTTGTTGTTACTAATTAGTATGAAAAACTCCAGTTAATTAGACCAGCCTGTTTGGCTGTTGTGTCCTCTACTGGGAACCATGGTCAACCTTAAAGAAACTCCAATATAGGAGAGGATAAGGAGGCCATGGAGCAAAATGTTTTTTATTTTCTGCTGTTTTGTTTTCCAGAAAAGCACGGACCTGGATCCAGTTGAGGAATCGGTGTTAATGTCAAAGATCGTGTCCTCAGAGGTGCTTACTCTCTCAGTTTCACTGAGAGTGGAATTAGGCACCTAAATACCTTTGTGTATGCATGTTCTTTGAAGTTAAACCTGTCATCCGCAGCCTGTATCTTGTGCTTAACCCCTCTGCAGAGCACACAGCATATACTCACTGAGGGCTCTTCCAAAGCAATTGCTTATACGTAAACAAACAGATCATTAAATTAAGGCTTTGGAATACAATGTATAGGTCTCAAGAATTAGTTTCTTTCATCTGTAAAACAGCTGTGCCTCATAGCTGTATTTCTGAATTCCTTTAAGGCAATACGATTTTTGCAAGCATTCATTTTCTATGGCAAACAGGCTTTTTTTTTTTTAAATTTACTTTTTAAACAAGTAGGCTAGCCAAAGTTATAATGTTACTTAGATAGTCCACAGCTTAATTTCTTAGCAAGTATGGCTGCAATTAATAAATTGTTGTAACCACATTAGGCTGTTACCGTCTTTGAAAATAGCTTCAAACACAGTTTACAGGCTCCGGTGTTGCCAGCGTCTCAGCTGATCAGAGTTAGAAATACCTGCCATTTTAGAAATTGCTCATGATTCAAATATGACCACAGAAATTAGACTCAAGTGGAATTTAATACCACTTCTTGCTTAACTAGAAATGTCTATTTTATTGTGAATTATATCTGGAGGTAGCACTTTCCCAGCTGATGTACTGAGGGAAATGTTGGTTCATGCCAGTGTTTTCAGTTTTCCTCTATTTTTGTTTGCTTGTGTCAGCTCTATGCCCACTTTCCTAAATGGTAATCTGTAGAAATGTTTCCAAAAGGTTAGAGGCGGCTCAAAAGCAAGAACTATGCAGTGTAGAAAGATCCACCTATCTGGCAACGCCTCAAAAACATGCAAAAACCTCTTTGATGGCAGAAGTCTCGACTGACCGTGAAGTTAGTGACAAGCTTTCTCAGATGTACATGACAAGAAAGGAAGATCTCTAGGGAATGTTTGTAGAGTTAATCTAACCTGCATAAGCCTGACCAGTTCTTTGGTGTGAATCTTTGGGTGAAGTGGACTGTATGGTGTATGTGTGAAGCTATCCGTTCTCAGGATAGCCTGGCTCCTGTAGGGAAACAGCATGGGCAAAAAAAATATCTCTTTTGGTGCATTTAAAGGGATATTGTCTTCTTCAGAAAGTGGTAATTAAGATAAATGGAGGAGTCATGGAAAGAAGGAAAAAGGGCTTCTGAGTTCTGTTTTGGTTCTTCTCGCAGTAACTGACCCTTCAGGTAAAATTGTTACCTGGCAGAGGATCCCATGGTATGGTTGAATAGCTTCAGCCACAGCCTGCCTGGTGCACTAGCGTGATTTAAGAACTGAATTAGTGTCCAGGTAGCTAGACATACGAAGGTATGGTATATACCATCATATCCCATGAGAGGGGAAGCTCTGGGAGGCAAGATCTGGTTGCGGTTAGAAATCGACCATGGGTGTAAGGCGACTGCTTGTATATTGCCAAAGGCAGTGAATGTAGGTTCCCAACCCACAAAGTCCCAGCATTGACGTTACAGCTGTGTCCGTAGAGCTGGAACGCATGGCAGATCCCTGAGATGCAGGTCCTTTGTACAGCTATGTACTCCTATAGTACATAGCTATAAACCAGTTTTTAAAAGTCCATAAATAGGTGTAAAACATGCATTTTCCACTGGAGTAATGAAGGTAAAGAGGACTGTGACTATTACTATGGCCTATTGTAAATTACCTGTAGCTTAAATTTTTGCAGCTTCTTGTTACCAGTGCATGCACTTTATATAAGCAGCTGTTTGATATTTCTGAAGTAATCCTGTGCCATAAAAATAAGTGTTTTTCCTTCTTAACAAAACTGTTACGTCCCAGTTGTATCCCAACTGAAGGGACCTAGAGCAAATGTGTGTGAAATGAAACTGCTTCAGGATAACCTGCCTTGGTTTAGGGGACAGTTAATGATAAATTTATTTTCGTGACCTGTCTGCCAAGTATTTGTACACTAATTAGGTCCTATTTTGAGGGCAAAGCACGTGAGCTTGTAAGAAACCCCTTATGCAGGATGGGAAGGGCAAGGGGATTTTTGTCCCTAGTGAGTGCAAAATGTGGCATCACCTAAATATGTGCATTATTTCCGAGTAGTGTATCCATCCCTTGGCTTATATGGAGGCACTTTGTAAATTGGCTCACAGGCGCAGCTGTAGCCAGCTGAGGCGCTCGAGAGTAGAGCACTGGGGAAGAAACTGAACTGACTCAAAGCATAGTCATAGTTTTTAACTTTATATAATGTATTTCGCAATATAGTAGAAAATTACCTTTATGACTAGTGGCGGGACCTGTTGTATAAGTAATCCAGCCATGGTGCTGGTTAGTATCTTGCTTTTCACTTGAACCTCTCTGCGATGCAGGTCTTGGAGGAGTGAGTGCCTGGTGCAGTCTCTGCCTGGCTCCTTGGTAAGTCGTTCAAGTTTATCTTTCTGTACAGGCAATTTCCAAACTGCTGAGCAAAAATAAGGAAATTTTTCATAGAGTGCTTTAAAAGAGAGCTGCTAATCAATTTTTCTTATTATTTTATGCCCTGTGATTTTTACACCACCCCCACCAGCTGGTTAATCATGCAAAAGCTGAACACTTCATTAGCCAGAACATGTTTGCCCATGGGCATTTCTGTAGTAAATTAGTTCTTTCTATTTATACAGGTAAGTCATGGCCAAAAGTCTTTAAGGTGCCAAAGGTAAGGGTTCGAATTAATTCTTTTTCTGAGTTTTCAGGAGAACTAGGTTTAACTCTGCACGCTGTTGATTTGAAATTACGTTTGAATTAAAGATAGCATGGATAAAAGAGCATTCTCAGCCTGTTTTGAAATGTGTTGCATCTTTCTGGATCTCCAATTTGGCCTTTGTAGTACAGCCTGCTAAAAAAAAAAAAACCCCACATCAAAAACCACACGCGTGCACCCACCCGTGTGTGTGTGTGTGTATACACACACAGTATCTATAGCTACATGTAGAGACTCTGCTTGTTTGAGTGGCATGTGGCATATTGACCAGTGTTTTTCCTTTCTTACTCTGTACCTTTTAAACTATTAATTGAAAATATATGGTTTGTAGATGCTTTTTTCCCTCAAATCAAATGGTACCCTCTGAAAGCCTAGTTTAGCTTGACAATGAATTTAGCTTTCAGGCTTTGGCCATTGCAATATTGTTTGAATGCCACCATTTCCTGCAATCAATGTAATTTTATATCTACTTGGAATAGAAAGTCAAGATGGTGATTGCCTTAATTTAACTCAGTGTTGTATTCATTAAGGAGCTGATCCCGAATTCCTTTCAGATCAAAGCCTGTCTTGATTTCAGTGGAACCTTTTGGCGCACAAGGTGTGTGGTAGCCTTCTAAAATGTTGTCATTGTGACTAGTGAATAAAAACTAAATGTGTTGCTAAATTTAGGCTGTTGCTCATGTCAGCTTCCTTTTCTAAATGACGGTAAGTGCATTCCATAAATAGTATGCCTCTTATGTTGTCATATCTCTTTGGCTTGCTTTGCAGTATTTTACAGGATATTTGCAAATGAATTTTGTGTTCAGTAGGCAGGGGGATGAAAATAACACTACTCATTGGGACTCCATTAACCCACAGCTAATGAGGAGCCATTTCAAGGGCTGGATGAGTGTAATTCAGATTAGCCTGCGTGCCAGGCTGCTCTGCTCCCGCTCGGGCTCGTGCCGTGCCATGCTCTTGCCGCGGTCTGGAGGGACGGAGCCCGGTGCGGCACAGCTGGCACCACGGCACGGACTTTTGTCGGTTAAGTTTTCTGTGCTTCAGTTTCCCTTTTGGAAGGTAGGAGAAAAGAGTGTGTGTGTGCGTGCGTGCGCGCGTGCGGGCGCGTAGATAGGTGACGGTGATCTTGACCTCCATAGTCAAGTGTTTTGAGATGTAATGAAATACTCTACAAACACTATACTTGTGCTTGCTGGTTGATAGCATTGTTACTTGTAGAAAAGGGTACTACATGATGACAGTAAAGGTGGTCCAGACTGGCCCTTAATTAATTTTATTTTCAAAATCTATATTAGTGACTGTCATGAGGGCACCTGGGCACTTTACATCAATAAAATAATCAATTTAAAAAATGTGTAGACCAGAACTCTGTGTTCACTAACGAAACTCCTGTTCCCTGTTACGACTAAAGGTCAGTCCAAGGCTGGCCAAGCAAGCAGGACTCGCATTTCTGCGCCTTGGCGCTTGCCAGACGCGGCTCTGGCGGAACACCATCGGCAGCAGCTTCCAGATGCCCGCAGTCCCTGTGGAGAACGTCTTGCTGCTGGCTGCCGACTTGTTAACCCCCTGCAAGTCTCAAATTGGTTTCAGAAAAGGTAGAGAAAGACTAGTTCGGAGGCCAGTCCCAATTGAAAATATGACTTTTCCAGTTACGAGCAGCCCACTAAAGTGCAGGAAGACAGGGACTCGGTGGAGCTGTGCTGCTGGAGTGGAGGGAGAGAGACACTTCCTTCTGAAGAGTGGGCTGGAGGTCTCCTCACTGAACGAACTTTATTGATGATAAACGTTACATTATGCAAACTTAGCAAATTCTCTAGGATTATAATGCTTCCCAGTTTTTTCTTAACATATGTTAATATTTTATGATACCTGTCCATTAAGGGGGCCAGTTCCTACAATGTTTAAGTGAGTTTGGGCTGCTAAATTGCCTTTATGGACTTTAAAAAAGAACATGACTGGTCGCTACAGATTAGCTAAATTCCCAATCTCGCTCAACTTGCTGACGATGTCAAACCAGCTTGTTTCTGTTTTTATGCATTAAGTGAGCATATGTAATTAAATTAAATGTTGTTGCGAAGCTGCATTTTATTTATTAGTACATTTGGGGCAATAATCCCACTTTAATACATATCTAATTGTGCAAACAACACTGAAACTAGGAGTTCCCGGACACTGATGTAATTTTTTTAATGTGAAATGGTAATGTATTCTGATGTCTTGAAATCCAATTGAACTCAAGCTGAGCTTAAAAATCCAAAATCTGATTCAGGAGAATTCAGTCCCATCTGGCCGGTGGGTAGCAGGTGTGCAGCGCGTGTGTGTAAGGGAGGGAGGTGACTACAGGGAGTGAAACATTTCTCTTTTCCTGTAAAGCTTTAATTCCAGCTTAATGCTGTGGTCTGAGGCTCTCCGCAGTTTTTGCAAGTTCTTGCGTAATTACTGACATCTATTGTTGGTCTCAATTTCTAGACAACAGAATGGGGACGGTGAATGACAGAAGCAAGTAAGTGTACAGCATTATGGAGAAATGTGGTTTCTCATTCTTAAAGTTTTGGTTTGGTTTGGTTTCTGATTAGAACCAAGACTCTTTGTACAGGGGAGTGTGTTTTTTACAAATTGGTACATATGGGATCCTCGAAGACCAAATGAGAAAGGTTTCATTGCGGCGTTTGGTATTAGGCTCTTTTTGAGAGTTGTTGCACGTTCCTACAGCAACATAGAGAAAGTTTGTTTCATGTATTTATTTTTATAAAAGCAAAAAAAAAAGTATTATGCAATATCTGTTTTCAAAAGATAATAGACATGTTTTACATTTTTTGTATTACTGCAATTATAAATGAAGGAGGTTTTTTTAAATCTTCAGAAGAATTTTAACAATCTATTAGATACTTCAAGCAACTCTACTGATCCCACTTTATACCTTGTAACCTTCAGAAACTTGTCCCAGCCATTCTCGTTTTCCACTTTCTCCTTCCTTTTCTTCATCTTTCGATCAGATGCTGCCAGTTACCCTCTGCCTGGGAGTTTTTTTACTTAGGAGGCTTAAGAACCTGCTCTTCTTGACTTTTAGGATTAGCTATCAAGACAGCACCCTCTTACACTCCTATCGACTCTCCCTCTTCCAACTTTGAAATATTTCCTGTTCCTTTTATTTGTCTTCACTGCTCTATAACTTTGCACTGGAAAGTCTTTTTGCACTGGAAAGTCTTTCAGCACATGGGGGTTTTATGGGAGCTGGCACACAAAGCACTACTTAAGAAAATAAGTGAGCAAACAGTCATAGTTCTTTTCTAGTTTTTAACTTTACATTACTACAGTAGATGACACTGCTACTGTATTTCACAGGGCTTTTTCATGGTGAATTGACTTAATTTCTAATGTAGAGTGGAGCTGGTGCTATGTGTCCAAGGGAAGTCCATCTGGTTTGACACACAAAATGATAAGCATTTCTCTGGACATCTCTGCGAAGCTCTCCCTTTTATTGGTTTGCTTTATGAAGTGAAATGGAAGAGGTCACCCCCTTTGACAGAGCAGATTCTTTTTTTTCTTGAAATAGGGCTTTGCATGAAAACATTTTTTATTAAGCAAGTCATCCATACTGCACCGTAGGCTGTTTGAGTGTAACAGTATGTTACAGTCTGCAAAGTTAATGCAGTTAATATTCAACTGAACTTTTGGGGGGTTGCTAATCCCTTAGGCGGGCTTAGCAGAAAGGGCAAACATATTTATAGCACTTTGAATCAGACTGCAGTGAACGAATGAGAGTATGTGTTATACCGTGCAAATGTTATACAATTTCAGGAAAGCTCAGTGCATAATCATCTTTTAATAGTACTTAAATTGGTGAAACATCTTGTCTGTAAGCAACAGTGGTGTTGGTTCAGTGGACAACAGGTCTGTTAAAATAAGACTCTGAAAGGTTTTGAGATTCCTGTTCTGGTGATAAATTCTGCAAGTTCTGAACAGATTTATGGGCTGTTTAATTAGGAGCTAACTGTATTCTTTAAGCTCTGTCATTTGTATTATTCCCTAATAGGATTTCATTGGACTTTGTCACGTATCTGACCATGACTGAGTGTGTGTGGGGTTGTCAAGAGCCTGTTCCATATAGACCATGGTCTCTTACTGTCTTTGTAGAAGTAAAAAGATTGTTCCTGAATGATCTTTCCTCTGGAGTGGGAGTGGGATACTGGGTAGAGTTTGCTTTAGTTAGAGCTGTGGGTGCATTAAGCAAAAGTAAGAGTTAAGTCATGAGCTGTGGGAAGTTCATGAAGAAGCTGAAGTGCTCAGACTGAGAATGTCCAACGAGGAGGGTCACGATTCCGTGAGATGGAAGCTCTCTGTATTTATGTCATGGACAAAACTTGCACTGAGCATAAGGTTTGGTGGAAAAGCACACAAAGGCCCTGTAACAGTACCAACCCATCAGGAGCCAGAGAAAAAGAAATTATGATCCTGGGCTTTCCATAGAATTTGATTGTGTAGAGTTTTCAGTCTAATAAATAAGATGTCCATCAACCGGTAGTCAACAAAAAAAAAATTGTAGGTTTTTTTGGAGAGAGACTGGTATGACTGCTAAGACCTGTAGTTGGTATGGTAGATTTCTAAAGTGAACTTCCTGTGCTGTACAAATGTAGATTAGAGGCCCGGCAAAGTGGCTGTTCTACTCTAGTTAAGATTTTTTTAATGTATTTTACATTTTGGCCACATCTTCCATTTTTTCTAGATATTTAATATTGGAATGAGTGAGTCTAACATGGAAAACCTTAAAGGAGGCTCGGGTGCCTTAATTTATGCAAGTACTCAAGTAATTTATCGATCTTCCACCTTACCTGCACCCACTCCTTTCTTTTTTCTTTTGCTCTTTGTGAACCACATTAGCCATTTATAGTGCTTCAGGAAAAAATAACCGATGTGTCAGAATTGCTAGGAAAAATGGAAATATGTTGATAAAGATTTTCAAATATTTTTCTTTATTGTATTTTCAGTTAAAGATAAAATGACTGGATATCAGTAACATTATGTATTGGAGTTGTTTAGATCTGAAGTACCAGAAAATAATTAGTTTATTATATGTAAAATTTCAAGTTCCAGGATATTTTAAATATTAGGTCAAAGGCCAAACACCTTTCCCGAGGAAGGAAGGAAGTCACAAGGGAATTTGGGCTAATCGGATTAAGACACAGCAGGTCTATAATGGGTGCACAGGGATGATGTAGCTGAAACTGGTGTGGGTTCCTTTGGTTCCTCATCCTGAATGTCCCCAGCCCATCATTGGATCAGCTTCCATGTAAATCCTAAGCAAGATGCAACCTTAAGCCTCGACATCTATAATGAGACTCTGTAACATTTCTGTCATTTTATTGAATAGTAAATACATATATGTGTAGTAAAGGCTTAACTTCACTGAGTATGCTGATGAAGCTGTGCTGGATCTTAGCTGCACATCCTGCAGCCATCTTGGAGCTTAGAAATAAATGAAACCATCTGCAGTTTTATTGGGAAAACAAAGAGTTAATACTCCGGTGATGTTAACTGTGATAAAAGGTGTGTGTGTTGCTGTGCTGTACTCTATACATTTATGAGCTCTTTTTATAGTAGCATTCCCAGCAGCATTCCCAGGAGCAGTCCAGGTCCAATCAGGACTGGTATGCCATTGTGCGAGGTGTTGTTCTAATTCATGTGTAAATGTGGAGTGGTTGCTGCCCTGAGGATATTACAGTGAAATTACAAACAGCATAAAAAATAGTGGGAGGTGTGGAGGAGAAGGAGGGAAGCTGCAGCGAGGTGCGCTTGTCTCCTTGGGGTTGTGGTACGTACAGCGTGACACCAAATGATGGGCATTTCACTTATTTATAAGCCTGCTGCCTTCAAAACAATTAGCCTCATTATCTTTCGTTTGTGTCTTAGTTATTTACAAAGAAATGTAGAAAGTATGAAATGAATCACTCCCGAGATCCTTCTAGCCTCCTGTTCTGTCTCTAGCAATGACCAACCCCAGGCGCCTCAAGGAAAGTTCTAAGAACCTCACAATGGGCAGACATGGGATAATCTTCTCTCTACATGCTCTCATCCTAATCTTTCATTATTAGGGATTAATTTAAGCTTTGAAGCGTGAGGTTTAAAAAAAAAATATATTTGTTGTTCCCCCTCCTCCGCCGTCAACCTTGTTTGAAGTAGGAAATATCTTCCCAAGCCTGTGATCTGAGCTGTTCTTGGGGTAATCCTACCTGCTCCTTGGTGTGCTGACCAAATTTACAGCTTGGGAACTACCGTGGTGGTTTTGCTTCCTCTGATGCCAGAAGGCACCGGTAGAGCCTTTTCCGCAGGGAAGCGGGCGAAGGCAGAAGCGGGTTGAGCAGTTATGGCCTGGGTGTTCCCGTGTCGCCGTATGTCAAAGCTGTGGTGCTGCGGCTGGATCTCTCCCCTTTCTTTTAATATTTTAGTGACTGATTTGCAGTAAAGCACAATAGGAAATAACCATAAATAAATCTGGGAACCTTTGTATTAATTTCTTTCGCTAGCTGTGTACATATGAGCAGCTTGCCATTTGCATATGTGAATCTTGTCATAACAATTTCGGGAAGTGATTTGTTAATAATCAAGTTCTCAGAACAGCTCTAAATCAGTAATTGATGTAGGTCTGGATAAAGCAAGCCTTCCGCCTGCCTATTTTGTGGAGCATTTTTGGCAAGTTTCAAGCTAGCGTGAAAACTAGCCATCAGAATAAAATTTAGGACAGCTGGGATGCTTTGCAGTGAAGACTTTTGGCTCCACAGTTCAAATAATCACAATAGCAGCTCAATTTAGCCTTTGGCTGGATAGGTTTGGCAGGGCACAATGAAAAATAATTATTTCATGGCCTGCTTATTTGTCCCTTAACAAATAAACTCTCTGACCTATGCAAGCTTATGTAAATACGCTGCCGTATGTGGGGTTGTAGAACACTGTCATGTCCCCATTTGGAAATATGTTTTATTTCACCCTCATGTTACAAACTTTTTTTTAGAGTTCTGTTTGGGAAGCAAAGAAAGGGACGGGAGGCATCGGCTACTGAAGCCCAGACAGCCAGGCAGAGAGTCTAAAAAGCCATCTAACAGTCGTCTTTCTGAAAACACATCCATTAGTATGCAGTGTTTTCACTGCTGTAATAATAAGAGCAATCATGATACGAACAAGTCCGTCTCTTCACAGCCTTCCCACGCGGGATGGAGAATGACAGCTCCTAAAGCATTTGGATATTTGCCTGAATGTATGCTGCTTAGCTAACCACAGTTCAACTTGCTCTCCATCTTATGGCTTCCTGGATATCCTTCTCAATTGTTTCAGTGACAGCTTAAAATGTGAGACTTGGGGGGGGAGAGATAAAAGCTTAGCGAAAGGCTTTTTGTGTGTGTGTTTTATTACACTTGATGATGGAGAGATGTGCCACGCTATTTTCTGTGCCTACGATTTTAGTATTTGCGCTTTCTGTTGTACTGGCAGCAGCCAATCCATAACGCTGTCTTTCTGTTTCCCACTCTGGAGGGGGGAAAAATACACAGAAGAATACAGATTGATGGTTTTGTCTTCTGACACCACCATTTTGGTTCTGAAATAGCAAAAGAAAGCCTTTTTCCCAGTGATCCAACAGATCTCTTTAGAACGTCTGCCTTTACACACTCGTGCAAATACGCACACACATGTGCAGAGGCTCTCGCTAAGGTGGCTATGATCTGTTTTTAATAGTGGCACTTCTTCTCAAAGTGTCATTTAAAAAAACATCAGCAGTCATGTCATGCATCGGGATGAATTTCTAAATGTAAATGAGATTCTCTCAGTAATTTATTTACATTTGTTTTCAGCACAACAAATGAGACATCACGTAGCTTCATAATTTCCCATGACCGAGTCACCAGCATGAGGTGTGTAATTTACCCTGATTTAAGATGCTTATCTAGAGGTTCTTGCAACAATACCTGGTGGGCTTTTTTTATACTACTTTTTGCTGGCTTTTAGCCCATCTACTTCACCTCCTCCTCTGTCTTGCAGTTGAAAAAGAAGTATAAATGTGTCTGCTTCTCGAGGCCTTTTTTCAGTAGAGCTGAGAAGGGATGGCTTTGTTGCCTTGTCTTGTATATTATTTTCCCTGCCATTTCCTTCTCATGTGGTAAAAAGCGTAGGAGGCTTCCAGAAAATACCTTGATTTACAATCTGATGATGCAGGAAGGCAATGGTGATTGTGGGCATTTCTGATGGAAAAATGTTTGTCCAGACGTGAAGCATGAATGGGAAGCATCTTGCAGTTGTTGGTTCTACCCTTTTTTCATCTGAAATACTAAATCTTAGGCCTGGTCTTGGCTCTGCTACTGACTGAGTTTTTGATCTGCCTGCGGCTGAAGTGATACTTAGATTGAGCAGGGATGTGAACGCTGGTTTTCGAATAATGTTGACACAGTCATGTACTACAAAACTCATTTATTTTAAGCCTCTGCTTGGAACATTTAGATGTCTAACTACTTGCTTGAGTATTTCAGGTAGGTAGATGATTAAAGGTGCAATGTACCATGCATACAATTTTGTACCTCTTATCTTGCAGTCTCAGTTAAGGCTTGACTAAAAATCAGGGCAATAGCTTTTTGCGATTTTGCAGGGTAAAAACACAAGACAACTGAGAGACTTTGTGGCAAGTTACTGGTAGTTCAACAGCAGTACAAAATGCTGTGCTATATAGTTGTGCTGTGGCAGTAGTTTGGGGTGTTATTGTGCAAAAATACTGTACATCTTTAGGGAGATTTGCAGGATGAACCATGTGTGGGTAGTCCTTTCCTCATTGAGACAAAGCATGCCATCTCTTTGTGTTAATTCCCAAAGCAAAGTGCAGTATCTTGCTTTAAACTGCATAAGCAGATTCCAAAAAAGAATAGATTTGGACTGGTTTTTAATGCACATTCTACACACTAGGACCCAGTTGAGATTTAATTTTTGGCCTGCTGGCCGTTTCCTTAACATTGCATGGATCTAGCACCAAATTATGCTGATGGCCTGTCTATCACCAAATTATTTACAGAACTGCAGTTAAATTATAGAAATCTTCCAGACAAGTAGAGCTCTGGGCAAATTATTTCATCAAAGTTATTTTCCATGGTGTGCTTAAGCAAAAGCTCACAGGAACAACATGAATCTTTTTTTGGTATGTGATTACGCGTATGTGGTAACAGCCCCCTTTTTAGAAAGAGCTAGCTTTCTACCTGGGAAAACAGAAGGAAATCATCATATGAAAAGTAGCGATCTCTGTGCTGTCGTCAGTTAGAAGCAAAAGTTTAATATTATGGAAGTGCAGGACTAGGGCCAGTGTGGGATGGCCGTTTCCACACACTGTCAGCTCCTTCAAGGTCTTGGGACTTTCCCCCCGCCCCCCTCTGTAGACTTACAACTGCACATCTCTGTGCACTTGTAAAATCAGGTGCTGCATAAGTGGGTCATCTGGCTTTACTAGTTCTGTCACATCCAGGCCCAGTGGTCACTGTCCACTTCTACAGGAAAGCACGTTTGTGTATCTGAAGGCAGTATAGGCTCCTACTGCGTTACCCCATCTAGCAAGATTTGAACTGCTGTATGATTATGAAACGTACGACGAGAATATAAGTCCTAAAAGCAGCCCTAACTCCCTATTATAATTGGCATCCTTTCAAACTCTGTTCCAGTGTTTAGAAATATAGTCAGGGTAGAACATCTATATTTGGGTTTATATGTAATGGTCATACCTACTGGTTCACTTGGAAAGACGTTGGCATAGATCACTATTTAAGGACTCTGGATGCAGTGTTTATGTTTAGCTCAGTGGTTTTTATCACTGCGTATTTTTTTTTTTTTTTTTAGTATTCCATTTTAACATGTTTGCCCTGTGAGACAAGAGTGCCTTCCCAGCCTCTGCACGTTGTGTGCTTTTTTGTTTAATGAATATAGAAATTTGGGTTTTAAACTGACTCCCATGCATAAATTCTACTGGGAAAACAGGTGCTTAAAATCTGTGTTTCCCAGACCTCTCTCCACCCACATCTTTAGGGTGAAACTCAGCCACATGTAGATGACAGACTCAAATGGGACCTCTGCACTCATGGCCCAGATGTTGAAAACCTTACAGATGTGAGGAAGGACAACAGGCTCAGAAACGCGTGAGGGCTAAAGGTCTTTGTGTACTGAACATCCAATTTTGCCTAACTTCTGTCGGGCCTTGGGCCATGTGTGGTGTTGTGTGAGGATTACGCAGGCCTGGGGAACCCACTCTGCAGTTCAGCTGGGTTGACTCAATCCAGGCACATGAGGAGTGGGACTGCAATAGCTGGAGTTTCATTACGTTGTTTGAGGATTTTTTTATTTTTTTTCTTTATTGGCAGGATGCGAATGTATGTGAGAGTTGGATCTCCTTTACTCTTGATCCTTAGCAGATGCAAGTCTGATTAAGAGCCCCCTTAATTCAGAAATGCTCTTAAAGACAGGAAGATACTTAAAGCTGGCTTTGTCAACGAAATGGCGGAGCTATGCTCTCGGGACCCATTAACAGTGGTGCCAAGATGGCCATGGCTGCACAAATATTGGGAATTAAGTTTCTAAAAAACCCAAGAAGCTCCAAATTGTATATCTTAAAAGTTCTTTACTCCCCCAGTTGTAATCCATATCTCACTTATTGCTATAGTCAACAGTCTAATAGTAACAAAAAACACAACCTTTCATCATCTATTGATTTTCAGTCTTTAAAAACTGACAATAAGCCATTTTTTTTGTCCAATTTCTCAATAAATAGGAACATTTATTGGTTTTTCAGTTTTATTGTATTACATTAGAATATATTTTACTGCATATAGTTGGTAATGTAGCATCAGGAGACATGTTTATGTTCAGCAAGTAACTTTTGAAACTGCATAGCTCAACTGAGATATGTAAACAAATTTGTAATACTAGTTTAATTTAGATTACAGTGCAGAATACTCGGGCTTGAGCTCATTTTTCTATTTATTCCATTATGATCCTCTAACTAATGGAGGAGAATTGCCATAAAAAATAATTACAGCAGAACATCAGTAAAGGTGAACATCTACTTTCTTCCCTATCTGAGGGAGAAGGAGGGCTTTTGTAGATAAATAAGCATCACAATATCTGGGTTTATTTCCTAGAAAGCCACCACAGACAGTGTTGTGCAGGTTGGGAAGTCATAAATTCTGTCTGTGTGATACCGTGTGTCAAACGATGTGGCATGAACACCTCCTTTCTCAGTAACCTCTGTTACCTTCTCTCTCCTTTTGAAAAAGGAGACAAACTGGAATGTGACCTAGTCGTGGCAGACCTCGGGATGTGGATCCTGAGTTGCCTGCTCACTGCCATCTGCCTTCATGGTGGAAGAATATCTGGTGGGCTTTTTCCTTTCCAGAACCTCTCAGGATACACTGAAGATCAACAGTTGCCTCTTGCTTACTCTTGTGATGAGAAATGGCAATTTGATGGTATTTTTATCAACTGTTGAAGCAGTTTAAGCGTTTATATTTTTTAATTAAGAAGCAGTTAATTTTTCTTCTGGTGACATTTGGCCCCACCACCAAAGCCAGTAAGGCCTTAGTTTTTTCCCTCCTACCACCAGAAAACCTGAGGTGGAGGTGCCGCTGCTGAGGTGGGGGTGTACAAAACACACTGTGCTTTAAACCAGCTGTGCCTCTGTGCCTCCACTACTGGCCTTTGCACACCCAAGTGGTTCTTCTGCTTTGAGGCTATCAAGGTGATCATCCTGGCAGGCTTCTCAGGTGAAAAATTTCACCTAGGTCACGCAGCGTTTCCCTGTACGCTATGACCATGTAGCTCTGGCTTATGTTTCACAACCGTTGTGCAGTACGCAGACAGAGAACCATTTGGGCAAAGGGCTTCATTTTTGGTGAATTGGGTGTGATTCTGCAAGGCGTGGGCTCTTACTCATAAGCTGCTGTGGATCTTGCTGTCATCTCTGTCTTACAGGATCTGATGCACAAGGAGTTAATAGATATCCAATGACCAAAGCCATTCTTATTTCTCTTTATATACAGTAGTGAAGTGGAGCATGTAAAATTGGAAAGCAGAACCAAACCTGAATTCTCTAACTTTATGACTAGTGTGTGTGTGTTGTTTTCCCATCATCTTTAATTACATTCTGTTCTGGAGGGGGGAGAGGGGGATGCTAATCTGGTGCACCAACTGGGGGGAAAAACAAACTGTTTTACAGCGGGAGTCTAGATGACAGCACACAGCAAATGCAAAATTTGACATTCATATGAAAGTGAGCTAAGCAAGACCAATAGAAGAGAGCCAAAATGACTGCAGCAAGAGGAATACAAGTGGTTTAAGGAAACCACGGTTTCTCTATTTATTGAAATACCACAGCCGACCTTTAAGATGGTGGTGATACGATGTAGATTTTTGTAGAGCGGCACTGAAAGAAATGGCTGTTATAAAGGGAATGTGTGATTGGATCCAGGTTCATGAGAAGCTAGGTTTAGAAGAGGGTTGCCCTTCCCCTTTGAACATGCAATATAGCGGGGTACGTCTCATTGCACTGAATGGAATGATGCTATTTTCAGGACTGCTGTTTGCTGTGCTTGCTAATGAAATTCCAAGGGGTGTTTGAGCCTGGATATTTACTGTAGAGATGCTTGCAGTCAGTTGGAAGAGATGTGACTGAATGTGAAGCTTAGTTCTGTGTACGTACGATCCTGTTCTCTGTGATTCTGCCTCAAGTTGTATATTCAATATCAGTCTGCAATAGTAAATAATTTGTAGGAGTCCAGCTGTGACTTAAGGCTTCTCTATAAACAGCATCCAGGGCACAAAGTCATGTGATACCTTTTTTCTTCTCTCACTGGATAAAGTAGCCTTTAAAAAAAAAAAAAAAATTCCCACTTCCAGTCAAAACATTAAAGCCAATGAACTGAGTGAATGCATTTGCTGGGGTATAGCAAAAATGGTCTCAGCCCTCTTCTTTGGTTCTTCATCACCTTGGCTGGGAGCTGGGTCACAGCACACTGCTGTGCTCTCCTGCACCACGGGGGGCTGAGCTTCTTCGCAGAAGTCAATGTCTTTGCTAAACAGCTTGGCTTAGCAGCACTATATGCTTGCAAGGTGTAACTGGTTGTTGGAATAAGGGGTGAATGGGCTATTTAAAAACAGAATTCCCAATGTGTTCTAGTGTCACCTTTAAAAGGCAATGGAGAGCCTGAACAAAAGGTATCCTGTGTAAATAAAGATTTAGACACAGGTCTTGCCTTTTCTCTCCACTCGTTTTTTTCTTTTTCTTTTTTTTCCCTCCTTCATGTTCATTAGCGTACTATTTAGATGTCAGTGACAAGTTTTATCTTGGGTGATAACATGTTCCCAAGGACCCAAGTTCTTCTCTGGGAGGAGGACTAGGGCAACTGCAATACTTGCCAATTTAACACCTTTGAGTGGCATGTGAGGGCATCTCTCCTGCTCCCCAGCGGTGCTAACCTGCGAATTGAATAATCATGGAGCTGGTAGGGCCGTATGTCTTGTACCTCTCTGCACCAGCTGTGACTGGTGTGGATCCCTGGGGTGATATAGAGGATGAGATGAACTCTTGTGTGCTCAGATGTGTCGATTATGAGCAGATCATCACTCAACACCCATGTTGTTATCACATTCTGGGCAGTTTACCTCTACCCCAGGAACGGTTGTAACAGTGAGCTTTAATTTGGATTCCAACTTTAAATCTAACTTTCCTGTGAAACCTTAGAAAGAAAAGTTAAATTGTGCTTTGAAAAAGAAAATAAGTGAAAAGTGGAATGAGAAGGTGTAGAATAATCAGGATGTGTTTTTTATCTTTTGTAGATGCTAGGGAAGAAAAGGAAAGGAACATGCTATGGATCGTCTCCTTTTGCTCATTGGGGTTTTTTTGATCCAGCCCATTACACACACTGGTCCCAACACCTTCAATCATTTCCTATCAGCTCTGTTGCTCAGAGGCCAGACTTCACTCCCATACCTTTTAGCACTGCGCTGGCTCGGGGCATTCCCTTGGGGCATCCTCTACGTTTGCTACTTCTTACCACTCTCAGCTGGAGAAAGCACACTGCACTTGCACATCCAAGCCCAACATCACACTTAACCCATACAAAGGCCACTTGAGATCATTTACATTTTTCATTAGCCTTCTAAAGTAGTTGCTCAAAAGGTACGGTTACTTTCCTAGCTGTTTGAACCGCTTTGGCAAGTTGTGATTTTGGATCACTAGTCCACCAGTGGCCTATAATTGTTATGCAAAATATTGCACAAACATAACATAACTAATTGCACAATTAAGATTGCTTTCTCCTCATCATGCCATTCATCATACTCCTCATCCACACCTATAGTCAGCATCTGGCATTAACAAAGGCTGTATTTGTTGCGTTAGTATGTTCCTTTTGTAGTGAAAATGCCTTTTGTATATCCCTTTGTTACTTAAGGGTCCTGTCAGCTGTGTTCAGTAAGCCTGAAAATGCTGTTTAGAAAGCCTTGTAGTGGACATACCTTTTTCAAAGGTTTATTGGGAGTGTAATGCAGCGGTACTCCAGGATACAAACACAGCAGCTCTCAGAGATCAGAAAAGGGACCTGATACAGATCGGCAAAGGACTCCTCCTTTTCTTAAGGATGTTGAAGTAAGTAATGCAGTGTTTTGATCCTTCTTAAAGTCTGAGGCAAATAATGCAGGATAGCTTTTCTTCACAGTGGACATTTCAAGGTCATCAGTCCTCTTAGCCTGACTTAAGATGCATAATGTGTTTATTCTTATAGTTCGCACCAAAACCAAGCAAACCAAACCTACGGTGAAAAGTGCAGGTGGTAGCAGGGAAAAGTCCAGGAATGTCTGTGAAGCAATATATGAGAAACTGCCCGGACCCCTTACTGCCAGACCTAGGTGGAAGGATTCGTGCTTGAGGGTATTGAGGGTGTGTTTGCCACTCGTGAAAGGACACGGTGGGCAGCCTCTTGGATTGGAAGCCTGAGGAGGTCTGCAGCACCGTAATTCTTCCTGGGAAAAGGAAATGATGTAAGTTTCTACTTCAGGAATCTTTCCACACAACTCTATAAATTTTAAGAAATAAAACACAAACAGAAAATTGATTTTTGAATGACAGTGAATTATTGTCATTAGAGGATCTGTAGTTTTGTGTCAAGGGAACAAAAACCCTCAGTATACTATGTGCTACTTTCTGAAGCATTACTTAATGTACCAGTCATTGCTGGGAACATGGAGTCCTTTTAATGCTAGTCAGGTAATATGTCATTCTCTCTGTAGAAACTCTGTGCAGCAGAGACATGAGTTATATACTGATGTAGTTATCAGAAGATCATGTGGTAGCACTAATGTGAGTCACTACAGTGGAGTTTGCCCTGTTTGAAATTTTTACATAATTAAATATAAGTGAGTCATTGTCCAAATTCTGCCAAAGTGCAGATGTCTTTAATTTAACATATGCAGTTCAGCTTGCATATGCCGTCCATAGGGCAAGCATCTTTTCCTTTGTACACAAATCCAGGTTAACTCCGGTCTGGGAGCCGTTTCCTTTCGCCATTCAGCGTGCAACACTCCCATTGAAATCCGTGGCAGCTTCAGTAAAAATAGCTGGAACACCCAGACCTTAAATAGACCTCTCTGCTTCATTTTATGTTCTGTTGGTAATTCTTTAAATACGCTCAAAACAAGCGTATTTTTGTTTCTGTAATAACGAAGGATATGGCCTACATATCCCGGTGAAATGCATTCAGCTGCCTTCTACGACATCTGTCTCTACCGAGGCAAAGACCAAAGAGAGGATTAGAAAGGTAAGGCAAGTTTCTTTAAGGGAAAGCAAGCTGGAGATGCTTATATAAATATTGCACTCTTTTAATGATAAACTTCAAGATGGTGGCTGGCTTGGTACTCAGGGGTAGTTAAAACAGATCGGTTTACCTGTGATTAAAACTACCCTCCATGCAGTTAGCTACATCATCAACGTTTCTGAAGATTTCACAAATCATTTGCTTTCTGAGGTCTAAAGATGATGATGTACCATCTCTGAGTCATTTGGCTGAAGAGGCGGCAGCTTTTCTTTCTTTTTTTCCCTCTCTCTCTCTTTCTTATTTTTTCCTCCCCCTCCCCCTTTTTCTCAGCTGCAAATCTAATTGTTCTCCATAAAATTCTGAAATGTAACAAAAACGTGATTAACCATCGCGTTCAGAAGTAGCTTGTAGTTTTGCTGGGCACAGAAGAAAAGAACAGGCATATGTGGAAATGTTGGGAAAATGTCTGATTAACTCATGAGAGAGAGTGAAAGTGACTAAGGCTGCTCTGCTAATTTCTGAGTCACTGAGTAGATGCTATTTTGTTCTTATTTGTCAATATCTTCTTTAATAGGGACAGTAAATAATGTTTACTGCTGTAAATTCTTTCCCAGGAAGGGAAGAGTTGAATTTAAATCCATTTCAGTTTCACCCGCAAGTTGATCTGAATGATGTGCCAAACATTTGATGAACTTGCACTGATTTCCAGATTCATTGCCAGTCGTGTGGTCAGACAAGTTTTATATGCATTACTGATTTACTTCAGATGTTTAGAACAAACTGTAATGCGGATGACTAGTTCATTTCTTTGGGAGTTTTGGCCTCTCTCTTCAAGCTCTATACTTGGATTAATACTAGTAATATATGTAGGATCCTGTTCTTGAAAGGTAAGCTTTGAGTCTTACGCCCACGGTTTTTTCTTCTGAACTATAAAATGGTGTGCTACCTTTCTTAGGAGCTCAGAATAGGAGGCTGTGTTACCAATATTTCTGTTATTAGTATGTTAATATTAATATGGCTGGGATATTAATATTTAATTAAATTAGTTTCTTTTTCAATCCATAAGTCTCTCTCTCATTCTTCTCTCCCTTGGGAGAGAAGTTAAAGAGAGCATCTGCTGTTCATTCAGTGGCCCGTCCAGCCCAAACCATCACAAGGAAAAACTTGTATATTTCATTTAAAAAATCAGTTCTTCTCCTGTAGAAAGACTACAGCCTTACTCAAGAGAGCAGCACGCATGCTAGCCCACCCAGAGAGTAGCCAGCCAAAGGGGTGTATGTTTCCAACACCCTCCAGGAGTCCTGAAAGGTACCTTAGTTATTTACTGGTGACAAGAGGAGGAAAAAATGCCTCCCGTAGTCTCCGTCTCCATGCTGCTTGGTTAATTCTGTCAGCAAAGGAAGAAGGAAGTTCTCACACCTTCACTTTCACCTGCTGCATAGGAAGGACTATGCAGGTAAGCAGTCCTCCATGCCAGGTAAATAAATAGTCAGACTTGGGAACATGTGATTTTTGACACCCTCAGTGGCTACTCCCCATTCCTTTTATATATATATGTGTGTATATATATATGTGTATGTGTGTCCTGGCTTTTTCATGATCTCTGAGCTTCTTCCTGTTAACTCTCCCCTACCCTGGTAGAAGTCTTTGTTGCACAAAATGCAGCTGCGTCGATGTGCCTGAGTAGCGAAGCAGAGTGTCCTAAATGATGTAACTCAGGTTTTGGGAGCAGGATAATTGTGGTAGTGTGAGGCTTCTTTTAGAATAATTAGTCTTGCTGAGAACCAGGGTATAAAAGCCTGCGCAGAGCACAGTAATAATGCGGTTATACCATCTCCAGTGTTGGTGTGCCGCCGCATAGCAATGCAGAGCAGAGCTGGCGTGACCACAGGGATGGTCAAGGAGTGATTTCATCTTCGCAGCCCTGTGCCAGGACTGTGATATAAAATACGTGGGATTCATTTTGAAGAAAACAGTAGCACTCATCTTCCATACTAAACCGGGAGGCCGTTGAGATCATTAAGAATCATTTTTGCGAAGGAGAGTTTTGTGTTTCCGTTCATGAAGCCAACGCCTGTTCTTGTGGCCTGTCACTACCTGGCACTTGCCTATCCAGGAGCGAACTCCACTTCAGCGGCATGCGCTTGCAGATGTTGGGATTTCCATTTCAAAGTACAAACAATTCTAATATTAAAAAGGCTGTTTCCCCAGTGGGAATATGGGTTGCATGAGCTTCTTGACTTTTCCTTTTCGTCTTTTGATCGTATATGATAACACCTTTAGATCTCTCTATCACTTTTCTTTTGTCAGCATCACAGTGGACAAAATGTCAGGAGAAGTTAAAGTGGAAAGCATCCTTAGAGAGATAAAGGTTCTTTTCCACTGCCCGCTATATGGTTGACTCTGCTGCTCTTTTCTGTTGGGGTTTAGTCTGCTGGGGCGTTTCATTGCTTAACTTAAATTTACTTATCTGTTATATAAATAAGGGATAGCCTTGGCCATTAAGTAAAGCTACTGATGGAGGGAAAAGGGATTTTCTAGAGTGCCTGTGCGCCTTTCTGAGACGTGGAGTTCAAAAACATCTGATACGGTAACCTTCAGCTGGTTTTCTGCAATGACTTTTGTCAATGAGCCCTAAAAGCATTGATATTTTCAGGCATTATAGCTGAAGACAACTGCAATGTCCTTGAACTACCCACTAGCCAAAGGAATGACATCTCCAAATTCAGCTGGTGAATTCCCACTGTTATAAGTGGGAATGTCTGTTTCCCACTTGTGTACTGTCAGAGAAATGTACTGTCGTGACTGACTTCTTCCTTTCTCTCTGGGATGTCCGACTGGTACCGGGACCTCGGCTCTACCTGGTAGCCAACACTAGGCTGGTACCATTCTCAGGTGCCGCCTGGATTTGCTGTTGCCTTCAAAATGTCTGCTCCTACATTGTATAGTGAGGATAATCCTTTGTTTAATTTTTTTTAACATTTTGAAAGGAAAATAGGGGTCTCGTTCAGGTCTTTCCATTTTTGCATGATAGTACAGTTGAACAACGTGTACATGTGTTAATTAAACATCCCTTCTTATCACTGTTTTGGTAAGTGTCCTGTAAATTTAATCACTACGACACCTCTGTACACATTACAATCCTTTTAAAGATCTAGAGAAAAATCCTGGTGGATTATTCAAAGCACTAAATCACACAGAATTACAGTAGTTATTAGAGGCATTAAAACCTGTGATAAGAAGCTTTATCATGCATTTTTGGGGAGGCTTAGTCTTTATCAGAGATGACTGTAAATAGAAGTGAACAGTAAAAAAACTTGATAACAGTTTATTTTACAGTACATCAATAATCAGGTACTGTAATTACAGTATAATTACATTATAATTATTGCATAGTAGGTAACTACAGTATTTTAGTTTTCTTTATTTTTCTATTATCACAACTACCTGCGAGACCTGAGCCAACAGGCGGCCTTACTCTACTGCCATTTACCCTGGGTTTACACACACATGTGCGCGCACACACACACATATTTATATATGAATTTTGACTGACTTCAGAGGAGTTGAACCTGTTTACATGGAGGAGGAACAGGCAGTGTGACATGCTAAAGTAGATATAATCTCTTCCACATATACATTTACCAAGACTCGGAACTATGAAAGAAGGGAATCGGATTTTAGCTGTGGTTATATTTAGCTGTCTAATTTATTTTTTTTCCCCCTTTTTGGCACTGGAAAAGTTGTGGTATTCTTAATCACTTAGATAAACCTCTCAGTTACAGACCTACTCAGTGTGTGGGTGTTTATATTATATCTGTATATTATTTATCTCTGTACATGCACATCTGAATACAGATTAGATTAAGTCTCTGTTAATTATACTTGGGCTGTGTGTGCATGTCTGTGTTTACATATTTCCGGTAGTCACCCTGGAATGTTCTGTTATTTTGGGGTGTAGCTTAAGTGAAGATAACCAATTAAGTATGACTTCTTCTAATTTACTGCTGCTTACAATGTTAAAGGTTCCAGTTAATGAAGAATAGTTGTGAAGCTGGCAGAAGAAATGTTGTTCATGTTGAAATTAAGATCTTTTCTTGATAGCAAGTGCCGAAGACGTAATGCAAAATACAGCCTGTGAGGAGTATAAAGTGACTTCTGCTCCTCACAGCTTTGCTGGGAGCTCATCTGTACCTCTACGCACATATTTGGGCAGCACACCCCAAATAAGATACAGAGAGTTTGGAGAAATTCCAAAGGAAAAGCAATGAGTGATAACAGAGCGAGGAAATGTGACCTGGCAGGAAATATTGACAGAATTGGGGGTGCTCGGCCTGAAAAAGAGATGTCTGAGGGAGAACATGGCAACAGGCTGTAAGAATACAAAAGACCAGTGGAAAAGAAAGTCAGTAATTTACTCTCCATCTCCATGGTGAGAAATGGGAGGGTATGGAAAGTAATTTGTTAAACAGAACCAAACAAAATTCAGATTAGGTATTGGGAATGACCTTCCAAGGTAGATAAAACAAAACAGCAGAAAAAGGCAACTAGGGATGTTGTGGCATTTCTTTTGTTGGAGATTTTTCAGAAACAGGCATAGATGGTCCTGCCTGGAGGCACAGAGGAGGAAAAAAGAGTCAAGACATTTTAACACTTCTAGCCCTTTTTTTGTGACTTGGCTCCTGAGGATCTGTTTAACAATCATGACCATAAGAAGGTGGCACGTTCCCAGCTTGCTTACTGGTGGGTCAGAAGATAAGCAGATGGTTTGCTCATCTGAAATAAAAGTTTAATCCAGTAAAAGGCCTTGGAAAGAATGGACATCTACACAGGTTTGGTAAACTACTGAAACTCTTCATTGTGACCCTACTGTTAACTTTAGCTTTGTGACTACCATTCAGTTCCTGTATCTGAAGTCTAGCGGCAAGTGTGAAGGTACACCTAACACACTCTAATGTGCTTTTCTCATCCTTTTGATTGAGTAAACTGTCAGGAAATATATTTACTATCAAATACCTGTTGATTGGGACTCCATCTTTAATTTTCAGGTGAAATAACTTAGACTTTTTTTTTTCCCCCTCTTGTGTGAAACAACTCTCACTGATATACCAGTATAACTTTTATAATGCTTCCTAATTTTTTTTCTAGAAGAAATTTTGTTTTCATTTCTATAGTAGCTGACATTTGTAGTAAATGCTGAGAGGCAACAATCCAGTTGCAGAACATTTTGTTTGATACATCGAAAATTATTCCCGCAAAAGATTATTATACTGATTTTTTTAGGCTGAATTTGTACAATTCAGTACAGAGAGGCAGGTTTTTTTTTTTGTTTTCTTTGTTTTTTGAACATGTGACTGGTGAATAGCGTATTTACAACTTTCTAACGGTACTACAAGAGCACCATGCTCTTGGGCACATGGGAAGTATGTTGCATTAAGTGATACTTCTAAACCTGCACATGCATTCCCTCTGGGAAATGCTTCAAACTGAGGTTGTTTGAAATTATAACTCCCTTTTAGGTACACGTGAGGCACATGGCCCCTCTTCCACCTAGTTTATTATCAAATAATGTGCAAAATGCCGGACTGATGAGTAACACAGAAGCACTGCACTATCAGGACAGAAAGGTTCAAATCTTAAGGACTAATTTGGAGGTCATTGGTTCCTTTGCAAGTATTTAGCAGGAAACATGAACAGGAAGATGCTGAGGTTGCTGCTTATGGCTGAGGCCACTTTCATGCAGTCCACTGAGTATATTTACAGTGCTCATTATACTGCTCTGGGGTTTGGTCTCCATTTCAGAGAGAAAAGGGTCTCCAGTGGTTATCTGAACACAATGGAAGAAGGACTTTCTAAATTTCTTTTTTATGTTTTTTTTAGTGTTAAGGTTTTTAAGGATATGGTTTCCTAAAAATTTGTTTTATTTTAGAAAGCATTCTTTTTACAGAGGCACATTAGAGAGGAAAGGTTAGGATTATTTAAGGGAGGGGAATTAATTGTGTCACTTCTATGGGCATTAGGCAAATTGCCTCACTTGGAGTTAAGAGGCAGCATGGGAGTATTTAAGTATAGGGTGCCTGCAATGCACTTTATGATAGTCTTAGCTTACGACCTTATATCATTTTATTTCTCTATTAAAGCAAGACATTCCACACTGAGACTGGGATTGTGCACAGTGCGGTAGTTAGCACCTCCTGTTCTGAAGACTATGTGGCCTACTGTGATAAAACAGCCAAGGAAATGTTGAGTACTCCAGAAGCTGTTATGATAATCCAAGAAATAAAAGGTGATACCTGATATGTGGTAGGATGGAAGATATGTGAGATGGAAAAATGTCTAACTCAGAATTATGTTCTATGTGTTTTACCCGTAAACTTATTTTAAACGGTACAGCAGATGCCACATTAAAGAGAGTGGCTTAAAAAGTAATTATGGACCATCCAGAAATACTAGACCAAGTCCCTGACTCCAAAGGTAGTAAAGACCTTACAGGTCAGTCCAGTGGTGGTGCTTAGTGTTTATGTGCTAATTTGGCATTTCACAGAGGAGCGCTCAGATATCTAGGAGCAGACTGTGCTGACTTGGAGCACCCACCTGCCTTGGGGAGAAGGGAGAGCAACTGATGAAAGATACTGTTTCTGAGTTTTATTTTACATGAGACAAGTTCTCACAGGAGGATCAAGAGGAGGCCTTTGGACACTAGCAGTACTGTGGTTTTTTGCAGGGAGCAAATTCCGACCCTGCTGATGAGCGCTGGCTTTAGCTTTTGTATGAGAACAAAGCTATCATCAGCGCTGAGTATCATCAGTACAAAGTGTGGGCTCTTGAACAGGCAACTTTGTGGAGCCAGCTGTTTTTCACAGTAAAGATGTGGTATGTTCGTGCAACAGCCAAGCCTTATATTGTCTCTACATGGAGAAGTACACCAGCGCTTTTTCCTCAATAGTTCTCCTTCGCAAAAATGAATGTAGAGCTTCACTCAAGTGATGTAACATGAGGCCTAAAATGACAAAGAAGTCCAGATCACTGCGACTTTGCGTATCTTGGGCTACTTGGTATAGTGAAATTCATCAATCTAGGATGTGCTTTTGGAAAAGTTTTTCTGCCCCACTTCATCTAAATGGACGTTTACTTGCCTACTCAGGTTGAGCCTTTAATTGTCACACTAGCTAATAATCTGTGTGATCAAAGGTATGTATAAAAGGAGAAGGGAGGAGAGGGAAAAATTTGGTGGATTCAGCCCCGAAAGGGACTCTGTTTGAGGTGTTGGTAGGCAAAATGTGGTTTAGCACTATGAGGCAGAGACTGGGAAACATAATTTCTGCATCTAATGTTTGGCTGCTAATGTATGTAATGGACTACTTTGCGTAAATTTGGCATTTTTATGATTTGCTGTTGCATTTGAATGGAGCACATGCCACAGTGAGCCACTGAGATCCTCCGCTGAGGAAATGCTCTTCCAATCTACTAGGCACTCCTCTAGATGAAGCAATGTTACCTACTACTTCTGCATTAACATTTTCCCTGATGTTAAATAAATAAAAACACCAAAGGATTTCCCAAAAGTGTTGGAAAAGCAATTTTAGAAATGTTGTTTCCAGCAGAATCACAGGGAAGACAGAGTATTCATTTCTATGGGAATTAGTTTTGCATTCCTGAATGCTTTTTATAAAATTTATTTTTTAAGTAGAAATTCTTGCTGCAAAAACATTTGGTTTTAGGTTTTTCATAACTGTAGGGGAGGTCATACCTGTGTTGAGAGTTATGTCATCTCCTCTGTTTCATTTCCTCATCTGTAAAACAGAAATAATGGTACTAGCTCCTGGTGTACAGTGCTCAGAGTTCATTAATAAAAATACTGTTGAAAACTTAGATACTGTAATCCTTACAACCCAGAAGTTTCACTCTTAAACACTGAAAAGGTAGTCATGGATTTTTGCTGGGTTTTTTTTGGTTTTGCTCCGATTAGTTCAGTGGGAATAGTGTAAATTGGGCATAATTACCACAGAAGGTAATAACTTTTTTATCGCCCCTGGAAGTACATTTAACCTCTTGACTTTGTGCCCTGTATAAAATCTTAAAGCATCAGGCAAACTTTAAAAACGGTTCCTGGCGCTCTCCGTATGCCAAACACAGCAGTTCAGGTGCTCTTAGGGCTGCAGTAACAGTAGAGGGGATTTCCAATAGATGGGATTTCCAGGAGGAGCCTCCCTTTCGTGGGACAACTGATGGCTCACAACCGGTGCCCAATTTCCACAAACCACAACCGGCACAACCACAAGCCCGATTTTGGTATTATCCCTGGAGCTGCATGGATGGCTGTGCAGAGCAGGGGCTGGTGGCACTGATGCTGTGACCTGTGTCCGCTTTGTGGCTGCTGAGTCAACAGGCGCACATTTTATGGGCGCAAATTGTAGCTGGAAGAACAACAGAGAGGGTCTTAGCACAGCCTGCAGTGCCTGCAAGTAAATAGCAAAAAAAGGAGCACAGGTTGGCGTAGCTGAAATGTCCCAATGTGTGATTAAAAATGTATACCTTCATTTGTTTTTCCTCATGCAGCCAAAGCCTAGTAAGAGAAATATACCTGCTCAGGCATCTGGAGTTTCTGCCAGGAAGGTCAGCTTCCAGAAATGAGATGGAAAAATAAATTAGGTAAGAGACTGAGGGGGAAAAAAGTGAACTTTGTAACAAAAAAAACCAAGAGTGAGATCTCAACATGTGAGATCCCTTTGCAGCACAGGATTCAGCGAGCAGCAAGTTGTTAAATTATCACAGCAGAAGACACCATCTAAATATGTAGATAGATTAAAAGAGGTTTCATTTTCTTCTCTCAACAGTAGCTGCTCTGTGCTTTTTGTTGTTATGACTTTTTACAAGCATTGTTTACACAATAATCACATTATTCTCCCAGTACTGACGTAGGTGATGATGTCAATATGCCTGCTTAGGGCCGGTTCCTCAGAGAGACAGAGCACACAGGGCACTCTGATCTCCTCGGGTTGGTCGGCAGCTCTTGATGCTGGGATTTTGGGACTGGCCGCCTTCGTGTCGAGCTCTCTGAGCTCTGCCACAGGAAATGAGATTTGGTACTCAAGGAAAAAGGACCGCATTTGAGAACCGCTGTGCAGGGTAAATCTCCCTTTTCCTTAAGAGAAGCATTTCATACTGTCTCTTCTGAAAAGAAGTACACTTCTCCGAGTGATAGTCCGGAGGCTGGCTGGCAGGATGCAGACTATGGAAGCAAATTAACCCTATCTGTGCAGTTAGAAGCAATATTAATATTTCCCCAGGGAATGCTTACAATGTACGTCTGTTTGTTTTGGGTTTTTAAACTGACATTAAACTATCGTCAAGATAGATCTCTTCCAAAATCCATTTCAGACGGAGAAGAGGGATCGTCCGCAAGAAGCCAGCGGCGGCAGGACCAGTTGAATGCACGCTCCCCGTGAACAATGAGCGCTGCTCCGAGTAAGACATCAGGGAAGGACTTTGCGCAGGAAAATAATGAAAGCAGTGACAGGGTGAGACCACATGCAGAAAAGGGAAAGCTTATTTCCTTAAGAGGCGCAATCACGCTTTATTAAAGGAGTATTGTAAGGAAACAAATTAGATTTTAAAAAATGACTTGTCACAGAAGCAATAGAAAAGGCATTTCTCCTAGGAAAGGAATGCTAACAGAAGTATTTTCATGATATAAAAACATTCTAGTGTTGTGCTTGCAACCTGTGAGGAAGAAGGAAAAAAAGAAAGTGAAACTAACTGGGAATGGATTAAACTAGCTTCCCTATAGAGGACAGGAGAAATGAGAGATTAAAAAAATAGTTCAATTAATTAACAGTGTGTTAGATAACTTTATAAGTGTTTAACATGGAAAATATTTGTTCTTGTATGTGTGGATGCAGCTTTTTTTAATTTTTCTTCAGTTCTAATCTGCCTTACTTGCAGTGGCAGACTTTCACCTGTTTTCAGCAGAGGAGACAGCCCACCGAGACCCCCCATTTGTTACACACGTAGCTGGGGATTTTGGCAGATCTAGGTATAAAGCCAGCAGAGCAGAATGTATACTATAGCTCCGTATTTCGTTTCTAACAGTTAATTATTTGCTGGTTCTGAGCAAAGGTTCTGTTTTCAGTCCTGTGCCAAACATGGTTAGCGTTAAATCCGTACCATGCATTAAGCCTCTGAGCGGAGGGGTGCAGATTTGCTACTTAAATGTTTTTTCTCTCTGCCAGCTGCTTTGTTCTGACTATCTACTCTGTAGCTGTTGTCCCTGTGATCTGAGCGATCTTCTTCCTTCCAGTGGCTGTTAAGCGTCTGTGTTTTCATCGGGAAACGTGGCGTTCATTCCATCCCGTAGACAGGTAGTGGAAAAGACCGTTGGGAGTGGGATGTGAGTTGGAGTGGCATACTGGGGAAGACTCAACAGGACAAATGGCATTGCGCTTATGCAAGAGGGAGGGGAAAAGTCCTGACCCGGTGCCAAGTTCAGCCCACACCTTGTCTTCTGGGAAACGGTGGGGTGGGAGAGAACGTGCCCAGTGGCAGAGGCATGGAGGCACCGTCTCCAGCGCATCTCTGCACGCCAAAAGCAGCCGCAGGGAAGCAGACTTTGCTAGCGGCTTCCGCTAGGTGACTTGTTTGTGAGTATCACGGTGTTCCACAGGGCAGGTAAAAACCACTGGCCCTGATTTTCCATTTGTGTAAGTTGTGACTCACTTGGCTGTTGGAGATGTACGTTTGATAGGGAATGGCAGAAGTGGAGGTGTATGAGAGCTAACATATAAAATGGTATAAATTGGATCACATTTGGGTCTCTTGTGTTGTCTCAGTGCCCAGGGATGACTTTGGCCATAACACCCATTAGCAACGTGGGAAGATAGGTGTGTAATTCTCACTGTGGAGCAAAATACTTTCCTTAGTGTCCATGTGCCAGCTGCATCGACTCAGAACACTGTAAGGAGCTCCATTAAGTTCTATTGGGTCCATAATCTGCACATTAAGAAAAATTTACATGATAGATGGAGCTGTTAAAGTCTAATTGGGTAATCAAAAATTAGTTAATGTGCCAAAATATGTATTTAGCTGATAAACTCTAATGGTTCCAAAGGGTTCTAGTATTAATAGAAGGCATGCTTGCACATTAAGGAGTTGAGAGTAAGATATTGCTCTTCTAACACTCGCTTCAAGTAAAGATCCCAAAGCACTTGACAGATATTAAATCACTTATTGATTTGATTTTTCCCAAATATGTCCATCCAAGGCTCTGGGGGAATATATCTTAACAATAATGTCAAATTTGCACGTAAATAATAAACTATAATTTCCCCCTACTTCCCAATCTATCAAGTGCAATAATCACTCCTGCCCTCAAACCCAGTTAAAATCTCTTTAGGCTGGGTCTTCTTTAACTGAACCATATTATGTCCCCGTGGTATACCGTATCCACTTGAATGATAAATAAGTTGAACCCCAGTGAAATGAACTGGTTTGAAAAGGGTTAGAGGTAAAGTCAGTGGCAAAGTCAGTAAAAGAATATGGCATTGCCGATTACTTCTCCTTTACCCTGCAGAGCCACCAATAGAGCATTTGTGTATTCACAGAGCCAGAAGGATGTTTTGGCACCCTGCAAATAGCTTCCTAGCCTATTTATTCAAATTTCATTCTTTTTTAAATGGAGGAAATGAGTAAGAATTTTCAAATCACTCTTCTGCTTAGTAGTTTCAAAATGTCCTAATGTATTGTTAAGAGCACGCCACTCCCACATTATAATAAAATGTGGTTCTGTGTTTGTACAGCATCTAGTGTAATAGGGACCTCATCCAAGAGACCTTTGGAGGCTCTTCTATAGGCAGAAAGGTAAAGTGTGTCACAGAAGTACGACTAGATGGCAGGCTCAATGTTGCTTTGCTGCTCCAACTACTGGACCACAGCACAGAGACATTCCTAAACTAATGCCTGTTAAGAACAATTTATGCTTTGGTTCGTATATAGTGTGCCTTCAGTACTTCATGGGATTTATAACAGTAACTATCCTGACTGTATTCCACCTATTGTGCTCTAAAAAGGCCTCTGGACATTTTGAAGTGTCAGACAAATGGCCAAAGTCCCTTCTGTTCAACTAGGCACGACTTTGAGGAGGGAAAGAGAACATCTCCAAGAAGACTCAGACTTAGGGTAGACTAATGCTATCTCCATACCATGTAAATATTTAAAGACAAAATGCAAAAGCCACATTGTTGAATTTCCTACTTTGAATGACTGTCACATTTTTAATGATAGTTGAATAGTTTTGTATTTTATTTATGTGGTGTCATTTGTTTGCCAGGGAATATGAATTGAATGCTTTCCTTGCCTCTGAATTTGAAAATGTATTTTCCTGATATCATTAGTTGAAGGATGTTAGACAACTGCATGTTTTCTCTTCCACATAAATAAATAAATAAGCCAAGTGTCATGATTGTTTGCTGTCTTATATACATATATCCAAATGTAGACTGAAATGCTGTTTAAAACAGATGAGTCAGTGTGACATTTTCTGACATCTGTGTAGAAAGAGGAAAAAAACCCAAACCGTTACAGAGAGGGAAAAACCAGAAACAGTCACTTGGCTTTTTGGGAAAGCTCTGGCCTGAAAAAAGGAAGGAGAGAAAAAAAAAAAAATGGGAAATAATGAATTCATCAAGCTGAAAATGCACAGGCCAATGGAGCGCTTAGATTTCAATAGAAGGCAAATGGAAAGAGAGCTCCCATTACTGTTGAGATACACCGACATGGCTCCGCTAATCGCTTGGTCATGCTTGGTAGACAGTAAGTCATCACGGGCCATGACATGGTGAGAACAGGTGCCAGGGTTTGTTGTAAGAAAAAATTGTTTATTTAACATCCGCAACCAAGATCACCCCCCTCCTTTACCTTGTGTCCCTGTACCCAATCCACCCCTCTCCGTGGAGGTAAGAGCACACCAGGCGGCATGGTGGGGCTCCTGCTGTGGAGCAGACCTGGGCGGCTGATAACAATGAAGGGGTATTTTTGGTAGGGTGCGACCAAGGTGGCGACACACGGAACTGGCCTATAGTGGCACTTAAGCACGTGCTTGTTGTGGTCTCGGTGGAATGAGCTGGTCAGTTCAGGTGTGGTTGTGCACCAGGAGAGAGGAGGGTGGAAGTACTTACTAGTATTAGCACAGGTAGTGTAAGCATGAAAAAAAGCAAGGTGGTACTTCAAGACCAGAACTGGTGGATGTTTGTCCTGTGCTTCAGCCGTTGTTGTAAAATGTAAGATGGGCCCCTTTAGCAGACCTTCCTGTCCATTCCCAACACTGTTGTACCAGATGAGCAGCTAGGTGTATTGTAGAGGCACAAATAAAAATCCTGTGTTTAATATACATCAGGATCTACATTGGACAGGTCTTGAAATACTTGTCAGCTTAAGGGTGCACAGACTGAGATGTGTAAGACACTTGTAGGATATTTGGGTCATGAATTCATTTTTGTAAATAAAGGATTTAAATAGCATTTTGTCTAGATTTTGAACAGTCTGTCTCACCAAATTTGTCACCCCTTTGAACAAAATTTGTAGCACTTATCAGCTTCAAAATTCATAAAATTGTCAACATTGCTTTTATGTAAGATATGCCCCCTCTCTTTAAAACAGGCACAAACTAGTATCTCCTAGGCTTTCTCTTGGAAAACTGACCATTTCTATTTGAACAGAAGGAAAGACACTGAGTTCAGTGATGCTGGGCTGGCAAAATAATGGTCTCTGGGAACTTGCTGTCCTAACATTGAGGAAAGTCTCCTCAGAGCCCGGTCTTTCAGGGTAGGTAAGTTTTGTTACAGTTGTGCTCATTGATTAATGCAGTGGATGGGAGCTTGGGAGAGCTGGGCTCTATTCTTGGCTCCTGCCACAGACTTCCTATGTGCTGATTAACAAGTCTTTTAGACCAATGCTTTTTCTTTGTGAGAATTTCCTTGCATTTTAAATCTGTGGGGAATAAAATGGAATGGACATTCAGATTCACTTCCCCACCTCCTTCAGTAATAGATGAAATGGAGAGGATATAGAAACATGTTTAAAAGATCAAATCAATGCACTTACTTTGTAACCGGGAACTAAAGGGAACAAGCTGCTGTTGTTTTAAAAATACACATCTGCTTTTTTCCCCCAACCTCCCTCTGAGATAAATCAAAATCAGTCTTTGAAAGATTAATTGAGGAGTCCATATCTCACAAAAATGTAGCTGATGACTGGAGAAAAAAAAAAGGCCTAGTGTTGACTAATAAAACTGTCTAGCTATACAAACCTTTAAAATCAAGAAATTGCCTGTTCGTGTTTTTTTCTGCCACATATCTTAATTAGCTCCACAAATAACACTGCCTACTTTCACTTTCCCATCTATTAATTAGTCCCATACTACTGGGAAGTGAGCACTGAGAAAATAGCCATTCTTTGTTCCTTGTGTTATAATACAGGACATTACCTTCATTCTGACCTGAGGAGAAAGGCAGACTCTTTATGCTCTTTATGAGAGCAGGGCTATCTTGTAAGGCCTCTGAATTAATTTACAGATTTGCATTATTTCTGTATAAGAAAGAATTTAATGTTCTGAACACACACGTATATTCACACAAAATGAGTAGATCTAGAATACTGAACTGTGATCTGCTCTAGGGTGTTCCTCTATGATTAAACTAATATTAGGGATAGAAAGAGAGTAGGACACCAGAAACCAATTTAAAAAAAAAAATATTCATGCACTTAAGGCAGAAATAAAGAGCTGAGAATTTTTTTTCTTCCTCTGGTCAAATTAGAGAAATAATAATGAAGAAAGAAACACTAAATTGAACTCAGCCTGCTCCTGAAGAGCAACACCCAAAATTCCTGGAGTTAAAAATACTGGTCTGAATAGCTAGCAGATTCACCTACAAAATTACCGTTGCTTCTCCAGATTCAGATGAGATAAGTTCTTTTTCTGCGAAGGTATGTGTGTGAGCTTGTTAACCTAACCCATAATTAACAGACTTCTAACATCTAGAGTACCAAGACTCTAAGACTAAGTACCCAGGTACCTTAAAGTTATAATATCTTGAGAGCACTGACCTGTGAAAGCAGAGGTTTTCAAAGGGTATTGTCTATGCTTGTAAGCTTTCTGAGTGGCCAGAGTAACAAGTATAGTTTGGATATTTTCTAGTCAGGTGAAAACTGTCTAACATAGTATCAAAATTCCTGTTAATTTTCTGGAGATCATCTTGAGGTTGTGTGGATTGAGCTGAAACTGGTGGACTTTCCTACTGCCTAAATGTTTTGTATCACGAGAAGACCATAGACCACCTTGTTGTGAGTGGAAGTCTGCATTCAGAACAAAGCACTTCGGAGGGGCTGGAAAAGTAGGGATTTACGGCACAGCATCAAAGTGCAGGTAGGTAACCGTGGCAATACCCACCCTTCAGAAAAATGCGATCCTGCCTAGTCCTGAGTTTCCACAAGTCTAACTTACTATGATATCAGTTATTCAACATTTCTCTAGTGAATGAAAGTTCAGTCTGAGGATCTATGTATTGTTTTGTCTTGATGAGGAAAAAATGATTGAGTTCATGCCAGGCATAGTTAATTTATCTTAATATAGATGAAGCCTGTATACGTATCTTCAAGTTTAGATCATGTTTCCCATCGTGATATCTAAGAGTTTTTAACTATCTATAATGAGAACATTCAGTTCCTCACTTAAAAAGGAATAGAGAATTCAGTACGCCATTTTTACCTGATTTTTAAAAAAAGTATGCCTTCTTCCCCTACTTGTCAAACTTATTCTATATATCACCAAAGTTGGGTAAAAAGATAGGTCATTCAAAGAAGACTGTGTGGTATAGTATGAAGGTTGTTCTTTCAGGTTCATAAAGTGATCTGATTTCATTTTGAGTTCCCAATTGATGTTTGTTTTTATTTAAAATGTCTGTAAGGGTAACTGTTCAGAATGTACTATCCGAGATAATAGCATTAACTGGCATGGCTGCAAAATCAATAATAGTAACAAAAATATACCTCTACTGATTAAGAGTGACATAAAATAAATTTGTTAACTAAAATGGATGTAGTCAACAGTTTAAACACGTGTCTTAAATACTGTAACACAGTTCATAGTTCTTACTTTGACTTGCAGTTTTTTAAAATGAACCTTTGAAAATGTGCGTTGTGTTTCTCTCCTTCTAGAAAGACAAGCAAAACTAACCTAGAAAGTATTTCATTCCCTCTAATAGATGGAATAATAGATACCTGCAAAAATAAACCTGATAACAAAACTGTAGTGGACCTCACCTAGACAAAGTAATTGAAAATGGTAATTCAGAAATCGTAGACTAGCTTTGAAGGACAGGTCTTTGTCATCAGGCTTCATGAGAAACAGCAGAGCACAAATAAAAATAGATCATTGACCAAAAATATCCTTTTCCAGATGGGTCATTTAAAGAACTGTCTTTTTTTTTTAGTCATATATACAGCTGATTCCAAAACTACCCCGAAAAGGGGTCTAACTCCAAGGTCACTCTGGAGGGTTTTGTTGTTGTTTGCTTGCTTTGGATTTTGAGTAGTTACAGGGGTGAAGAAGAGTGATTTGCAAAAATATAAAGCCTGGAATTGGGTCTTTGAGTCAGATATGCAAGTGTATGTTCATCGAGCTGTGACCAGCAGCAAGGCACGTGCGCCCCAGTCATGTCACTTCCAAACCCAGCAGATTCCTACTGCAGCTTTGTCAGGTCTTCTCTGCAGCGGCTCATGGGTTTTGGACTTGGCGCAGAAATCCAGATGTGTGGGCCACATATGTTGATGGCAGTGTGTTAACTGACCAAAGGTGGTTATTAGTGTCCTTCCCATAAGAAACTTAAAGGCTACTGGGCACTGAATAGGAACACTCCGGGTGCCCAACATAGCATCATCATAAAGGTCATCACAGGTCAACAGTATGACAAGTTAATTTTTCCCTCATTTTGAGGGAAAAAATGAAGACACTTAGCCAATAATTTAGACATCTTCAAACTATATGAAGTTTGGTTTTTGGAGACACTGCAGTTGGGGTCAGATTCTTATGCATCAGGGCTTTTTTGTGAGAGAGATATATATATATATAGTTGAAAGTCATGGAAATGCTCTGTTTCTATAGATTATTTTTATTTTCCATTTAGCTGTGGGGATAAGACAGTTAAAAAGCACCTCTTCCCCATGTGGGTAAAGAGTGTGCTGAGGAAGTGATTTTCACTGTGCAAGGGCAGCAAGACAACCGGAGACTAGCAGTACGGCTCCCAGGGTGCTACGCAGGGACGCGCCGCACGACTTCCTTCTGTCCCGGCATGTCAAAAAAAGGCTGAGGGGCAGAAGGATGAGCTGCGTGCCCGATGGCGGACCTGCAACAGGGGTTCACCAGCCACCCCTGGAATGTCAGTGGAGAAGGGAAGGGGGCTGTAGGAGAGGATTCCCCGTGAATGTGCTGCACGTGCTGGGGTGCCGCTCCTGGCACGGCGCTGCGTGCACTCACTGTGGCTTGGTGGAGCTGTGCCCCATCCCATGGAAGCTCAACAAGAGCTTCCAAGAGCTTCAAGTCTGAGCTAACTAGTTTAAAGTTGTCTGCTGCAGTGCAAGCGCTCCAGCCTTTGCAGAAATCTCCCCCATTGAGACAGGTCTTCCACTTCTATAAACAATTTTTGCTCAGGTGGCGGCCATTGGTTCATACCAGCTATACATTTTTGCTGCTAGCTAAAATGAAAGTTTGGCAAAGCTTTGCTTGCCCTCCCTTCACGCGGTGACATTTCACAGGAAAGACACATCTCGGGGACTACTACAGACGCTTCAGACACTGAGTAAAATGTTTATTCTTCCTAGCTCTTTATTTTAACGCGTAAGCACAGCTTGAAGCAGAGATATAAAATAAAACTGATTATTGACAAGAGACACAAAAATATGAAGATTCTAGTTCAGGACTATCAGAGATAATGATACCTAAACACCTTAACCTCAAACTCATTAGTCTCACATATCTCAATCAATATGGATTCTCTCAGAAATCAATTTTCAGCAGCAAATATGATTGTTAAATAATTCACAAGTTACAGGCCTTCGGGCAAGAAGAGGTTAGAGAAGCAGAAGGAAAGTGGTGATCTCAACCTGAGATGTGATTTCAATTAAAAGAGTAGAGCATCTGTAAAACATAGTTTTATGTTCAAGGTATAAAACTGTTTAAAGAAAAGAGGATTATAAATGTAAATTACTGTCTTAAGCAGCATGGTATTTAAAATACATTCTTATTTTTCATACATTAGCAGAAAGAATCCATTCAATTGATCAGCAAGGAATGTGTCGTTTTAAAAATCCCAGCTAGTACTACTGGCATAATTTCTTTTTTTTATTTACTTTTGCTTTTTCCCTCTCTTTATTACACAGCTAATTTGTTATGAAATCTCAGTGAAAGGCAGAAGTGGTACAAAACTTCAGGAGATTCTCTCCAATTCTTTGAATATTTCTGACCAAAGGCATTAGGATTTATACCTACTCATAATTTTATTTTCTCATGTCTGCTTGGTTCCATACCCGTGTTTTCATATTTGCTATTAAGTGAATGACAGTTCTTAGCAGAAACATTATTTTAGGGGTAGAAAGGTCACGCTGGGAGAAGTCTTATGAAGTGGGATGGTAATAGCACTCCAGTACTTTTTTCAGGGCCTTATCATGCCTACTTCAGCTCATGGAAAGATTTGTATTGATCTGCTGAATCTCAGATCTGGCTCTAACGATGCTTGTGTAAATTTGGAATTACATCACTGAAGTTAATGGTATAATAACTATATTAGATTAATGCAAATACTCATAGTCGGGCCCTGAATTCTTTGGATTTGTAGTTTTGTTGCAATGTCCATAGATGCAAGTTGTAGTTTTAACACAATTTAAAAATCATAATTTAATTAAAAATATTTACTAACCTAATTATTTCTATACCAGACATCTCTTTGAAGTAATTACAATGATACATTTTAATCTGATGTTATCTGTATTCTGCCAGGGATTTTTCAATGGGCATAATTTGGATAAATATCAAGCACTCCAAATGCATTTGAATTCAACCCAGGTCAATAATGGTATTACTATCTGAAGGCCTTCGATGGGTTCAGTCAGATGAGCTGGTGAGCTTATTCCAGTTTTGACAGCACTTAGATGCTCGGATGTCAGATGCCAGTATAACAATTCAAGCAGATGGAAGAATTGCAGTGAAAAGGTACAACTGAGGCTTTGTATAAAGACCTAACTACATTCCCAAGTTTTTTCAGCTAAGTCTTGTCGGTTTGGGGTTACCATGCATATGGCAAAAACTTGAATCCTACTTATGTTTTTAGTTTCTTTCTGAAGCGCTCCACCCTTCATGGCTGGCTGGCAGCCTTTCACCTGAATAAAGTTTCAGTTATAGCAAAACTACCAAAAAAAAAAAAANCTCAGCAAAAAAACCTCTCCTTCCAGAACTTAGAAACACCATATAAGTTCACCACTTCTAAGATTGTTCAAAACATGAAAAAAAAACCCCACCCAAACCTTTAAAAAATACTTGGCTGTCTCTAAAATTACTTAAAACTTTTTATCTGTTAGGACATGCATGAAAGAGTAAAGGAGCCCTGGTTTTCTCAGTTGTGGATAATGAGTGGATTCTGATCTGAAGTGAAAGGCAGCGCCTGGCTGCTGGTGAGAAGAGGGACAGTACTGAAGAAGATCACAGAGATAGTTTTGTTGTGTAGTGATAGGAGAGAAGATTGGATCCTCTTTTCTGTCTCAGTTTACTGCCAAAAGGCGTGCGTGTGAATAAGGTTACGGTCTGAGCCCATGTCCCAAGAAAGCAAGAGGGGCAAGGGAAAGCGTTTATGTTTACTGCTATGGATTTACAGCCAACCACATTAAAAGTGATTTCAGTCAAAAATGGGCTAAAGTAAGTGTAATAGGTATAATATATGCTTATGGTACTCTTCTAAATCTGGTTTTGTGTTGAATGAACTTTGTTTTTAAAAATATATTTTGAAATGTGATTAGTGGTGAATGTCAGTGAAATTTATTGTACTATTAAAATCCTATTGGGTCTTTGTTTATGAAATGTATTTTCCTGTATTTGAGGTTTAGGGAGGCTTGATAATGAGGCTGTGAAGATTCATGGCCCCTTTTCTGCAGCTTAATTTAGGCTCTATATCAAATATGTAAAAGAACATTATATCTTCTTGCAGCCTGTGTGTGTGATACATTTTTGTATTATTTCCCTGCCAATGTTACTTCTCTTACAAATGCGGAGCTGGAAAACGGTGACAAACTGACAAGCTTAGCTTTCTGTTATTTTCTAGACTAGAAAGAGTAAATTTGAAAGGTGCTGTTGTCATAAGTTTTATTAAGGCAAGACACGTGTCAATGGCCACATGTTCACTACAGATCACATTATTCTTGATTTAAAGTAATAACGGACAGCCAGCAGTGAAATTTGTGTTTCAGAGGCCCACTGTATCCGCTGCTGGCTGAGAACTTTCACCTTCCAGCGTAGGACAGCTGAAGATAAACGTTCCTGCTGGAAAGTGTCATGGTGCCCCAAACCATATGCCAGTGACCTGGCAATGAGCTTTAGCTTTAGAGGTGTAGCTGAGGGATACTCTCGTCCTCAGCTGTAAAAAACTTCAGAGGAGGATGGTTACAGTGGAAAGGTGTTATTTTGCTTTTCACAGAGTTGGTTCTGCTGGGGATCGGTGCTGTGATCCATTAGCACAGGGAGGCACAGGTATGGTAGAATCGGTCCCTGAGTGGTTTCAGTCTTTTCCTCCAACATGGTGCATCTCTTCCAGGGGCGTGTTACTTGTGACTTGGGGAAACACCATGTATTGCTTTTGATATAATTTTGGAAGATTCTTTCATTAGTGTCTTGTCTCGTACCACAGATTATTTACCTCATGATGTTCAAACCCTCCCTGAGATCCAGATTCACCAAGAGTGCTACATAGGTGTCTCTGGGCACAAGTGGTCTCAGTTCTCCACAGGTCCTTATTGCTAACTCGGTCAAGTGGCTGTCTCTGACCATAAGCAGGAGAGAGGTTTCTGAAGGATGGAGATTTAGGAAGAATAAGGTAAGATGTTCCCATTTGTTGTAGGGGCATCCTTAAGTAGGAGAGAAGGGCATTGCTTCCCACCTATGTCCCTGTAATCAAAATTACAGCCCCTGCCCCAGCAGTCTGTATGGAAACTGATAAAGACCAATTTTGTTACCTCACCGAAAATGGAAATATCAGCAAATTGATCTCCTCTTGCTTACGCTGATATAAACCCCAAGTAATCCCACTGAAGGCTGGGGAATGACAAATGTAAAACTCTTGTTCTCTGATCAAGACCTAAAGTCTTGGGAACCAAGCAGCTTTCACTTGCTAGCATCTTTTGGACTTGTAGCAATGGTTAGGGAATGAGACCATCAGATCCGTCTCTAAGATCTCTGTGAGCAGTGAAGCAGCACATCCCTGGGCTGAAGTGTTCTAAGTAGTGTCTTTGAATCCTACCTCTGCTATGTTTAGCCAGAAAAACCCAAATCTTTAGGTCCGGGCTTTTCTTTCAGACCTGTCCTGGGATGGCAAGAGAACAAAGCTCTGTTAATTGTTCGTCATTCAAGATGCGTAGCATGCATTATAATACTCAAACAATATTCATTAGGCAAAACAATTGCAATAATTGTCTTATAAAAAGTCAGGCACGGTAATTTCTTTTAAAATGAGGATAATCTCCAGAGGAGATACTGCTCCACTTTTGTTTTTGTTTGTTCCTTTTTGGCTGAATGGTTTTAAATAGGAATTACTGAGGTGTCAATGACCTCTGGGTTCAATTGAATTAAGACATTTAAATGAAGTTTAAGCAGTATTGGTATTTGCTGGGAGGTAGAAAATTGTGTCTGTGGAACATACTGCAAAAATGCCACCTCCATAAGTTTTATTTTGAAGCCACGGCTAAAAATCAGGTGGTAGAGGGGTTTTAAGCATTTCAGTAAAGCCCTTGAAACTTGGAAAACCAGATCTCATCCTTAACCATCCTCAGGATGTGCTGGTTTTTGATGGTTTGAGACATGAGTGGGTTTTCTGTGTGTCTGCGGGGACTCATACAGGGCATGAAAAATAGCAATAGCATTCCTCCTCTTGAATTTTCTTTTGCTGCTCAGCTCCTACATTGTTCCCAAGTATTAGCAAGACCCTGGACCTGGGTGATATGCACGGTCAGCACAGAAGAAGAACATGCCAATAGCTAAGTATTTAAAAAACTAAGTAGTCATTTTTACTGGACATCATGATAATAATCCATCAAAAATTAGGACTGTTTCTAGCAAGCCAAGATTCTCCTTCTTTGGATTCAGTACTGTAGTTTCCAGAAGACAGCAACAGTACTGTGAGATTAATTCAATACTAGGATGCAGCTGCATTGATCTTTCTGATGTCATTGCCCTAAATTATTATAGGATACAACCAAAAAACAGGTCTGGAATACATATGAGCCAGGACATGATCCAGGAGTATTTCTTCTCATTCTAATAATGAGTTAGTAGGCCAAATCTTCACTTTGAGAATCCAACTGCATTTCAGTTTTCATAATATTCTTTTTATTATTATTATTATTATTTTTAAATCTGAAGGGGGGAGGGTGCTTGTAGCAGGAAGATTGATCACTGACAGAGGCGAGAAGGCTAGAAGCTGATCCTATACTCTTATTCAAATTCATGAATAATTTTCACTGGTACGAATTGCCCATTGAAGTCCATAGCACTTCTTACTTGAGACAGGATCACTCATGCAAATAAAGGTTTACGGGGTGAGGATCTTGGATGTGTTGTTACAGGGTCATTTCCTGATAAACTCTTGGCTTTTCTACTTCTTACTCACTAATTTTATCGGTTCTATTCTTCTGCCAGAAGAGGTTGTTACATCGTTAATAATGGAGCTTATTATTGCTCTCAGTATTTGAATTATAGCTGAAAAAGCTTGAAAAGGTGTATTCATTTCCTTAGGAGCATTAAAATTAAAAGATGCTAGAGACTTTGAGTTATACTCTGTATAATTTTGAAATAATTTTGGCATTTTTTCTCTTCTGGCAACTGAAGCCTTTAACCTTACGGGACTCTGTTTTACAGTGACACCACAGTCTTTTCAAAGGCAACATTGCTATATCACTGATACTGAAATGGCACTGTCAGAAATAAGCAGAAAGTAATTAAGGGACAAAGTTATTACAGTGGAGCAGACTTGACCCCAAGACCAAGGGCCATATCCTGCTTGCTTTACTTGAACAAATAGTTCCGTTGCATCTCATTCAGAGGTGCAGCACTAGCATAAGCCCAGAAAAAAGCTCACATGAAGTCACCACTGTAAGTGAGATTAGAATCTAACTGAGACAGAATTATGCATGTATATGTAGCGAGAGGAAGAGATTGTCCAAAATATTCATTTAATCTGAATATGTATAGGAAGGGAATGAAAGTGTTGGGCCAAATCCTGCTCTCATTTACATTAATGCAGCCCCACGAAGTCTGTTGAGGGTAGAATTTGATCTGACATTAGCACAAACTAACTTTTACATTTGCCAGATTCTTATTTGCTCACAGCATGTGGCTGGCCAGAAATCTAAATAAATCAAATCTGTTTCTAGGAAGAATCCAGCAATCCTTTGAAACTTTCCTTCTTTGCATTACAAGAAAAGAAGGGGTAGAAAAAAGGGGAGAGGATGGAGGGTTACATAAATGAGAGCAGGTGCGGTCGTGCAGAAGTAACTATTCAGCATATGTAAGTGCAGTTGGAAAATCATTGTCTTGCAGAGAATACTTGAAATTGGTCCCTAATGGCCTTGGGTTTTGTCATATGGTCTTGATTATCAGGCTAAAATTGCATTGCTGATGCCTTTAGTGTGAACGAGATGGATGAATAATTATTACGTGCGCTGAATACCTTTCTGCAAGGAGGAACCAGGACATCCCCTGGTCACCGCAGCTACCATTTCACCTTGCTGTCAAGAAAACTGCAAGTGGCCAATTCATCACTTCCTTATTGTTCTTAAAATATATGTTTATAATAATAAACGCTCATACCTGCACTAAGAATGGGCAATGCAAAACCTCAGTGTTGTGAGGAATGATTGCGAGACCCAGTCATTTTTGGGACTAAGGGGGGCGCAGACCCTAAGTGCCTTATCCTGTTTTTAAGGACCTTGCTTTATCTTTGTATTCATGTGGATCCCTGTGACTATATTAAGGAGCAAAATGAGCTTCTAGTAAATACAATAAGCATGTACAAGGTACCCCAAATTAGTTTTGGCCAGCTTTTTCCTTTTTAGCAGTTATAAAAGGGCTCGCATGCTGCCTTACTTACTTCTGCCTACCTTTCTCTCCATTACCAGTTACTACTAGAATAACAGTAGTAGCAGTAATGAGGTTAACAAAAATCTTATTGCTAGCACTAAGAATAAGCCTCTGTGGTATTGAAAGATCACTCCACGCCCCACCGGCCCCTCCGCGGAAAGGAAAATGCGATGGTAAGGTTCAGAACCACTCTGAGATCCATGACCATGACCACACTGCTCATTCATCACCCGAATATTTACATTAAATCATGGCTGGGTGTGACTGCTGCTTACTCTCTGTGCAATCCCTGGCAATACTGGCAATTAGTTATGGGATCCACCAGTTCCTAAATGAGGCAGGTTGAGCTTCCTCATAGCCACAAATAGAAAACAACAGCCCGCGCTTCCTCTTGGCCTGTGATCAGAAGGATTGCATGTGCACAGGGTATAAGTATTTCAGGACAAGATTTCCAGTGTCTGCAGTTTTTTCTAATTAATTGCTTGATGCCATTTGCCATTAAAACCCTAATGAAGTGCCTAAAACCAGTTTTGATTAAATAATCAGACATCGCCCCAACTATTCAGGTCTAATGATTATCTCTTAACAGTAGTTTTAGCGGTGACTGCCTATTATTTGCCTAAAAAAATATATGTGTATAGCTTAAATTTGAAGAAAAGGAAGAAAAAGGTAGTAAAAAAAAAAAGATCACATTTAAGAGAACGAGTTCTAACCACGTTTTAGTATCTTCCATCTAATTCTCCAAATACTCTTCTTGCGTGAGTAAATTAGTCATTGCAAAACATTTCCCTTGAGGCTTATGTATTAATTTATACCTATTTTAAAGATGGCTACACTCAAGCACAGCATATCTCCACACTCAAAGCCAAACTTGTAGCTAAGTCAAGTTAAATATGATCCCATGATCTGAGTGGTGACTGATGAAATCAACAACTGGAGTTAAACCTGAAGAGAAGCCTGAAATGAAGTACAAGCTGCTAGTCTGATTTCTCTATTTTCTCTCATTAGCTATCCCAGGTTGGCCGGCCCCAAAGTAAAAAGGCTTTTCTTTCCTCCAGAGTACCAAAAGTATCTAAGGAAAAGCCAAGTGACCTATTTAAAGTGAGTGCCAGAACAGGATGTGAGGATTCAGACTTCACTTTGCCCAAGCTCCTGTGTAACCCATGAGTGCGCTTACAGCAAAATTTGAGTAGCAGCCTGGCCCTGCTTGTCTTTTTAAAGCCAATATGACAAGCATCACTCAAGTCCAACCAAACCATTGATTAATCAAATCACCTGAAGGAAGATCTGATGGTGGACACTAGATATTCTGAATTTTTTGAGGGGCTATACACCTAGGTATGGTCTGAATCTCACTCATAGTGCTTCATTCCTACTGATGTGCGCTGGAGCAGCCCCTGGCTTTTTTGAAGTTCCCTTTTGAAAGGCTTAGTCTGTTTAAATAGTGGACATCAGTCTTAATCTGGGGCTGTGAGGGACTTTTTTGTGATTGCACTTTTCTGGATCTCGCAGAGGCCTCAGACACCTTCTGTATCATGCAGTGCTGCAAAAGGTCATGCATTTCAAACCTTTCTCCACTGCAGTCACAGAGCTGCTGCAGGGTGTTGCCAAAGTTCACAGCTATGAGGGTGCAAAGAGTTACTGCCTATCCATGCGTGTTGCTTCCTGATGAATGGTCTTTGGTAAATTCACACTGTGCCTCTTGGTAAAAATTAATGGAGTCATCGTCTTCCTCTGAAGAAAATTCTAACCACAGACATCAGGGATATTATTACGTAAAAGAATGCTATTCATATTAAGAAAACAAACAAAAAAACCTAGAGGCTAAAATTTGGTGGTTTATGATGTCCTAGGGTTTTCTTTTAACTTTCTTTTCTAATTGAAAAAGCTAAATTGATTGAATCATTTGAGCCCTGATTTAGCTTTTAAAAAAAGAAGCAAAAGCTAAAAATGGCTCAGCGAGGCAACTGAAATGCTATCACAGGCGAGTGAGATCGATAAGTTAGGCAAAAAAAAAAAAAAGGAAAGAAGGAAAGTTTTTGAGTGACAGTGTAAAAATGGGAAATTTAAATACATCTATATTGTTGCATTTTGCTCCATTGTGTATTGCATAAAATACCCTTTGGCAGTGCATTTCCATGCAATCTAGAAAGTGATTTATTAGTAACACTGAATTTGTGTTTATGTTCCAAACTGTAAACTACATTTATAGCAATATTTCTGTATTAAGGTATTAATGCTAGAAGTGCTACCTAAGCTTAACTTTACCAATATAACTCAAAATGTAGTTTATAGCGCTATAAATAGTAACATTGATATTGACGCTTGCAGCAGCATCTAACTCCCTGGAAAGCTGTTTCTGATGCTAAATGAAAATGCAGGGAGCTGACAGTGTATTTATACATACCAGAGTGTACAAATAATACTTCATAGTTCTCATTGTTGAGGATCCCTTGTGCTAAAGAATATTGAAATATTTAGTGGCAGTGCCAAATATTCCAATCTGAAAACCAATGGTTGCATGTATTACTAGATACATGTTATTATTATTTATAATAATGCTAACCTTATGCATAAACGTATTAAGCAACAAGCACAATGCCTGTTATGTGTTGCTGAGGTCTGATCATTCATGATGGTCTTTGACTTTGTCCCTTGCCCATTTTTTTCAGAATCTTCTGGATTCTCAATGAAACATATTCAAGATACAGTATAATATGAAATCTTTTTCTAGATACGTTCTTTCAGGAGTTACGAAAAGACACATCTCCTGTTGTGTCTCCTGTTGTGTCTTTTATATATCTTTTCTTTTTTTTTCCTCATTAACATTTTTGTAGAGGTCTTATCATATCTGTGAAACATCTGGGAATAGCAACCAGGACTCAGCTTCCCAAACCCTCCTTTCAGTTGAAGGGTTTCTGATAGGGAGCCACATTATGGCTTCATCTCTCCTCCTGCAAGACAGATGGCAAACTGTTATATGTGTAACTTTCTCTACATTGTTCAAAAAAGAGGAGCAAGGGGGCGATTATGAGTTCAACAAAACCTGATTTTTGACTATTCTGTAAGTATTAACAAAGTTAATCTAAATTTTTCCATACTTTTAATTTAGAAGACCATCTGACAGGTTAGATCGTTTAAAAAGTTTGTGATTGTCACCTCATCTTAGGCAAGTAGCTGAAAGTGCTCAGTCAGGACATCAGGAACACAAATCCAATTCCTTTTCCTTTCTCAGGGTTCTTGAGCTCCACTCTCAAGAGAAGGCCCTATGCACCATGTGTCTGAAAAGGAGATTTTCTGAGGGTTGTGTATAACAATCTGTCCAACATGCAACTTCTAAAAAAATTATCTGCTGAACTGCAAAATGAATTATTCTCACAGCCTTTCACACTGACATTTTTACTTGCAGCTTGTGGCATAAAAAGGTTTATGTAATTTTTGGCTATATTACACATGCTGACTATGGCAAGGATGATGTTTTGTGGTTTAGAGTTCAGGTTTTATTCTCAGCACTCCTGAAGAATCACTGTTCGAGTATGGACAAGTTTATTTCCTGCCTTGTTTTCCTCGTTTCTAAATGAAGTACAATAGCTTCCTTTAATGACTCCTTACATAAGCATTGTGTATTTTGGATTGCTGTGGGCCTCATGAGAGGTGCTCCAAAGCATAAATTATTTGATCTAAGGTGGATATGTCTGTTATGTGTGTATGATGTGAATGTGTGCCCATGTGTACGGTTTGTATTAGAAGCATGTATGTAATGTAGGTATATGATGTATCAATACTATGGTGAACAGTACCAAATTAATTGCCCCTACTTGGATAATTACTATCACGACATTGTATTCCCTTTTAAAAGGGTATTCTGTCCTCTTTAACGGAAGTTGAAGCTATTCATTTATGTGAGCCAAATTATACCCTCATAGACTATTTAGTACTCATGTCAAACTGACTTTCTGATTTTCTCTTAGTGTATTTATTCACTGGAGATAATTTAGAATTGAAAGATCTGAACATCCCATGTTGACCTGAGAGGTATGGGTCCCTCTGAGATTAAGAAAGGCAGGAGGATCTCCTCTCTGTAGACCTCCTTATGTTCTTGCACTTGACTTTTAAGCCCTTCTGTTCTTGTCAGAGCATGTTTTCAGCTGGGAAACAACGGGGCCGATTCAGAGGGATGCTGCATGTGAGCAGGATAGTGAAGGTGAACATGAGCGACTCAGCACAAAGATCAGGTATCAGCTGTGAAATCAGGGGTAGAAGCACATGTGGGTCTTTTTTTCAATGCTGTGGTTGTGCCCAAATCCCAAAAGTCTCACTGAATCTTAACCAGTTCACGATCTCATTCTTCTTTCTATTGCCAAAACTTTTAAATTTTTTTGCTTTTTTTCTTTTTTAAGAAGTTTTAAAGGAGTAGTAAAGAACTTCAGTTTTATCAAGCCTGATTCCTCCTCACAATGCATCTGTTAGTTTGGCAGCTGCCATTCATAGAATCATAGAACCATTGAATAGTTTGGGTTGGAAGGGACCTTAAAGTTCATCTACTTCCAACCCCCTTGCTATGGGGAGGGACGTCTCCCACTAGACCTGGTTGCTCAAAGCCCCATCCAGTCTGGTCTTGAACACTTCCAGGGATGGGGCATTGTAATGAGAGGTTACAGCAAACACTCCCTTTCTGGAGTCTGGGTGAAAATGACACCGGAGAAGTCAGTTCCCATGATTTTTCATAGTTGCTAGTTGTTGATATCTGGGATTCTAATTCAGTGCTTTATATGCTGAAACGAACTTCTCACTTTGAGCCAGAGCCCATGTTTGGTGTCTCTTGCCTAATGTAAGCTGTGGCCTTCTCAAGCCTTTCCCTGAGAAGTGAGTATCGGTTGGTAGGTTTTTGTATATTTTGGACACTAGTTGGTATACTTTATGCTTTGTTGGACTATTATGTTGCAATAAATGAAAGGTAGCTTGTAGTTTTGTGGCTCTGTGCCTTTATCTGTCCAGGAAATAACAGATTAGTGTATTAAAACATGTTCTGAGAGTGCACACTGGTTTTAGAGTATTTCACTTCTGCTTTACATTTCATTTAAAATAGCTTTTAACACCTTTTCATACTGTATTCACAAAACGTTCTAGCAAATACTCTCACAACAAGACCAAGATCCTTCGGAAAGGTTAGGAATATGCTTTTCAGATTATATTGGGTTTATTTATTATTAATTTTTTGTTTTCCTTTTTTTTTTCTTCTTTGTTCTGTATTCCTCAGTTTAATTAGATGCCTTCTCCTCCTTTTCCCTCAGGATTCTTTACTTTCTTTCTGTAGCAATTTGTGATTTACTGGCTAATTTGAACTCTAGTTTTCTTTACAGTCAAAAAAAACCCCACATATATTCAGATTTGTGACTGTGTGATTAGTGTATAGGAAATAAGGCAGGAACATAAAACTAAGAAAGTGAGAGGAAAAAGACCAGTTCCAGTATATATGGCAACTGTGTCATAGTTCTGTTATTTATTCATCTGAATAATGGACAAATGGCAAAACTCCCGTTGATTTCAGTGGGAGCAGAAGTTAACTCGAAATGAGCAGCTTTCCTACATGTCTAATATTCTGAGGACTCAGGTGTTAATTTGCGAAGAAAGATCAACACAGATGGGAAAAGTTATAGCTTGTGGAAGAATAGCTGGTTGAAATGCAGATCCACACAGTAAGGACCTAATCTGCTTGATGCCACATACCGACTTCAATGAAAGTCAGGGCCCTTGCAGGAATCCAAGCTAAATGATAGTAAAAAATCTAGATAGAGGCTAGACAAAGCCCCTCACTGGTGTGAAATTGTGTGTACATATAACCTTCCACACACAGATTTGTACATATGTTTCCTTAGAATAAAACATTAATAAAAGGAAAATGGCATCCAGGAAGACAAAGCATCCAAGGCAACCCATCTGCACTCTTGTCATATGATAGACTTGGACAAACCTAAAGCTGCCAATACAACTGCTCAAGAAGTATGCCAAGGGAGCAGATGCTACCTCTGCAAGGATATTTTCCGAAGTTTGGCATTCAGGATCTTGTGATTACCATCCAGAGAGGAAGAGGTGAGGAAGAGAAGTGGAATGATGTTGCCTTGGCACCTCCCGGTGTCAGCTTGCCTTTCACATTCACTTGAGTTGGGTGTTTTCAGTTCTTCTTCTGCCTGAGAGAGGCATCTGGTGTGGAAGTTAAAAAGCAAAACAGCTATGTATGGAAGTAGAATACTGTGAAACTTGATGCTACCTTTAAAATATTTATTCAAGGGCAAATTCATGAATGTATTTAGACTTAGGATGCATAATCATGTTTGGGTTAGCAAAGGGCCCGCAGAGGTACTGGATAAATCTGCGAGATCAGAAGCCAGCGGGGGCTTTGTGAACTCAGGTGGTTGGAGTAGATGATTGTTATGATTTTTAGAGAGCAGCCTGAAAGAAATGCCTTTTGGAAAAGAGCAGGTCCTGTAGCACCTTCGTTGGTTCCCAAGGCTGGGGCATGCGAGCACTGCACGGCTGCTGGGTGAGCCAGGGTTAGCACGGCAGGTTCTGGGCACATCTGAGAAACAAGGAGCTGCTTTTGTGCAAGCACTTGCACACCAGCAAGACCAGGCCATCGCAGTGAGCTGTCGCAGCATGTGCAGAGGCTCCGGTGGGATGCAATGTGAGAAGTGGGGAGAAATGGGGGCTGCCATGGTGCCACTGCTGGCACCCGGTTCGGTAAGCTGGGTTAGTGCTCTGCCCCTGTGGTCAGCACCACCCACAACCAAATATAGATCTTCTCTTCAAAACAAAAAATAAAATTCCTCTTGCGAATTGTTCAAATATTTCTCATTGTTTTCATTACTAGTTGTAAAGGGGTAACATGACAGCCAGCAGGCCCGTATTCAGGCACTCAGCTTTTCTGCTGACCTTCAGCATCCACGTTGTTGTGCCTGACACTTGGCCATATCTGCAAAAACGTCCCTTCTCCGAGATAATCTGAGCAAACACAAACATATCCAGCCAGTAACAGTCTCTATTTCCAAAAGTTTACAGTTTCTTCCAGGCTCGTGCTGATAAATAATGTTCCAGTGATTTCTTTAACATGAGAAAACACTCCCTGAGGTCGTGCTCGGAGTTCTTATCAAACTTATTTGGCTTTTGGACTCAGTGCGCTTTTAATCAAGCCCCACCAGCACAGGAACTAGTAAGTGATGACCTTTATTTTGTTTTGGGGTCGGAAGAAGGGGAGAAGGAGGCAGGCTATGACCCGGTTCCCGAGGCTCATCCCTGCCGAGCCGTGACCGTCCGAACCTTTGCTCCCAGCCCCTCCGAGGAGGAGAGGGGTGAGGGAGGGCGCTGGCGGCCCCCCTGAGAAGGAGGGGAAGGAGCCCCAGCACCATGAGGAGGGCCGTGCCTTCCCACCCTGCCGTGCTCACACGCACACAAGCTCGGTGTTTTCATAAGGTGGCATTTGCCCTTCCCCGCTGCTGGACACCAGGAAGGTCAGCCGAAATGGTCTAAATGCATCATTTCCCTGGTGTGAGGGATGCAGTAGGGAACCTTTGAATGGAGGCGGTGCTTTTTTTTGTCCTGCGAGTGCTCCCTTTGCTGTTATAGTTCCTGTGGACCAGTACTGTCACCTGGGTTGAAATTGACTGCTTTCTGTCCATCCAGCAGCCTCCAGTATGGCCAGGACCTCGCTCGCAGCCCTTGGAGGGACAGTCCCAGTTGTGAACTCTCTGTCTTAGGAGGTAAAGACCCAGGGACTGGGACCGTGGTCTCATTGGCTCTGTGCATCCCTGGAGCATCACAGAAACCCCCAACCGACAGTCTGCCGAGGAAGAGGTTTTATACTGGTTTTGACAGCATTCGTTTGACTGGGGGTTAGCAGTGTCCTGAGCAGAAAACCACAGCACATGAATCTCATTTGCTGGGATTGAAATATAGCAGCCAAGGCAGATCATCCTGTCTCGCTGTTTTTATGTGTCCCTGAGTCTAAAGTCATTTTTAAAATGTGAGTGATGCAATTTCTTGCATCTTTCATTTAATATGCTGCTTGGTAAACAGTGTTTTAGATTAGTATATTTGTAATTTAAATGAAGACAATACATCAAGTCAAGTCAGAAAAGAAGGAAGAAGTTTAAGGAATGATTGATGCCTCTTTCAGCGTTATGCCCTCTTCAAAAAGGGAAAAAAAAAAGCATAAGGAGAGGGAAGAGGTGGGATTATTGAGGATCTAGTGGGGTAAGGGAGAAAGAGAGAAACTATTGTTCATGGGCAGAAATACACTATTTTTAAAAGCACAGTCAGCTCTGATAGCTGAATCTGTTTTCTTCAAGCGCACTAATAAATTCTGCCTAATTCATTTTTTATTCTCTCTTGGGGTCTGCTTGCAGATTTGCCTCAACAAAGGAAGCATCATGTTACTTCTTTTAAATAATTGATGGCTCTTGGTCCAAGCCAGCATGAAGGAAATTCAAAAATAGGTACTGATTGAGTAAATACCCTGCCTCCCCCCACTGCCCGCAACCCCATCCCTTATTTATTTTCGCAGCCTGGGTGACTGGCAGTTGCCGATGATGTCATTGAAGCTTTGGGTACACCCAGCACTTAGCAGCTCTGATTTCATTTATGTATTTATTTATATTTAAGAAAAGGAGAAGCTGTTAATTGTAAACTGTCTGATGGAGCTAAGAGCTCTTAATAAATCATCAGCAGTCTTGTGCCGTAACAACAAGGGCTGGACTTTAACAGGCTGCGGTTGGAACGGGTACCAAGAAAGGCACTGGGGAGACTTGCACGTCTCTCCGCTTCGCTGGGGGATGTCGTCTTCTCAGGGTACCCCTGGATCAGCTGTCTCCATCATGTTGGTGGTTTGCAGGCTTTGTCATGCCGCCTCTGGCAGCCATGTTGTTTCCGTGGAAGAAGTCATTTCACTGGGCAGCGCAGATTTGCCGAAGCTCTGTGATGTCACTTTTAAAGATGCACCCTTTCTAATTTGCCCTTTAAATTATTCACGACCAGAGTGGTCTCAAGTAACAATAACAAAACCCAGCAATGTTTTTTTGTTGTTTTTCTCCTTTCTTTAGCTAGCCTTGGAGAGGGAGCCTGGTCTTTTTCTGCTGTCTTTACAGCGAATATTGCCACAGTAAGAATATTTTTGGTGTAAAATACTGCATAGGAGAAAATATCGAAGGAGTTCACATCTAGCAAGTTTTGCATTCATACTGTGATTTGTAGTCCACCTGACTTCATGCCTCCCCAGTTTTGATAGCAGCAAGCTAAAGGACTAAAGGAAAGTTAGTGAAAGGTGGCTTCTGCGTGGAATTGTTATCCCTCGTAGGTTTTCTTTGTAAGGTATATTGACGTTTTGTAAGGTTACTTATGCAATGTAGCAGAAGTGATGCTCAACTATAAAAGGGGCTGATGTCTGTGGAAAAAAAATGAGGAACTTTTTTTTTTTTCCCCAAACAGGCAAATCCTACAGTTCATCCCGATAAAATATTTTAATGCATGAAACCAGCATTCACCTAGTAAATAACATAAGGTCTTCTTGACCTTGCAGCGTTACGTGGGCACACATGCCATTCAGCTGAACTACTCTAGTGTCCAATACCTTGGAGAAATTGTCAAGTATTTCCTCTGATGCTATGCTTGTGTCACCCACGCTCGCTTGGTGTTCCTCTCTGCCGGCTAACGGCGCTAAGGCCATGGAGCAGTTTGAGTGCCGATGGCCATAGCGGGATCAGGCCGGGCCTTTCCAGCTGGGAGAGCAGAGCACCATCAGGGGCATGTCCACATGAGTAGGTGCAGATGGACTGGAGCGGACTGAACGTGGTTTGGCTCTGGTTTGGAAGCCGAGGAGCTATTTAATGGAATGCTGTCATCAGGCTAATACTCCTATTGTGTATTATTAGTAACGTTAGATCTAGAAACTCCAGTATGAAGATGGATCTGTCAGGAGTATGCCATGTATTTTGCATATTTATTGTCCTCTCTTACCTCCCGTAAATTGAGTATTGTCTCTAGTAAAGTAAGCATTGTAATGGCAGATAATCTGATTTTCAAAGAAAGCTTTCTCTGAGAAATGGAGTGATGGAGCCAGTTCTGTGTATTTCTCCTCCTCCCCTCCAGAAACGGACCTCTGGTGCTCTGTATTAAGAAAACTGTAGCATTTAGGGGGGCAAAATGGAGACATGAGTTCATTGTTTCTAAGGCATTACAATCTAGGCAGCAAGAAGACAATGCAAGAATGACACTGGAAACAATAATACTAAAAAATGCCTGCCAAAATGAGGCATACGGTTGCATATTGAGATATCTACAAAGTGTCCTGTACTCTGCATAGTTCCTCTGACCAATGTGGTGCACGTTGGTGTGCAATTATGTGTAAGATGTTTTTCAAGTGATTGTGAATGCATATGCATTTTTATACAGGTGACTGTAATATTTGGAAAGATTTCTTCTTTGTGGTGCAAAGTTGGCAAGCAGAATTTAGAGATTGTTCAAATTGTCACTTTATCTACCAAAAGAACAGGTAAAAAATAAATTGGGTGATGCGAAAAGGTTCAAACCAGCGCACTAGCTCACTTTGCGTGTTAATACAGTCTTTTGCCATAGAGGGAAATCAAAGACTCGCTGAAGGCATGGCATACTAAGGTGTATCTATTAGTGTGTGCTTAACTCTGTTGCCTGGGAGCTTTTATTAAATGCAGTGGCCAGGAAAATTGACCTCACATTTTGGTTTTTTTTCTTTTGGGGTTGGATCCTGACTCACATCACATACACGTATAAAGCTGGCAATTTACTGATTTATCAATGAAAAAAGCACTTAGTTGGAAAAAAGGGGAGAACCTTGCAATAACATCATTGGGCTTTGAAATATAAGCTGCATCAGAGGATATGAGTATGTTATTGGGTGTAATAAGGACCTTTTTATTCGTGAATGTAATGCCATATAAGAAATATCATGAGACAAAGTAAAACTGGTTTCTCTGATGGCTGGACTCTCCGGTTATAAAATGCTATTGCAAGCATTCTGTTTAGGAAAAGAAGTTAAAAGCCTCTCAAGGGTACATAGAAAATGCTGATCCTGAATGTATAAATGGACACATTTTAATCCTTAAGTTATTAATTATTACTCATGATTAATTGTAATTATTTTATTACTACTCCAAACCCTTGGGTCAAATCACACACTGAAGTCGGTAAGAAATTTGCTGAAGAATCTCTTGATTTGGTATGTTATCATTATTATATTGAATATTGGACATTATCAGTTGCACTAAAGAGACCAACTGCTGTCATGCCATCAAATTACAGGATATATTTGGGTTGCAGGCATAATTCCATTTCTTTCAGTGTCATCAGATATAACTGCAAATTTAATGCACAAAGGGAAGGGGAAATAATCCCTTCACCCACGAAGACATAAATTAAATGTTACCCCACGTGAAAAAATGTAACCCTAAATGAACCTTAGGTAAAGGGAAGTTCAGTGCATGCCTTCAGCGCATAGGCTCTGTTCAAGGGGATGGCAGACACTTTCAGATGAGCCTGTTTTATTGAGGATTTTCCAGCGGAAAAGCTTGGCACCCCCTCCCTCTGGCCAGCCCTACCTTCCGACTGCATAAAGGCAACGCTTCTCTCTCCTCAAGTAACCAGAAGAATCTTTTTCTTCTGACCGTATAGCTTGTAATATACATAAAAGCAGAATTCGCTTTGATCCTGACAGCGAAACGTTTATTTTTAAACTCGGGCTGGGCTGTTGTCCAGCAATGCTCTTTCCTTTGCACCGTGCCCTGGGTTTCAGCTCCGCAGCCCGCCTGGGTGCAGCCGGACCTGCTGCAAGAGGGACCTGGCTTGATGGGTCCCGCTGAGCTCCCTCCCTCCCTCTCCCCCCATTCCTCCTTCTCCTCTAGTTTTGAAATTCAAATTGAATGCAATTTTCAGCTCATTTGAGCCAGAATATACTCTTGCTGAGCTTCAGTGGCTCTTAAATTCAAACTCGCAGGAGAAAACAGATATCATCTGTCACCGGGGGTGGGAAAGGGTGTCCTCCCCACATTTTATTCATGGGAGGCAGGGCTGCACTGACTAATTCCAGGCTTTCTGACTAATCACTCACTGGCAAACTAATCGGCTAATCGATGCAACTGGTTTCTTGGAGTTTGGTCTCTTTTTGCAGGGTTTTTTGTATTTCTCCAGCCTGTTTAGGATTTATACTTAATGTCCTAGAAGTGCCCTAGCTGGAAAGCCTGTGTTCGCATTTGACTGTAGCTGCTCTTTTCTGCTCTCATCTCCATCACAGACGATTCCCTCTAAAGAACTACAGATGGAAATGCCCAAAATCGGATAGTTGGCAGAGGAGAGGAGAGGCAAGGGGAGGGAGACTATCAAAAGAAGCTTAAAAAATGGAAGGGGGCAAGGGGAGAAAATTTGTTAAATGCATTAGTTGTTGTTATGTCGGCAAGTTTAGGACTATGTCCATCTACGGGGTACGTCCCATAGCTTGCTAATCTATAAAACCTCTTTCATATTAACACCTGTGCCAGGATCTCATGAGTCACCTCATGGGAGGTGGGAGTCCTGCTTCAAAGTAAAACAGAAATAACAACTCCCTGTTTGGCCTTACTACTTTAAATATATATACACACACATAAATTTTGAAATATAAAAAGATTCTCGCAAAGAGGACCTGCTTCTATTGCACTTCTTTACAAACCCCTCTTTTGTTTGGTGTAAATAACATTGGTTTGGAGATTGGCAAACTACCATTGAAAGGAAATGTTGCAAGAAACAGCAATTTGATAGGTGTAAGGGCAAAACTAAAGTACAATCTGTGCTAGTAGAGAAAATAGGTTACTTAATCTAACAGCATGATAGCGTTTTAATGCTGCTCTGAGCAACATCAGCTTGTTACTGGCAAAAATCCATAACCTGAATTTTTGTTGTAGCAAAATCTACATGCCATAAAAGACGTCAGAAATAGATGGGACATCTGCAAATGGTAAGAACATATTAAAGTCAGACTGGAAATAATTTCAAACACTATGCTGGTCCCTCAATAGTTTTATATGCTCTAAAGCTTTGATCTATTACTAAACCTGGCTTAGAGTTGGAAACTCTAGTATTCTGCAGCTTTCTTGGTGCCTCTTCTTTGTTCCTCGTACTAGACAAGGGTTTGTGTTCTGTTTGGGCCTGATCTTGTAAGTTGTTCTGTGTTTGGTATGCTAATGGAAAACAAGCTGTAATTCCATCATTACTTTATTGGGTGCTTGAAGATTTTTTCTGCTAGTATGTTCCCTCCTTCCATCTGATGGCATAAAACATTTCTCAGCAAAATAAAGATGCTTAATAACCTTGTACAAATAAACTGAAATTAAACTTTGTGACACTACCCAATTGTCACTTTGGGCATATTAATTTCTTCCAGTTTAGTGTCTTGCAACCCTTAAAAAAAAATGCATTTTTGACATGAGCTGAGTCAAAGCAAAGATATTGGCCTGTGCAGACAGCTGGCCACTCTGCGACAGCCGGAGCCAGATGCCTTGCACAGAAGCCAGTGCGCTGTTGTGGCAGAACTTGTGTATTTTAGATTAGAGAGTCACTGGCAAAAAGCAGGGATGAGAAAAGAGGGCACCATTAGTGCGTGTTAGGAGTAGCCCAAGCTCACCTTTGGGACTGGGCCCCTTCATGACACAGGCAGCCTTTAGGGACCTGTAGCTGGATCACCATGGGGTTTGGAGAGGTGACAGGCACGCGACTGCCAGGATAGCAAGAACTGATTTCCAGTGGTCTTTATGGTCATAAATGCTAGCCCTGATGCATTTACAGTTTCCGAAGCAGGGGATTTTGGAATCTCTTTTTTAATTAGGCAATTAAATTCAGGTTAAGCCCCGTTTCAGACACCTCAGTGCCTCTCTGAATCTTCCCCTTTGTCCTCAGCGGCTCTGTTAGACGTTGACACTGACCTGCAAAGCTGGTACTACAAGTCCTTATAAAGAAATCTGATATTCCTATGGAAGTTATGATGATGTATGTAAATCAGCTGCCATATCCACACTGTCACCTCTTCGGCTGAAAAAGAAGGGCAAATCATTTCGTTGGTAGCTGCTGAAACCGTCAGCTGCACTGTCATTAATACTCTACCCTCTTTCCTGGAAACTCAATATGTCAGCTACCTGATGTACCCTTCCTCTTCCAAGAATACATCTCTCCATTCCTTCAAATTCTTCTTGAGCTGGGCCCTCCCATCTGTCAGTTGATTGTTCTTCTTCTGGCCCATTAGTTTTTCCTCCCATTCTTTTTTCATAGCGTCATGTGTTTTTTATAGAGTTTTATCGTGTGATAATGACCAGAGTATCTGAGCTCCTTCCAGGAGTGTATAAAGCGGTGTGTCCCACTGCTGTTATGCCTTTTTCCTCTTCTTTCTTGCGGGAAGAACAGTGGGGGGTAAAGCTTTAGGATCTGAATTTTTTTATATTGCTGGGATATCTACACCTACACTGTCGTGACCCTGGTCACCCTCTGCGTATAAGGCATCCCCTGGACTATGCTGTTCGGACTTTGATGCTAGATCTGTTCCTCGGGTAACTGCCCAGATTTATTTTGCTGCTCTCTGGGAAAAGACTCTCTGTGCGGCGTCACTTCTCTGAAGCAGGTCTTCCTGGTCTCTCTCCGAAGATGCCATTGCTCAACTTTCTTGTTCCACATCCCCTACTCCGTCTTGCTGCTTAACCCGGGCAGTCCCAGGTATCTTGTCATCAGTCCTTGTCAGAATTTATCCTTCAGGGGCCACAAGACAGCTGAAGCACTTGCACACAAACTTCATGCTGAGATTTGTATAATAAAAAGTATTTTGCTTCGCAGCAGTACAAGAGCCATAGAAATCCAGGTGAAATAAGAAGTGCCTGCCTTCTTGCTTTGGTGGATCTCCTGGATCTCACCCGCCTCTGGCACTTGCCCACCTTTCAGCCCACAGCCACCTTTCTTGGTTTGTGCTTGGCCCATATGCGAAGCTTTACATCGCAGAAGGAAGCAAAACTCTGGCTGATGTCAATGGACATTGACAACAATGGGATTTCTACTTAAGTCTCTGCAACTCACCTTTTTGTTGTAGTGGACATTACTGTACAGTTATTAAAAAGTAGCAGTTGCATCTGTAAATTTTCCATGTGAGTAGACTCTTCGTGCACCTGAGGAATCCTGTTAGAGATTTCCACATGAGGAAGAAATGAACAGATTGCAAGTCACAAAACTCCTAAAATTGTTGTCTTGTCCTATAAAAAACCTGTGTGTCTATGTGAGTTTTGCATGTATAGGTGTGTATCCATAGAGAAAGAGATATGTTTTATGATATCTCCTAAATAGCAGATTACTTGTTGCTATTCCGAGGTCACTGGGTGACCTGCAACTCCTGTGTGATTATAACATGCTCAATAGCGATCACAGTTTCGTATGAATAAATAACTGCCAACCAAACTGGGGGTGTTTGTGGTGTTGAACCTGTAATCAGGTTTTTGCATTTTAATTTTGTATCGACTTTTAAGAACACATATGTCAGTCCTTCTGATTGGTCATATCATTCTCTACATATTTTTTGTTTCCTTCTTTATGGTGCTTCAGGAAATTTAGTAGTGTAGGAGCAGAGCTCTTCCCTTTGAAGTTATCTTTAAAAGTGCCGTTGACTTCAGCAGGGTAAGTGGTCATGTTAGAGGGCCCGAGAAAGCGGTCTCACAGCACACACAGCATCTGATTCCTAAATAACAAACCTCATCAAGTCAACTGTTTCCCTGAGTCACGTTTTGTTCCGTCCTGGCACAAACCAGACTGGGACGAGAAGCTGTATCACCAAAGAGGCATGACATTCGCCTTGCGTATGTTTTCACCAGGCTTTCTATTGCCATGGCAACATTAGTTTTAATTACAGGGAGCCAAAACAAGAACTTGTATATCAGATGGGGCTCAGTTTTCCCTGTGGACAAAACTCTGATTAGCCATTGGAGAAAAGCTTTGTGTCTCGGTTTTCCTCCCAGGCTGGATTTTATTCCCTGTTTTAACAGACAGCTGCTGTGCTGACGGTGTGATGGTGGAGGGGCTGCGGCCGGCGGGAGGGCTGCTGGACTGTGGCCCGGCGGGACGTGAAGTGACCCTCCCGTCTCAGGGGCAGCCTGGCACTGTGGTGGTTCATGTGTTTAAGAACAGTCCTCTTGCTAAAGGACCGCTCTTGGCTTCCCTTTAAACCGCTGGAGATCTGCATGTTTGGAAAGGCCTGCTGTGAAGTGATGTCTAGTAATCGGCCTTGACAATGTTCAAGATTGTGCTTGGGGGACAAACAAGGAGCTCCACTTCAGCCATAGAGATGAAAATTCGCAACGCTGATCCACATCCACATCCCGCTGTGACGTGGGAAATAAATATGTTTGTGTGGCAGGTTGCAGGTCAGGCGTGGCTTTCTTCACAGTGGCAAGGGTGTTGTTTAAGTCACTTTTCCAAGATGGGCATGTAAGAGCCTTGACAAAAAATGTGTACGTTACTCAGAGAGCTCATACTAAGAAAGACAAAAATGGATTATGTAGATAAATGTCTTTTTTTTTTTTTTTTCTTTTTAAATATAACCAAATACACGGTCTTCTAATGCATTTCATTTTGGATGAATGGTGGCCCTTGGTGTTTATGGTAAGGCTGGTTCTGGGTTTGTGAATTTCCTGGCGGCATTTGAAGAGCAGAGAGGTCGATGAGGAGATGGCATGTCACATAACTGATGGGACACCATGTAACTTCCTCTGGATCTTATCTGACACACTGACGTTCCTGCCGCACGTTTTCCTGATTGCAGGTCTGAGGCAGCGTCGTCAGGAGATTATGGCCAGAGATCATGAAATCACTGAGTATAAGAGTTGCAAGATCACCCTGTTAACTAGAAATTAAATTATTCAAATGTGGTTCCAGAATGCAGGGGGCTCAGCAAGCATGTAGGCTAATATTTAGACTTGCTGAATCTCTAATCTCACTCCTTGCAGTGTTATAACAGCTTTTTTTACAACATAAAACCCTGAGAAGTATTTCACTGGTAATTGTACTCTTGATTCACTTATACTTTTTGAAATTTAAGAAGTCCTGCCTCTAAGATTGTGATTTTGGAATTTGGGATCATAAATTAAGGCCTCTTATGAAAGAAAATAAGAAGTTTGGTGTTGTTTTTAATAAGATTTTATGGTAAGTATGGCAACGGTAAGTCTGTCAGTCGCGGCTTTGCTGCACATGTGTAGCTCTGTGCTTTGAGACCCTTGAAATGTCTGTTTTTAGGACATCAGCAGGGGGCTAATGACAAGGCTTTGTTGATTTTAACGAATTGCAAGCCACTGTAGCCAAAATAAATATAATCTGCTTTTTGGATTAGTTGTCACACATGATTTTACCTACTAACAGTGATTAAAGAACCCTGGTGGACCAGAAGCATAGCTGCTCTCTGGCGACTCTTGCTAAAATAGCAATAAACAGAAGTAAATAAAGACTTAGGACATTAGTTATCTTTAATAAACAGCGACACTGCATATAATGTTGGAGGGAGACTTCAAAAACCTGCATTGTGTACAGCAGTGTCACTCTCTAGTGCAGAGAGCGTTGGTCATGTTAGGTGGCTGGAGATGATGGCATCACCGAGCTGTGTTAGTTGCATTGCAGTCCCTCTTTGAGAGCTGCCGACCCAACTGGACATCTCATGGAGACCTTCATCACTCAGCCATTTTCATCCAGCAGCAGACATCGGAAACAAAGTTGAAAACGTCCGAAACTAGAGGGATTACAACAGGAAAATGAAGGGACCGTTAATTGCTTGTCTAATTATGCAACCTCTGAACCACTGTAATTCCATCCAGTTAATGAACGGAGGGCTGGTGCTGGTCTCTCTTACCTTAGTCTTTGTAAGCTGATAAAAAGAATTACTTGCCCCTGCTAACATCTTTTTTCCCTGATATTTTCCCAGTAATCAAGGGTGGGTGTGTTTCCTGATCCCCTTCACGTTGTTGTGAGAGGCAACAATTACAGTTGATGGTATTGTACTACTCCTTTGGACTCGCTGTTGCTTTTAATCAGTGGATAGAAGAAACAAAACAAACGAAAGCATGTTCTCTCTTCCGAGAGGGAATTATTGTTGCAGTACTGAATGTTAGGAACAAATTTAGGCTGTGTTGTAGGGGTAAAAACACCTTCCTGAGAGTGGCAGGGAAAGGAGGAGTTTTCCAACAGGAACATGGAAAGTCAGGGCTTTTTAAATTAAAAAATCAGTGGCTTGCAAAACATGGTCTGAGCTTTCTAACGAGTCTTCAACTTGTATTCATCTGCCCCTTACTGTAGACCCTTGGAAGGCACATGATATGGTTCTACAGGGAGTTTACCGTTTACATGACAGCTAGAAATTTTCAAATTAATCAAGCAAACATCCTCTGGCTTTTTTAGAATTGTATAAGTCTTTTTTGATGTATGGAGTTAAATTCTTGTTTGGTGTTTTTGGTGAAGCTCTGCAGCATTTATAATACGCTTCTGGCTTTACAGTCCGTGGAAAAAATACTTTGGTATCATGCTCAGGAAGGGAGTAAGACCCACCAAGGACCCTTCCTTCTCTTGGCTGGCAGTCAGTAGGAGTTTGGAGTCTTGCCCGATGGTGTAATCCAAGTCTTGACTGCGTATCTTACTGGTTAAAAATAGGAGCCAACTCCAGCTCATCAGTTTTGCTAAGAAACTATTGATTGTGATTAGCAAGCTTAAAAATAATTACCTTGTGTGTTCATTGCTATCTTTGGACATACTCTCATATTCCTACTCTTTTAGAAAGTATTGAGCAGCACAATAGGGCGATTTGATGACTAAGGTGTTACATTGTGTGGGGGGAGAAGGGTATTGAGCAGTTCTTAATTGTTCTGTCTCCTGGTGATTAAACAAGCACACAATGCCTATACAGGGGAGAAAACCCACTGGCCCCTTACCGAAAAGTATGAAACGAGCCATACACCACACCCTTGTTCCCAAAGGGGCTCAGCTATATCTCCAGTCCTTCCCAGTTTCAGTCACCAGCGTCACCACTCCGCTCTTCGGTGGGAACCACAAGCCCACCGTGCACCACAGGTGCTGGACCCTGGGGAGGAGTAAAACACTGATTTGCTTTGCACCTGGGGAAGAGGGGATGAGTTTCACCTGCCTTTTAACACCTTATGTAAAAAGCCCGATGGTGCTGATTCATACCTAGTCGTGAGTTGACCTGGAAAGGGTGACTCAGTTAATGACACCTGAAAGCTTGTCTGTCTCTGGAAGCTGCTGTTCCTGTAGCAGGGACAGTTGCAGCAAGCAGCTGAATTTTTGTTATTTAGAGTGCTGTGTATTCAAATGAACTGGCATCCACTTCAGTCTGTTCAAGCCCGGGCAGCCTGCTGAGCCTGTGAGAAGAGCTACCTATACCTGTCAGACTCCTAATGCAGGTCAGTAGCCACTTCAGGGGGCCACCTTCCCCAGGCTTTAACTCTTGAGCACCCTTGGAAAAAGCTGATTTCTTGCCATGTTGCTCTTCTCTGTTGAGAAAGCCTAGGAAGAGTAATTTTCCCATTTGAGTTTGGTATCTGAAGTTGGATGATGAGAATGCTGTTGCATGATGCTATGCCTGCAGGATCTCCCCACCTTGCTCTTTAGGCTTTGTATCCCTAGGAATGTGTCAGTAATTTCAAATTGTGATAGTTTCTAATGCTTAGGGTTTGGGTTTGCATTTTTAAATTTATATTTCTCTTAGAGTTTAACTCTTGTGTTGGTTTGGTGTGTATCAGGGTTACCCTTAGCAGGCATCTGATGTGCTGGTAGGGACATGCACGATAACATGGGTTAGAATAAAATTATACAGGTGTTTTGCCACCATGGATGCCTGTTGTGGGGATGTGCATATCAAACTGAAGTCACTATGTGGTTGCGCGACACGACATGTGGACGGGGTGTAGGCAGGCTCTTCAGGCCACTCGTAAGTCATGTGAAACTGAGCGTATGTGTTTGTCTAGGAGAGGGATTTGTCCCAGTTTCTTTTCTGTTAATAGCAGCTTTTGAAATTTAGAGTTGGAATATACCGGGGACAAAAATCACTTCTTAAAGTGTCAACCGGTGCAACGGTCTTCATATCAGCACGCTTGGGAGAGGCAAGTGCTGGGTCAGACCAGCATTACTGTGGCTCATGTGGTTTCTGGGTTTTTCGTTGCTTCAAGATCATAGAAAAACAAAATGTGAGGCTTCAGTACGTTAGCAAGGAATCTGTAGGCACGTTAGCTTTCCTTTGAGCTCTGGTCTGTGTCAGAGGAGGAGATGCAGATGGACTGCTGCTGTGGCTCTGAGCAGAAACGGGGGTGGCTGAGGAGCTGCTCAACCTGGTGGGAAGGTGCAGCTCTCTGCCTCTCGCTGCCCTGCCAGGGATGCTACAACAGCCCCGAGGAAGGTCTGGGCTGCGTGGATGGAGAGCAGATGATGGTAATGAAAAAAGCTTCACTGACAGGAGTTTCTGAGAGCAGCTTTATGCACTAAAGGTATTGTCGTATGCTTTTTAAGACTTCCTAAGTGACTGTAAACCTGTATACTGTAGTAATTTCTCTATAAATACTTGTGTAAACTCTCAATAGACTCATAGGTGTAGTCCATGTATTTCCAAACAATTTGCTCCAAAAATATTTGGGCTGAGTGAGAAATGTTACTGGAAGAGTTATTTTTTTCCCCTGTATTGAAAGGGGCTTAGACTTGAGCCCTTAAATTCAGCATCTTTTATTAGCATGATTCCAGGACTTGCAAGGATTTATGTAAGAGTTTGAAGCATTTAAAATACATATTTTTTTTACATTTAAAAACAAATGATACAACTGTAAAATTTGATCTGTTGAGCTCTACCAGAGCTAGAAGTGAGTTTTGTATTGCTTTCCCGTGGTTTGAGAACCTTCACCCCGGAGACTGCAACATATTTTTTTGTGTCTGCCTGTCTTGGTCTCAGATACTTATATGGTTGCAACTGCTGCAGTTTCTGAATGTTTCACAACACTTCTGGGAGAATATTACTACCTTAAATGTATCGCAGGCTCATGAATACTGAGTGCCTTTCTTTAGCACGGATGAACTTTGGGTTTGGGCTTTGGGTACTTTTTGGAAAGAAGGGTGTGTTCTGGAGGAAGTTTACCAACAAATATAACAAGAGTGACTGCAGATCTTGCATACCAACAGAGAACGCTGGGCTGAAACCTGTCAGGTCTTGGCCATGGAGAAGGTGAGCTAGTCAGAAGTCCCTTGTTTACTTTATTTGCTGTGTGAATATAACTGTTAAACAGCCTATTGGCTAAGCAAGCAACTTTTGATCTTACATAGTCACTTTTTGTGTTATATTTAACACTCTTCTTGACAGAAGCAGTGAGAAACTGGGAGAAATACTTCTGCTTGTGTGTAGTTGATGGCTCAGAGTCAACTACAGCCGCTAGCCTTGCAATAATTTGAATTATTGCAAATGCATGGGAAAGGTAAAAAAGGAGATGCAGGGCGAAAAAAATAATCACAAGGGAGGTTTCTTGAGGGTAATTTTATTAAAAGTTCACGTTTGAAGTGATGTCATCCTTTTCATTCTCTGTATTCAATTGCCTTTCTGAAGCTTGGCATAGCTATTCTGATGTGCAGCAAAAATATTACATCAAAAGATGAATGTTTGAATCCTGGCTGAAAAATGAAAAAAAGAGGGCGGTGGGACATGGAGCAGGGGGAAGAACCCCCAAATGACTAAGAGTTCTTAAAAGTACGATATAAAAGAAAATAATCATTTCCCTCCCCTGACAAATAGTTCAAAAAGTAGCCAGCGGTTTGGATCTGGCATGTCACATTGCATACAAATGAAGAAACTGTCACCATCAGTTTCCTTTGAAACCTTTTGATCTTATCTTCTGTAGTAAAGGGCATGTGACTTGATCAGGGCTTTTCCTCTCTGATACATAGTCAGAGTCCTGATGTACTGAAATATCTGTGACAGGTTTCTCGTCTCAATACAATGATTTCTTTTTTTTCTTCCTTTCCCTTCAGTGCCTTTGTCTGTGGTGGGTATGATTTGCTCTTCTGTCTCCATCCAGGAGAACATTGGACATGCAATTCTTCCAAAAAGTCATGGAAATATATGCTGATAATGGGTTAAGGGTTGCTTTGTTACAGAGTACCTTTAAACAGACGATTTTGAATATAGATGTTCAGCAGTGTCATGGGACAGTAGTGGAAGGAAAAGATTTTCACAGACCTCTAATACTTAATCTTTTAAAATTCACAATTTCTGTGAGGTGTTTATGTCTTTACTATGAGCTATATTACTTAATGTGCTTTAGTTAATTAATGTTTTCATCCAGAACTAGTGAAGTCAAGGAAACTTTTTCTAATGGGCTGAAGTCTGCTCCTGTGCCAATCTATGGCAAAACTATCTTTGACTTCTCTACTGTGAGACTGTGCTGTGAGGGGGAGTTGAAGTAGGAACTAAGCCCCAGGAGGTCTTGCTGGGCTCCTCTTCCCAGAGTAAAGGTCAGAACAAAATATCCTTGGGTTTATGTGTTGTCACCACTGGGCTTTGCCGCTGAGCTCCTGGTGGAGGATGCCCTTGCTGGTGGTCACCCTGGCGTGGTTTCTGCCCCTGCTGCAGCTGGAGGAACTAGTTTGCAAAAATTGTGAGGCTTGCAGCAGAAACAAAGAAAGCATATACTGATTTTCTTTTTTTCTTCTGTTTTTCTGAGGAAGGTAAGCAGTGATTGAGGTGTCCAGGAATTCTCTTTACCCAAACTCACTAATTAAAAAAAGTGCTGGAGTTATTGAGGGCAAAGCAGCATTTAAATGGGTGAAAGTTAATGGCCAGTGTTCGCACAGGAGGTTGGACTGGGTGATCTCTTTTAGCCTGCAGCCAATTAACCCCCAAGTATGTGATGCTGCCTTGCCCTGCAGCCTTACAGATGGGTAGTTGTCTAGGAGAAACCCAAAGATTTCCTGGCCCGTAGGAGTGACTGGCCTGGCCGCAGGCTGCCCACCCGAGCTGGCTCTGCTCCGTTGGGTTTTCCGCTTGGCTTCTGTCACTGGTGCGTCCCCATTACAAGTAACGAGCCGATAGAGACTGGACGAAAGCCTGAAGTGTGCCAGCTCGTCTGGGAAGTGCAGCTGGGTAAAGTGCAGCAGCCAGTCATTTGCAGTGCTGGTACTGAAAGCCCTTTCACAGAGCAATTTTGTTCTTCACTGACTCTACCGCTGCTAGCAATTAGGTGCGTGTACACGATAAGTGTTCCCCTACACGCTGAGGTGGTTTGCATGCCCTGTTCTTCAGAGCTGGAACAAGGTGGTTGTTGGGCTGCTTGTACAGAAGGGTCTCTTTTAGAGTCTTTCATCGTGTGAAAATCTGGGAGAAGCAGAACATGTTGGACCGGTCCAGCAGCCTGTTCTCTTGTCACTGAAGTTCCTCACCTCTTAGCTCCTGGTTTAGCAGAGTAGGAGAGCGTGTCAGGACATCCTGCTGGGGCCCAAATATGTGCTTAGGATGTTTTGCTTCTTGCCTAGCAAGAAAAGTTACCAAAGCTAACTTTTTTTTTTTTTTCTGAAGAATTTGGCTTTTCCTGTGTCTGTGCTTTTTCACTTATGTCATCTGTTGTGTAAAGGGGTAAGAGCTGTTACCGAATAGTGATGCCTGAAAAGCAATGGGTTTGGATGCTGAGTGGAGCTGAGGGTCCTAACTATTGGAATCTTGGAAAGCAAATAGCATCCAAACCAAAATGGATTTGCCTTTTATCCATTAACACAAGCACAGGTCAGATGCCTTAACTACTGACATGGGAGAAAAATCGCTCTTCCTGATGCTCCTCAGGACTGTCAGTTCAATATATTCTGGATGCTTCAGCCCTGGAGTGTAAATGGCTGGGGACAGAAAGGCGAAGGGGTTGCTTCCTTCTGCACCATCTGGAGATGTTTGCAGTCTCTCCAGAACCATTTATCTGGATGGAGTAGGCAGCAGCCAGCTGCCAAGCAAGGAGGCCTGCTGGTCGTGCTGAGGGCTGGAAGAAAGGCTCAGATGTGGCTGGAGACAGCAGGCTGCCATTGCAACCCCCCTCTCCCCGGGCCAGGGGGAGAAGGACGGTGGGGGACCTGATGGACTCACAATTTCCCCACCGAGGAGTGAGGATATGGGGGAATGTGATGCTTCGCAGTTAGCCGCAGGGCTTAGGAAATCCAGAAAACCACCCGTTTGCTTTCAAGGCTTACTCTGCGATCAGCGTAATTTCTCACGAGGATGGGATTTTACTGTAGAACAGAAGGCTGGGGAATGGAGTGTTTGCAAAGGGAAAAATAATTATATTTATGTACTGAGAGTCTTAAGACCTTTTTGGACCCGATCACCTATCTCTGCCTGCTTTGCATACAGGAGGCAAGTTATTGGATAGTTTAAAATGTTGGCTATTTTATAATAATAATAATAACAATTTAAAGATTTTCCCAGCTGTTGGAGGATGCAATTTTTCTTTCATAGGCCATTATGTATGCAATACCAATTGGTAAACTGCAACGTACTGTTCTGTAATTATTCTCCCCTGTAGCTTTAACGAGGAGATCTGCGTGCAGTTTGATGGGAGAATATACTCTGCCGACAGCTACATCGAAAATCAAGACAGGTGTAATCTGCTTACTGTAGTCTGTGAATCCTCACCATGTGGCTATGTTATCTCTAGTGCATGTTTATAGAAAGATGCTTGTAAAAGGATTTAATTTAATGGAATAATGGTAACTGACACTATGAAAATGAAAGGGCTCAAATAATATGGTGAGCAGAGTCATATAAATACTGAAGCGGATGATCAAAAAACCGCTATATCGCGTCATTCGGTTAACATCATATGACAGGAAAATACAAATTAAACCGTGTTAGGTACTAAAAGAAAACGCATTCTTTATTACTAACCTAGTCTTAGAACAGACTTTGGAGAAAACGTATCGTTTTGGAGTATGCACTTAGAGATATGTGCCCAGTCCTGCAGTTGCACTTGTGTGGGCAGATGTGCATGGCTATCGCTGGAGCTCTGCACGGGCACGTTCCCAGGACTGGAGTCCTAAGAACAGAATATCTTCCAGAAGGCAGATACTCTGCTGAGCTGTGGCCAAAAGCTGCAGCTTTCTCTCAGGTGGAAGAATAGTTGTGTGATGAAAGGAGCAGTTGAGACTTCATTTAGAAACCCACTCCGTTTGTGGTGGGGAGGCTTCGAGGCACACACGTGATGTGCCTCTGTTTCCTTACCTGCACAGTAATGATAACAATAAACTATTAGAGGAAAACAGCCTGAGTAACTTAGTATTTTGAAGCCTATTGAGAAAAACAAGCATCTCTTTGTTAGCGGCAGTTACACAAGATTTTTCATTTGGAAAGATAAAATTATTTAGGCAGAACTGTGAATCTAGTTCTTCTCAGAGGCTGAAAGAAATAATACCCGGTCACTCTGTGTGGGCGTGATTTATTAATTATCAGTCATTCTTAATCACCTGGTACTGACATATATCTAACACACTGAAGAGTTTAATATCTGTAAGAATACTTACTGTGATTTTTCTCAGCAGCCCATTTTTAAGCGCTGGGGGAGATAATGTGGTGCCAGCACTTTGATATTGTATTTCTGATCCTGTAGGACTCTGTCCTTGAACGTGGAGTGTGAGTGCACAGAGGATGGCAAAAAGTTGCTAGCAAGAGCTGTACTAAGTGTCACCATGCTCCTCGCTGAAGTGCTTGAAACACTTTGCTTTATAGAATGGGGACATCTCATGATGCTTAGGTATGGGGGTTTTTTAATACTTAACATTTTCGGTGTTAAGGTAAATGGATCTGATTTATTATCCATACCAAGGATAGTGAAAGTGCGTGATCGGACATATTATGTTACTGCATCAGGCAAAATGTATTTAAAAAAAACAAACTGAAAAGCACTTCTGTTGGGGAAAGATGGGGGCTGGATGGGAGTTGGGCATCGCTGTTAATTATTCCTATTATGCTGATCTTACTCAGATTTTTGAGTCTGGTGATTGCACTGACAAAGGATCAGCCTTGATTTCTGCACATATGTTACAGTTACTTGTAGAACTGGGCTCACAGATTGCTCTGAAGCTTTTACTGTTCCTGCAGAACATTTCCGTAGTTCCAGCAGTTTGATCACAAACGCGGCATCTCTCTCCTAATGCTGTGCAGGTTGATAAAACAGTTGCCGAGCTGGGGTCCCTAAAGAAATTATTAATTATCTGGTTAATGTGCATCAGGCTGTGGGAGTGTGAGATTAATCACCAGTGCTGGGATGAGTTGCTGAAGTGGATTTCGGTTTTTTGTCTCCTGTCACTCGGTAATGGCTTTTCCTTCCTTCACCATCAGGTGAACAGGTGCGGAGATGCTGTATTTTCATTTTCCTGTAGTCGGTAACAGCCGGTGACCAGGAGATGCCTTTTTCTCAGTCCTGCTGCATGAGCAGTTTACAACATGGAGCGCTACCTGCTTCGGATGTTCCAGCTGTGGGAGATGCTCCTACAGCACAGGACTGACCCGAGCCTTCACAGATAAACACATTTGAACACATGCGCTCAGGGAGGGGTGCCAGGGAGAAGTGCTGGGCTGAGCTGGGGGTGGCTTTTCTGTACTCCCCAGGCCTCAAAGGGGCTGACTTATATTTGGATGTGGAATTGCAACTTGACTCCAATTTTGAACATATTTATAGTACTCGGAATTTTTCAGTAAGTGAACATTCAGCATGCCTCCTTTGTTTAATGTAACAAAAGAAAAATGTGCTCCTTTATTGGGATACAGAAGAAGGTTATTCTAGCTCAGTCTTTAGTGAGGCCATCCTTAAAGCCAGTGGGCTGCATAAATATTCAGCCATGGGAGAGTGAGTCAGAGTCCTTCCTGGTGGTGGTGGATCAGTCACGCTTCAGCACTTGTCCTGTCCCACTAACTGCCGGTGTTTTTGTTCAGTGAATCCCTGATGCTCTTCCAGAGGTCCCTACCGGATTATACACACTTGCACCACACAGCGCACTGATGGGGGGAAAAAAAAAAAAAGGAATAATTCGTCTCAAATTTTACAGTTGCGTTGCTACATGACTCTTGTACGTGAAGCCGTAACAGCTCTGCCTCAGAGTCAGGACTGTCAGCTAGAAGGGTCTTTTGTTTTAGTGAGTACTAGTGAGGAAGAGAAGGAAGATGAGATGGAAGGAGCGACGTTGTATACATCTAAAGCAGATAGCTTGCCTGAGGCCAGGGGAGCATCTTCTGGTTAAGAAGGGAAGAATCTGTAGACAACAGCACAACAATTGTTCCAGTAATACGTGCTGAGGGACGGAAGTAGAGAGTGACCCTCTCTATTTATAAAGTCTAGTCATTTAGATTACTCTATCATCTCTAACATGAGTGTTGTTTCTCCCTGAGGAAGTTCTGTAAATGACCACAGCTATTGAGACTTCAAGATGTATGACACTTGAGACTGGAGACCTGTTTTTTAACCTTCTACTTGAGTATGTTGTAGCAAGCTTTTTTCTATGATGTGAGCGCGTAGGTATTGGCCTTCATCAGCTCATGGGTTTTTTCTTTTTGGCTCAGCTAGTGGGGTTTTTGTCCCTGGTGAACTGAAAATTTTTTATTACCTTGCCACTGCAAGTAGGCAGAGATGTACTTGTATTTGAGATTGCATCGCACTACTCCATCGTTGAGCTTTTGCTGTCCATATTGTACTATCCCGAATCGCTCTTCAGCTAAAGGTGTTACCTTGGGGAGGGGAGGAGAGAGGTATGCAGTTTTCAGAGGATTTGCTTTTTATAATAGCTATGTGTTCCAGTCTAGAATCCCTGAGCAGCCCCACGATGACATAAACATCTATTTGTTTGGCAAGTTATGGAGTACCTTCACATTAAATGTAGATGACCCATTTGTGTCTGAAACTCCCTAACCAGCCAGTCAGCATGGCAGCAGAGGGATTTTAAATGTTAAGCAGTCTTCAGGTTGAGTATTTGCATCAGAGCTGTTTGGGTTTCTGCTCCTTGTAGAGCTTCCTGAGCTTGTTGTGATAAGTAAAACCAAGTTTACTTTGTTAAGCTCAGCAGTTTCCAGCACTGAAGAGATAACAGGGGGGGAAAAATAAGACCTTTAGGAGACAAGAAGTAAATTTCTGTCTCTGTGGGGTGCAGGTTCTTTTTGTATGACTTTATTTGATGATGATGTTTGTGTGACCATGCATGCAGGTGTGCTTGCCCGCAGTGGTGTACGGAAGTGATGCAAGGAGTGTAAAACTTGGTGAATGTATGAACCATAAAGACAATAACTCACCAGACTCTTCCATAGCTGTTGATCTCAGGTGCTTAAAAATAAGTAGAACGGCAGATTTTTCAGATGGGTAAATTGTGCAAATCCATGCCTAATTTACATGTACGATCACCTTGACTGCTTGTACAAATCAGGTAATTGCGCATGCAAATAGCTAATTAACACAATTAGCCAATCTGCTGATGTAGTCTCAGGATCTGTAAGTGTATACTAGCCATGTAGTTATCATGTATCTGCAAACCAGTTGTATAAAAAAAAAAAATTAAATCTAAGCCTTGATAACTGTTAGCAGGTGTGGGGAGTTGCTGATTTTTTAATATCGCAGGTTTTTGGCTTTGGGGTGGAGAAATGTCTGATGGGGATCACAACTGTTATTGCAGTTGGGATCCAAAATCACTTAGGTTTATTAGGAAAATTTCCCTTTGAAGTAGCAAGCTGGCGTTGCTGCCGAAGCACACCCCCAGCACTGCCACCCGTGGCAGGCTAGCCAGTCTGGTGGCACAAAGCCTGCAGTTGTGCCCATCTCATAAATCGTTCCATGTGAGCACGGGGCCACCCTAGTTTTGCCCTATGGCTTCATAAAAGTACCTGTGAACAATGGTTGTTAAATACCTACTTACTACTATTTTTAGATAAGCAAAACATTTCAGATTTTAGAGCTGCCTGCCTCTTTCCGCCTTAGTAGAAAAGAATTTACTCAAAAAAGATTTAAAGGGCGAGTCTCCTGGTTTTATCTGTTTTTCCAACTTGGAGATCTCTTCCTTAGCATTTCACTGCCAAGTAAAAATACCCAGGCAAGTTTAAACATGCAAATTGTCAAAGTTTTGCAACTGTATCAACAGACACTAAATACCAGTCCAGAGATTTTTAGAAAAGTGTTTCTCCTGTCTTTGTTTATCCTGGGGTTTTTTTTATAGCTGTTATGGGGGGGTGGGGATGGACACCCGTCATCATAGTAATTATTTATGCTTTCAAAGCAAACACAATGTGAACCTGCAATCAGCTCCTACAAATAATTTAACACCAACATTTGTGGCTTCAAGTTGAGTCTATGCAAACGTAAATAACAGCATAATTTTCCAAAGGCAGATATTTCTTGAACTGCCTTTTAAAAAATGTTTCCTAGTTAGAATAGGAAACTTAAACCTGTGTATTAGATTTGTTATGTACCTAATATCCCAATTGCTCTCTGAATTTCCTTTCTTACAGATGTAGTTTTATTTTAAAACAAAGATAAAATATGGCAATACCACATAACTGCCAGGATTCAAATCCTTGCAAGAGCTTTTTGTCCAAGACAGCACCACTGTATTCTCTTTCATGGACTTACTTTTCTCACATAGATGTCTGTGGTATGTAGCATTTTCCTTACTCAGGGGACTTCAAAACCCATTGAAAAGCAATGAATTAGGTGCTGATCATGCAGGGTTTGTGTCAGCAAAAGAAGCACCTTGTTGCATGCTCCATGGTAGCATGCTCGCGTCCTTAAAAGCTGCTCTGTGAAGGGAATTAAATGTGGCCAGGAGAGCTGTGGGGTTTTTTTTAAAAAAACAAAATAAAAACCCACACACAAAAAACCCGAACAAACAAAAAACAAAAACCAAACCTGCTGTGAAATGTTTTACTATCATCTAGTTACCCACCAGATGAAGACCCAAGGGACCTCAAATGTAAGACCTTGTGTGAAAAATTCTGTCTCTGGTAGAGCAGTATCCATCTAGTGGTAGCCAGGTGGGAGAGAGAAGAGCATCAGCCGTGGTGTGGTCATGAAGCCTCACCTCTAAGGGTCAGGGTGTTTCTAAGCAAGTACAGACAAAGCCCGTCAAACATGGACAGAAAATCTAGTTAAAGGTCCATTTTTAAGAAAGTGGAGTAAAGACTGAAGTAGTGGAGGCTTCAACGTTTGTCTGTAAGGTACACTGTGAAGAGGCATAAACCCCATAGAGAGCATCCTTTCTTTATCGAGCTGTGTAGTGGCACTACTGGAGGTGGGAATTAAAAACAAACAAAAAAAAAACCCCCAGAGTGAAAAAACAAACAAAAAATCCCCAAACCAAAACACACAGACACACAAAAAAAAAAACCCCAAACCACCCTCAAAATAAAAAAAGCCCCTGAACCAAACAAACACGCAAATGAAGTCAAGGCTTGGATGCTAGTTAGCATGCTGGTACCCCAGAGCACATCCCACCCATGGCTTGCTCCTGTCGGCTTCGGTGTCCAAGCCTTGGGAACAGAAGGGAAGAGCTGGGGCCTTGCTAGTGTGCACACAGGCTCTTCCCCTTCCAGCATGTCCTTTGCAACTGAAAGATGCAAAATTCATTGAATAACAAATGATGATTAGCGAGGAGCTGAGGCCTATCTGCCGCAAAAGGGAGCTGGGGAGGAGGATGCTGACTTTATTTCTGGCCATGTCAGGCTTTTACCTCTGCTGACTGCTTAGCCGTTAAAGGAACAGTGGCAGCTGTTTGTTAAATGTTTTGTTTAAAATTTTGTTTTGACAAAAGGAGCAGCTTTTATGATTTTATAACTCATTATTTCTCAGTCAATCTCGAAATCTAAAGAATAATTGGCCGCAAAAGTCTTTTCCATCCTCTATCAGCCAAATTTCCCCATTGACAACACTGGTGAGCTGGAATTGAAAACTAATGGAAAATGAGGAGAAAGGAAGAAGAAAAATGAGCAGTCTGCTTTTAAAGGCCGATCTGAACGAGACTGCAGGAGAAACAAAACTGAAATTAACTGAAAACGGGACAAACAAAGCATCTGTAGCTCTTTATGTTTGGACAGCTTAAATCCTACTTTTACCAGGTCTCAGAACTGCTTGCAGAGTTGGGACCGAAGTCTGTAACATGCTTAAGTGTCGTCTAGGTGTGTGGTGTTTTTCCTTCTGACCTGGCACTGGCTGTGGGCTATACAGTGCCAGTCAGAAAAAGAAAGAGCCGTTTATTGAACTGCTTAGAAGTGGCAAGGACAGAGACCATACTTAGCTACGGTGGTGACGTTTATACTTTCAGTTAGTTGAGGTGCTGTTAATATCCGTGAACGCAGGCTTAAAGCCTTCTCTGAAACCTTAGGAATTACCTGTCTGTTATTTTAAGAGACAGCTCTATTTTTTTAGATGATCTATGTCCTATGGAATTCTGAGGGAAAACTTCTACCTGTGATGGGATGAAGTTCCCACTCCCTGCTACGTTTCATTAAGAACTAAAGGAAAAGGCAGGGTTCATGTGCTCTAGAACAGCTCGTGGGCTTTTTTTCAAAAGGATACACCTGCCAAGCAGCAAAGCAGCACGTCTTCCTAGGCATCTCACTTGGAAGGTCCTAAAAGTTGATATTATTTTTTTCTCCAGTTACTCATAGCATTAAATAAACTGAAAATGCAGTGTTGAAGCAAGTGCCTAATTGCTGTGATCTGCAGATGATTTCTCTCGCTCCCCTTTCCTGTCGAGGGCCGTAGTGCCAGCCAGGGAGATGGCTGATTGCCTTTGCCTGATCAAGGGATGTCTGAGGATCAGCTGATGGCTGAAATCCTCTAACATGGCATTGATGATTGAAGAGGAGGAACCTGTGCTCAGAGTTGCTAGCCAGTTTGTCTTAAAATGTGTGCTGGCAGTCACCCCCTCTAGCCTGCCATTCAGGAGCCTGCTTGAAGTGTCTCACTTGTGATGTCCACAAAGCATGATCTCCGTTATCTCTAGGTGACTAAAAGATGATGTTCCCTTCTGGCAAAAGATGGCCTCTTCCTAAATATTTGCACCTTAGTTATGCAGCCCACAGCCATTTGATGTCCCTGGACCTGAAGCCAGTAGCACTTAGGCTGATGTAGTTCGTACAGCATGTGGGAGTGTGTGGCCTCAGCACCACAAGTCTCCGTGAGCATCCTAGACCCAGCTCACGGGCAGTTTTAAATCCCATTTGAAATCCTAGGTGCTTATTTTTCATTTTCTTTGTGGCTGGGCCTTGCTTGGGTATTTTTATTGAAGTCCTGTAACAAAAACTGTGACGAGTGGCTTTGTGCCTCTAGTTCAATGGAGTGCTCTGCAAAAATGATCTTAAATTTTTTCTGCTCCCCCTCCCCCAAAAATTTTCTAGTGAAGTTGTGGACCACTATGCATTGAGTTTAAGCGATAGTTTGTACATCTGTGTTATTTCAGGTTTATTGGTGTTCTGTCAAGTGTCAAAATCCTGTGTTCTACAGCAAGTACAGAGTTAGTCTGTCCTCCAGGAAGGATTTTCGTGTGGAATGGTCCAAAATGGTTATATGGACTTCCCCATGACTTTCCAGTCACGTGTCTGGTCTCGTGTACTGAGCACACGTTTGACTTCATTCTTGCCTTCCCTGTCACAACCCCAGGGTCTCTGTTTACAACACAAACAAAATGCTGCTTGAGTTGGAGTTGTTTCCTTTGTGGAGGAGATGAGAGAAGAAGCAACATGTGAGAGATGGTAACAGTTCCTGGGCGTGATGGTACCAGGGACAACGTGGCAATATCCCCTAGCACTTCTTGATCCCTATTTCCATGAAATATGGGCTCTTATACCCTTCAGAAAGCAAATGAAATGTGCACTGGAACAGACAAATAAAAAAGAATTGTGTTTTGTCCTGCAACGCCTTTATGTACAGAGTTTATCCTGGGAGCCTCAAAGCATTGCTAACTGTACCAGAAACTCAGTACACAATCACTTACTTTTCTCAGTGAATCAGCAAGCATATTGTATTGACATTTAAGTTTTGAGGTCTTTGTATATCCCTGGTGCAGGAACGAAGCTCCCAGATCAGCTGCTGCTGGCGAGGAGACGTAGATGCATTATTAGGGATAACTTGGTTTATCTCCTTTGACACTTTTCTGATATCTCTTGATCATTAAGGTCTGGATTAAGTGGGAAAAAACATTACTTGCATGGATGTTATGTAGCTTATGCCTCAGATCTTTTATGAGAGAGTTTGGGTGCTTAATGTCTTCTAATTCAAAAAGAAAAATCAAAGTCTTGTGTACAGCTTCCTTCTGTCAGGTGCCGAGACGAGGGTTAGGCGAGCGCATAACAGAAATGCGGATATTTGAAAGTCACATTTCCAGCTGCATTTAATACAATTGTAGATAAAAGACTTTGAAGAGGAAGGCACTGTTTGGGGGTGGTTTTGCATTTACTTAGTGGGTTTAATGAAGTTTAAGGTGTACTAGTCTCAGTGTCGCTCTCGGGAGAGCAGTCACCTGTATTTTCTTTCTTGTAAACTTGCATTATGACAGTTTCATGAAGCACTGCTGTGTCAGGAGCTCGCTGTACATTCATCCCCGGCATGGGGAAGAGATGGCTCTCCAGCAATGGTGTCCGTGGCATTGTGTAGATGAGAGAAGGTGCTTGGCAGCCAGCAGAGAGAAGAGAGTAGGAAAAGTAAGTCGGTATGTGTCTGGCTGCCCAAAAAATCCATACTGATCTTCAGAGAAATGTACTGTTTTTTCAATATTTTGTTCCAAATCTGCAGTCTGCTGAAGATGTAGCTGTTATTTATAATTAACAAATTCATGGCCTTCATCCTCAACCTGTAACGGAATGCAGAAATCAAACATTTCTGTCTTTCAGTCCAACGTGAAGTGCCGCTTTGTGTTTCACAGCAACTCAACTGGCATTTCTGGTGCTCCTGAGCTGCTGAAAGATCAGGGAGGCCATCGCATTGCTTCACTCTGATAGCAGAAACACCATGGTAATATTGAAAAAGCTGTCCTAGGGACTAAGGTATTTAGCAGCCCGATGCCCCCTCACTGGGGCAGTCCTTTATTTATCCTAGTTTGTTCCTCTTCAGCAGTTTTCATCTGAGGATTACGAAAAGTGGACTTCACCCTGTGAAGCTGTTACCATAACCATTTATGGATGGAGAACTGAGACTCAGATAAATTGCGGCTTTCCAAAGGTTACCTCACATGCCAGTAGCACAAACAAGGGACTGTGCATTGTTTCCTGGACTGCTACTTTTTCCACGCTTTCTTTAACCACGTGGGAAGAAATTCATCCCTACACAGGGTCTAGCACAACTTAGGTAAGAAAGGATCACTTAAATTGTCAAGTGAGACCTTGTGCCGGTGCTGCATAGAGGGATAAATTGGTTGAGACCTTTGTGGACTGCTTTACAAAAGGTAAATGATGGCACAAAATTTGATTTGAGGAGAAACCGCTTCCTAGGAGAAAACAACCTCAGTATAAGTAGATCTGCAAACTAATGCCGTAGCAATAGCTTGCATAATAAAAAGCTGGTAAATAGAGGTATGGCAGCAACTTGGATGTATGCAAGAGACAAGCTAGACTGCTCTGAGTTGTTATCTCGCAGAGTTCCTCTAGTTTAACTCAATCAGTGCTAGATCACTTTTAGTTGAAGCAGAAGAATATTTATTTGTAGAAGCCTACGGTCATCTTCCTGTAAAACAAAGCAAAAAAACCTGCCCAACTGCAAGCTCAAGACTGCTCGGAATAATCCAAATGTGTTTTGAAGGACTTCAGGGATATAGCTCCTTCTGAAGATCCCTGTTCTTCTGTATTTTCTTCGCCAAGTGAGTAATTAGTTACTCCTTGATTATTGCTTATTATTTTATACTTTTTCATGGAGACAGTGAGGGACTGCGAGACTGTTAATAGCTATGCTCATATCACCTTTCTGTCTTAAGTATGGTTCTGTTAGCTTATAAAATAACAGCGGGGGGTGAAAAATTTTTAGGTTTCTGTTCTTTTTTTTTTTTTTAACCGGTGTCTGGAGTGCTTTCCAGAGCACCCTCAGTGAATACCAGTAGCATATAGTCTCATTTTTCTTGCCTTGAATTGCTACAACCCAACAGTGTTGATCAACAACGTCAGACGTGAAAGCTTCACTTAAGTGGTCTTAGTCTCTTTTTCATCCCGTAGTTGAAAATTTTCTTTCACCTTTTCCGATGTTCCTAAACATGGCAACAAGCATGGCTCTGCAACAGATGCAATTCTTTCTAGGTCTCTAGGTAACATTTTAACCTGTGTAATGTTCACAGCGTAGCATCGTAAGTAATATTCCAGGAAATACGCTGCCGCTTGTTAAAAAGGATAGGACCCCAGAGATGCCTTTAAATATGCCTGTAAAGTGAGAGGTGCCAAGAGAAAGATAATATGGCTGATTATAGTTATTTACCTTACATTTTCATTCGCCCTTAACTGGGTGTAATTTAGGGGCATGAAATCTCTTATTGGAAGTGTATTTGCATTAAACAGCTCTAAGCAACCATGAAAGTGCAGAAGCTGAAAAATTGACAGACTGGGTTCCTAGAATCCCAAAGTAGCATTTTTGTAATAGGCATACAAACAAATCAAATAAACATGTTTTGCTTCAACGATTTAAAGAATATGGTCTTTGCAGTAATTTGTCTTTTTTTTTTTCCTTTTTTTTTTTTTTTTAAACTATCATTTCTAACCTTTTCATTGCCTATCTCTAGTTTGCAGCTCCTCCTAACAATCTGCAGCAATTTCCAACCCAGCTGTTGTGGTTGCAGAGCATTGTGCCTTTGTTTAGCTTTCCCTGAGCTACCAAATCGCCCCATAAAGGGGATTACCTGGCTGGTGATGTTGTTTTTCAGGTCTGCACTTTTTAACAAATAATTGTTTCACTGTGGCTCTTCATAGGCCTCCTCCTCCCCACACACACACACCCCCGACACCCCCCCCCCCCCCCCCCCCCCAAAAAAAAAAAAAAAAGAGGAGAGGGAGCAGACGGACTCTGAAAATCAAACTTTACAGTTGGATGGACTCAAGTTTTGCACGTAGATGCCTTTGGCCGGCTTTGATAATCCCACTTGCTTCCTTTGCAAGTGATCAGAAACGAGTTGAAATCAACTGTGAAAGACTAGTGGATCTTTTCAATCTGGTCATGTTTTTGTAGCAAGACTTAAATTTTCATGTGTGCTTTACTTAGTAAAGACCTTTTCGTCTACTATGTTGGTGTGTGCTAAGCCTGAGAAATTTATAATGCAACTGTGCACTGTTAAACAGGTATGATCTTCCTCCTCAATCTCCTAGTAGTCGGTCAGTTCTTTTATATCCATTGCCTCTCCCACAAGGCACTTTATTTAACTGAAGTTTGTGAAATGTTGTGATCTTTGCATGAATGGAGTTATTGAAGTGAAAAGCATTAGCAATATTTATTTCAGTGGATTGGAGATTTAGTGACTAAAGAAGAAAAACTGGTAAAGCTTGCTTTTTATACATACAATAGAGTCTTTAAGAAACTTAATTCGTGTTTAAGAATGCGGATGTGTCTGTCTAAATTTATATTACAGTATGTATGCTCCCTGTATCATGCTGTGTTGAAAGTTGTCTAACAATATATGTCATTGAAATACAGCTACCGTATTCATTTTTGAGTATTTTCTTATGTTGACTGTTAAAAGGAAGCTGGTGTCTGTCTTGCTCTGCTCAGTGCAAAAGATATATTTACTGTACTTGAGTGTCTTCAATTTTGGTTCCTGTTTTGCAAACACAGTACATTTTAATTAAGGCTTGTCACTCGAGATCTAATGAATACATTTACTGTAATGTCTCCATCTTCAGGAGGTGAATTTGACTTAGAAATTGTCTCTGTCACAGAGGGGCTGATAATACCAGTTAAAAGATTTCTTCTTTTCCTGGGGAGGAGCAGTTTGCGTGGCTTGTGTTGCTCTTGCTGGATATGGAATAGCAGCACATGCTTGAAGTATCACAGAACGATGCTCACTGCAACATATAGGCAGACAAGAAAAATCCCTAAGGACACGTATGTACATTTAGTTCAGAGAAGGTATCTGCATAAGCTTTTTTTCTTTCCTTCCTTTTTGACCCAGTTTCAGAGGTGGCTTATTGATTATATTTGGAAAGATTAAGAAACTCTTCTCCCCAAATCACGTTTCTGTTAGCATATGAGAGGACTTTGATCAAACAAACAATGAATTGTATAATACACGCAGTTTAAAAAAAAAAAAAAAGAAATCCTATAAAAGCAGGTTTCAATTGACCTTTTACCTGTGCCTGTTTCTACTCAGGCAGGTGGGGACTATGCATGAGGAAGGCTGCCGTGCTCCTGCGTCTCCAACTCATGTTTACTGTTGGCATTAAAACTCCTACTTTTAATGTCAAGTCAAAACCGTAACTAATTTTACTGTCATGTAAATGCCATTTTATGTCCTGTTGTTGTGTGGGAAAGCACTGAAAAGTGAATTTGGAGTCTTCAAGAGGAAGAAACTAAGCAAAGCCTCAAATGTTTTGCTGTTCAGTGTTGCAGTATCGTAAACTGAGATTATTTTCAGCCAGTTAAATCTAGGCTATATTATAGTGCTGTCTTTGGGTGCAGTGTTGTGGGGGAAAGGCTTTAGCCCCCAAGTTTCTTCCCCAACCTCTGCTACTGGCAGCTTGTACCGTGACTGTGTCAAAAAGTCCACCTTGGTTAGAAAAAGCTGGGGTTTGCGTGGAGGAAGGGCCTGATGTGGGGTCAAGATGGAAGGGGGGTGCTGGGGGGAACCCCACAGGAAGGTGTCCTGCCCCGAGCTCTATGGCAGGGCGGCTGCCCACCTTGGGGATCTCCTCTTCCTCCCGACCTTCTACCGAGAGTGCCAGGCGGCGCGTCGTGTGACAGCAAAACGGCGGGGACAGACAGTGCCTGTGGCACGGAGGGGTTGAGGACAGGAGGTGCAGTAAGAGGGTGGGAAGGAGGCTGGTGGGATCCCGTGAGGGCACCCGTGTGGTGTGCAGTATGGGGATGCCCAAAGGAATAGCTGACTGGGTGGCCGCTTGGTCATCGTCCTCAAATGTCCCGGTTAGGCACTTATTTGGCAGGTAGCGTCTGATTCACTCGCAACCATCCAATGCAAATGTTTGGGAAGTGCTATTGCATTTGTTTTGCACGCGAGGAATCGCGTCATGCTGAGAGCAAAGCCCAGATTTTCAAACATACTTAGGCACTCACGCTCCGGTGTCCTCATCCAGGGTCCCGGAGGAGCTCTGGGATGGCGAGGAGACCCAAGGCTGCCTCACCCAAATCGTGCATGGCGCTCGTCCTTCCCTCCGCTAGCCCATCCCTGATACAGGGGGGTGGCAGGAGCAGGTTGGGGACCGGGATGCTCTGCCCTCCGGCTGCTGCTGCGGAGGAGCAGAGCGTTAAGTGCTGTGAAGGGCCCCCAATGGGCCGCCTGCGAGGTGGCAGGTTATGGCTAATGACAAACACGTGCCACTGATAGGTACATGCTTTTTTGACCTGCCTTAATTTTTCTTGCTGGGCCTTTAATTGCCAGGGAAAGGTATAGACAAATGCAATAAAAAAGCCAAACAAATCGGAGGTATAGCAAGGCTCTACAAGGAAATACGTTTTAGAAAGATTTTTTTTTTTTAAATTAATCTGGATTTTGTTGTCAGGCTAAAACAGACTAAAAATAAACAGCTGTATAGTACTTCATTAAGCTGCCTGCTTGGAGTGATTTTCCCATTGATTAGTCTCAGGGCTAATGCTGGTTCATTCCTCATTTCATTGCTAATTAACATCAGCTCTGCTCCTGACCACTTGACCGTACTCTCTCTGTGAACATGTGCTGGTTTGGCAAGTAATAACTGTTCCCTCCTTCTTAAAAGAAAGAATTAAGAGAGAAAATAGCTATCAAGCGTAGATCTCTGGCTGCTTCTACTGTAAGGAACGCAAACTGTGAAACTGTATCGGCCCGTATGAAGGGTAATACACATAGTTTACAGAACGCAAGAGTTTGATTGGGGAACTATGTAAATACAGATGATGAGCTTAAGCTGCCGTATGAATTGACAGGCTTGGCTCATCTCTTGTCGGTCGAGTTAATTCAGGCTCTTCTGGGATGCTCGCGGTGCAGATTACCTGACCCAGGGGCTTATGGCCACTGGCCATCAGGGGGTGGGCTGCTTTGGGTGGGCAGCGTTTCCTTTTCCAAGCATCCACAATGTTCTGGGAGTCCAAATAATGAAATACGTTGGCAGCGGGTACAGCAAGAGCAGGAAACATAACGCCATGGTTATAGGTTTGTCAGGGCACTTCCATGCAAGCAGAATATAGATGAAAATAGGGGAATGAAACACTAGAATTGGCATGGATACACTCTGAGAAAATATCTAACAAGTTTAATGAAATTAGCAGCCTCTGTTCTGGGTGAAAAGGTCAATTTTTCCATAAAACCCAAGTAAACTGGCATTTTGGAAAAGATCTACTAAACTTGGCATGGAATAAATAACATTATCCCAAAGTCTTGGTTCAATTCCAGATCATAGCATTTTCTTTTAATTGAATTGGGTATTGCATTTCATTTTCAGAAAGTCTTTTTTTTTTTATTCCTACATTTTGAAGCATTCATATCTCAGAACTAATCAGAAACTCAGCCTTATACAAATCTATCAATCAGGAACAGTCACTGGAGAGCAGAATCTTTTTTGAGCAGAATCACTCTTTTGAGCAGAATCCTAATTCACTTGTTCATCAATTATATATTTTCACCATTAATTTAATAGATTTAGGGCTCAGTCTTGCAAACACTTCTGCACGTGAGTAACTTTACTCACATGAGCAGTCTGCTTGCATGAATAAAATTAACCATGTGAGATATTTGTAGGATCAAGCTTTACAGTAGTCATGGACTTCCTAATTCCCTTCTTTGATCTGTAGTAACAAAAAGCATCTTTTACTTGTGTAAGTAAATAAAAACAAAAAACCCCCTCTATTTAAAATTTTAGTAACTGTACTAATTATCATAAGAAAGGTAGGAAGTCATTCCTGTGTTTAAGAAGATAAATAACCAGTTTGGATCAGGAAGGACTGTGTCCTAATTAAGCATTGCATAACTGGTTATGTCATGTGGCCTTCATGGATGGTTCTGGTATTGGCCTTGGAGCACAGACAGAAGTGTAGAAAATCCTATGTTGTTGTCAACTGACTTTAGACAAGGTGAGCACTGTATTGTACAGTAGACTTTATTCAGTTAGAAAATGGAAATAGAATTCTGTTTCTTGTTTCCAGGATAAATCCAGCATTTTGTCTTTCTCAAAAAGAAGCCTATGGTATTGTTAACTTTCATCATGAAACTTCCATTTCTAGTCCTGGTCAGAAGTAAAACAAAACAGCAAACAAATATTTACATCGATAGCAAAATAATTTAAAAAAGAAAAAAATTTACTGGATACTTTTGAAGTGTAAAGAGTCCTGTTTGGGTGAGTTTCTTGGTCTGTCTCTGGCTTTTGCTAGATCAGTAGTTACACTCTCCTGCTTGCATTCAGGTATTTCATGTTTTGCTCTCCTGTGGACAGCTATCAGGAGATGGTAAATACTGATTCATTGTTGGCATAAAAATAACCCCAAAGTTGTTTGTGTTCCTCTCACTTCTGTAGCGAAATAAGTATATCCATGTACTCTTGTGCGTATGTATTAGGCGCAAGCATAGTTCTTCTGCAAGACAGTGTCCAAACCGCCTGCTGAGTGTCCCATGTTGAGGTGAGCTTTCTGGGCAGCTTCACTAGCTGCAGGATGTGGGGTGACACCAGTGGGGAGCCCCCAGGGCACAGGGACAAGCTCTGGAGCTCCCATTTGTGGGGTTGGAGGGGACTTCAACAGTGATGGAGAGAAGAGGAAGCAAATGAGCAAAACACTATGGGCAGGACCGTGGCTTGGAGGCTGTGGGTGCCTAGAAAACTGCAGATTTATCTAAAGGAATAAATCTGTGGATGGTTCCTTCCCTGTTACCAAACCATTTAATAATGAAGTTGAAATCTGGGTGTGTTCTATTTTTTTTCTTCTTTGCCTCTTCATTCAAAGAATGGTAAAGGAAGGGGCGAAAACAGCTTAAAAACCAAACCAAACCAAAACAAAAAACCACACCCCAACCCTGTGAAGGTGGCATGCTTTAAATAAGATTTTTAGAGGAGGCTGTCTTGGGTGACGAAGATTTTGTGACCCTCAGCAGTGGGACTACTTGAGATATAAACCTTATGATAAAGATGCCCTTTCTGGCCTTGTTACCCTCACCACTTAAAAAGAAAATGAATCTTCGAGTCTTCAGAGTTGAAAGTTACTGTGAGGGCCTCAGTCGTTTGAACTGTAAGTTGGCATATTGTATTAAATAAGTTTCAGTAGCTTCTTATTTCACTACAGGCTAGAATTTGGTGAATAAAGTATGATTAATAGCTCTTACAAACCTCTGGATGGACACCCAAAGGAGAGGAATAATACAGTTGCAGTATTACAAGTCAGCAGCATATTAAACATTTTTTTTTCTGTAGGAAAGGATTTCCTGTAGAGGTCCCGAAGAAAAATAAGTTTCATTAGTCGAGCGTCGAGCAGAGATAGAGCAACAGGATTGATTGTAATAAGCCTCTCCTTTTTACGGAAATCCATTACTTTCTGAGCTATTAAGTGATGAAAGGGATTAAGAGAATAAAAAAATATAAGCAGGGACTGTATTCGTAAATCTAATAAAGTTGATAACAGTAGAGCATTTTGTGAAATTTGCATGTGAATTTATAACATCCTAATCCATCGGCAGGCAGCATTGCGCTGCAGAGGGAAGGGGGTGCACCGTGCATACAGGATAAAAATGCAGGAGCAGAATTTCTGGCCAAGAAGCGATTTTTTTTTTCTTTTTTTTTCTTTTTTTTTCCATATGGATATCCATATGTTTTATCACAGATTCCATACTTTTTGTGCCAGGATCCATATGTTTAGCTTTTGCTCAAATAAAAGACTAAAATCATTCTTCATTATCTCTTTCTTCCTAGCTAGTGTTTTTGTGACATAACCAAATGTGATGCTAGATGTTTGAGGCGTACCCAGATAGGATGCAGTTGGATCTCATCAGAGGTATTTAAAACCAGTACCTGGGGAGTTCAAGGGCCGGATTATCTTCTGAGTATAATGCCCCTTGACAGTGCTCGAACAATGCAGGGGGTGCTATCATCTGATTGCAAAGACCTGGCAAGGTTTTTTCCCTATAAGAGAGAAGCTCCTTTGGGAGAGGCAATGAGAATTTGCCTTCTTTTTATTTTATTTAATTCTCGACCTGCACCTCTGCCTCTGTGCTTCTGCTGAGGGGTGTGTGATGCAGGGAGATGACATGACAGAGCTTTATTCTACTTCTGCCTTTTCTGCTTGCCCAAGGCCTGCAATTGGTAGAATAACAGCAGAATCTAGAAGTGCTGATACAGAGAATTTGGGGTTGGCATAAGGATGGTGCATCCCCATCTCCTTGACGTGACCCAGTCTGCTCTGTGCCAAGCGGATATCACTCACTGCGAATTGTGCCTAATAAGGTTTTACTTTTCCTTTCCTCTCTTCTCCCCCCTCCTGCTTTTGATAAAAATGTTAATATAATGCTTGTAAAGGTGTAAAACACATTTCAGTGTCCATGGTTAGACCTTGGAATAGGTACCAAGTAACCGCCAATAGTAAAATCTGCCTGTTGGCTCTCCGGTTGGATCCCATCTTCACTTGGACTTCCAGTCCTTAACTTTTTTGCTGGGACAGCAGGCAGTGTAAAAGCAGCTGTGGTGTGTGCATTTAATTCTCTTGGGAGTTTGATTGCCTACCAGCAGGTTCTGACTGTCCTATGGCTATGGTGTTTTTAAATTGCAGAAGGGGTAAGGAATACCCTGTAATTTTGAATGGGAGAAAATTAGAGTAGTCATAATTACAAGCATTATAGTACACAGTTTCAAAATAAAGGCGGCAAAGTGAATATTTTATTCACAGTTCCTGCCTCTAGCCCATGAAATGTAACCCTGAGGTAGGCTTGGAGTTATGCTTTATCCTCTGTATTCCTGATGATAATACAAATTATTGTGAAAGGTTAATAACCATTGTGTATTGCAGCTGTATTATCTTTCATGTGGAAGAAAGAAAAGGCAGTTACCTTCTCTGAACAAACCAAATGGTAGCATCTTGACTTTAGAGAGGAGACAATCAATGCCATAAGAACCCCACAAAAGCAGCTACATCTCAGATAGACTTATATTAATTTTCAGGCTAACTTCACTCTCATCAGAGACAAATGCAAGACTTACCACTGATATTATTCACAGCAGATGCAGCTCCTGATATTATCTGTACAGAAGCTATAGAGAAACTTAACCTTTCTTTTGAGATTTACTTGTAAAAGTATCATCCATTTGAGGATGAATTTAGTTTGTGTTGCAGTGGAAATAACCCATCATTTTTCAGCTCTACCTTTCCTTCCCAGGGTTGTGGCTCTGGCAAGGTCAGTGGCAGGTTTGTAGTGAGTTGACTGTTGTGAGATACCTCATGGGTTTTGATTGATAGTGCAGTCAGCTGCTGTTGAAAAGAGATGGCTCACGACGCATGCCCCATGCGTGGTGGAGTTCCCCACGCATGGTGGTCTTCTGCCTCCCGTGGTTCCTGTGAGGAGCTGGTATTTTGACCCCCAAGATGGTAAGAGGTCGGCAGTCACCTACTTGTCCATCCACCCCATATGAATGTAACTTTAAATATTATGTGCAACTCAAGCTGATTTTCCAGAGAAATGATGAGTGACACTTTTCCTCCTTTCAAAAATGATTCTCATGTAAAAATGCTGTGCTTTTATTTTCTTCTCCTTCCCCCCCCAGCATTTGAATACGAGATTGAGCTAATTTTAAGATTCCTCAGGGCAGTGGCACTGCATTCCTTCCACTGCGCTATTCCTTACCACATTACCTCACTGCATCAGCACTCGTATCTCCCGCTGATGGCATCCAGTTTCCATTCCATTCACAGCGGCCAAGGATCATATCTCTGATCCACTTAGAAACACAATGATCTCTACCCCTGAGAATGCAAATGCTTTCTCAGTCAAATCTATTGATCTACAGGGCTCTATTTCTGGCTTTCCATTCACTCACTTGATGTTTGGGATGCTGCATATTCTTTCTGGGGAAAGAGTTAACTTGGCTACTAGGAACTCAGTGAAGAACATTTCTGCAGAATCCAAAGATAGATGTGATCTCCTGTATATGTTTGTGTCTGTACGAATGCTACGCTTAACTGAGGAAAGTGAAAAGCCCCGGGCAGCAGCACACTGAGCTCTGTGACAATGGCAGACCCCAGTGTGCTATCGCATTCGTATCCCAAGGGGATTCGCTGAGAGTGCTAACGTTGAGTCGAGATGGGCAAGCACATGCTGACTTTTGCAAGGGAAGAGGTAAACAGTTTACACGTGGTCTGCAGGCTGGGAGGATTTACAATCTAAAAAGAAAAGATGAGACCAACGGGCAGGGCATTGGATGTGCAGAATTACATGGTTTGACAAACATATAAAATCAGTGAAAGCACTTCAGTGAAAACCAAGAAATTTTTCTGAAGTGCCTTGCTGCCGGGGAACTTGTTTCCTAAGGGCTTGACTCTGGGCTCTCTCAGAAGCGTAGTTACGAAGAAAAGCAGAGATTTGTGAGGTATTCCAGCCTCCCTGTGCAGGTTCTGTATTGAAATAGGCCTGTCCAGGAGGCAAGCCCAATGTGTGCTTCCCGTGGTCCTCTTCTGTCACTGTTAGCACAGGCTATGGAGCAAATACACCTACATGCCTAACTTTGGCCTTGTTGGTCTTCAGAGATGTTCACCATTGCCCCCAAATGGCACTTTGGTTCTTAAAATACGGGATGTTAAGGATTTTCATGTACTGCTCAACATTGACCTTGAACTCATGTTTAAAAGAAATCCAGGTACCATGATGTTGAGTGAGTTATGCCTGAGTTAATTTAATTATCTAGACCTTAGACAATTTTGAAAATATTATCCATAATTCATGTCTTCCGGGTTCCAGCTGAGTGCCCTGTTTTCTCTACTTGTACATGACAAATGAATCCACTGTTTCTATGTGGGATTTTATTTTTTTTTTAATACACATATTAGGTTACCACTTGATCTAAGAGAAGACTTTTATTCAATGCTTAGACTGCCAGGGGCATAGTAGCTAACCTGGTTTGGTCTTGATTTTGTCACTCACTCTATAGCTAAAGCTGTTTCCCACCACTCGTGGCATTCAGTCTAACTGGTGCGTTATAGGTAAGTCAAACAGGCAGAGATGGGAAAGCTCCTAGGTGAAATAATTCTGGGGTTGATAGTTGTGCTTATATACAATGGTTATCTTTCCTAGTATATCGATGAAGAGTAGTGATGTATAGAGAATTTGACTTGTGAAGGAGTATTAAATTTATTATTAAGTATTAAACTTAGTCTGAAATTCAACAGATACTGGCTCCTGATGTGCAGGATTAGTACACAGTCCGCAGTGAGCTACCTTACTTCATTTTCTCCATTAGCCAAAAAGTTTGCTTCCACTTCTTTTGTGAGTTTTCCCTGCAAAGACAGGTATTAAGAAATAACTAGTACACTCATTTGTAACTTTCCCATGTAGCCAGCTCCTCTGACTGTTCAGTATGTTTGTCAGCATTTCCAAATTTAAATTGAGGGAGGGGCAGGAAACTTCTCTTTCCTAAACAAAACATGCAGGAAGAATAGTATAAAAACATGAACGCTGAAATTAATATGTAATGTGATATAATGTCCTTGTCGGGATGTTTCATTGCCTTTACAGTAATAATTTAATGTTCTAAAATTCCAGGGATGTAATAGTTCATGGATGACCCTTCCTTGCTTACAGATGTGAAATGGGCTTGTACACATACATACACACAGGTGGAAGCTCCCCCTCTCTTCATCTTTCCAGCAGGTACAAACCATTGATCATCTCTGATTCCTGCAGAAACTGGGGGAGTGGGCAGGCGGGCATCTTTTAGGAAAAGCCCTGAGCTGCTTGCCTAAGCCTTTGATAAATCCAGTCCTTTGACTCTAAGTCCTGTACCTTGACTGCCTTCTCCCAGCAAATGACACAGGCTGTAACTCTTTGGCATAAAATAAGAAAGACTAATTACTTTGAAGATTTTATTACTTTGTTTTTCAGTTCTTGCTCCTAATACACTGTTCACTAGTGCCTTTCCCTCTGAAAGAAAAGAACGTTGAACTCTTTCCTTCTACCTCCCTTATCTATACGTGCACATAACATGTCTATGCACACAGCACCTGTAGGTCTCACTAGAAGGGATTGTCTTCCCTAGCAGGTTATCGTCACATGCCCGCCACCAAAGAGGTTTCTGTACCAGTTTGGGCAGCGGCTTTATAAGATTTCAAGCCTCCCTCTTCCCACCCTCTCCCAGTTCCAAATAAAGAACTTCAGAGGGCAAATGTGCCGCTGCTGGTAGACATGTAGCTACTGTTGTATTACGGGGTTTTGTTTTGTTTTTTTGCCAGCTACTTGACATTGTTTTACAGCTGGACTGTGCGACTATTTCCAAAAGGCTCAGCTAATTCTGTTGTCCTTTTTTATCAAGGAAATTCCTGAGAAACCACAATAAAGCAGCTGTAACCCTGGTGATGCTTACAACTGCGGCCAAAAATAGAAATCGGTGCTTCATGCATTTTCTTAATGAGGGTATAGGGTTTTTTTCAGTGTGGTCCTTGACATCTAGCCAAGTTAGGGCTCGGCTCTAAATGTTTCGTGCAAGCTTTATAAATAGTCCTAGATCGATGGAGCATTTCTTTTCCTGGTGGCACGCCCTCTCCTGGCTGGTCCTTCCTGGGGCAACTGCGCTCATGGGACATGATGGCGTATGTGCAATGAGCCTTTTGGGCCACAGCTGCCAAATACTGTATAGGAGGTGTCGAGCAGCTTGCGTTCACATTGGCTTGGAGAGGAGGAGGCTCAGCATCTTGCAGAATTAGACCTGAAAGCTTTTGTTATTAATAACTGCCTTTGTGTTCGTTTTACTTATAGCCAGCCTTTGGACCATCAGTAAAAGTGTCCCTGTAACTGGATTTTTGTGTGCACTCTGTACAAATAGAAAACCTTGGTTTATTTGCCAACTCAAATAAGAGTTTACAGTGTGGGTTTTTTTCCTGTGGCACATAACGTGGCTGGAAAATGGCTATGAAACAGCTCAATGCTGGGATTTCACAATGTTCCCACAGGCAGGAGAAAGAAAGAGATATGAGGGAAGATGAATTAAAACTTTGGGAAAGTTCAGTCAACAAACTAAGAAGTGCAGACATGCTGATTTATAAAGATACTATAACTTTTAAACATGTACTTTCAATCTGAAGGACTGCAGTAGGGATTTAAAATATGACTATTTAATTTTTTAAAATTACATAAATTAAGTGAACAGCCCATTAATGGGATGCCATCAGGATCACATGGCCAATTCAGTTCAAGTTATATTATCTTGCCGGCCGGATTTGAATAAGAATTAAGAAATTACTATTCAAAGTAGTATGGGACATTGATCCTCATTCACAATGAAATTCGTCACCATAACTACCTGGAATTCCACTGCTTTCACAGTGGTGTTCCACTGAATCTTCTTTATGGACCAAGTAGAAGGGAATTGTATTAGTCGGCAGGGGTGGGGGGGAGCTGCTAATTAGTTGTTCTGCCTACATGTTAAATGAAGCCTTGTCTTGCAGAGAGTTCACAGATAAGCAGCAAGACATGTCTAATGAATGGTAACCTAGATCCAATAGACAGTGAACTTTCTCCAGTTGGTCCATTGCTTGACTAAAGGTTCACCTCAGGACCTACTTATCTGCCCTAGTGAGAGGAGCTTGTCTCTTATTTAGCAGCTGATTTTTCATACTTGAACCTGGCAAATCAGAGCACTTGGGTTAAGGTTAACCAAGCCGAGTGATGTACTTTAAGCATAAGTTATTCTCAATCAACCATCTTCCAAAGTCTCTGTTAAACTGAATAACCAAAACTTGCCATTACATACAATTATATTTAGTTACTTTTCACAACTTCGGAAAACTGTTTGAAAACATCTAAAAAAATATCAGCTCTCTTCAGTGCTACGCTAATGTCAAGAACGTGCAAAGAGTAAAACAAAAAGCTGCTACAACTGCAAGCAGCTGGTCAAGCAACTCATGTTACAGTTTAAAGAAACAAAGTCAACATTATTAATCTTAGCTACGTTCAGTTTATTTTATAAATACTGATTTTACCAAGCAGTAATATTTTTACTTGGCTTCAGTGCAGTGCATTTCAAGTCTAATTTCTGTGATAATTAAAACATGAATATCAGAATCTAATTCTGCTTTTGCACAATTCTTTTTTTGCTCCATTTTAACTGCATTGACTTGCCGCTAATTTACACTGGCATAAATGCAAGACTACTAGGCTCAGCAGTTCATCATGTTGAGATCAAAACCTTTTAAAACCTTTTACTGACAGAGAACACTTGGAATGGCAGATGCTGAGTATTTGCATTGTTAAGCATTTACAAAATGTGATAGTTGTATATAAATATTAAAATGAACGCCACCAGATAAGGTATACGTCTGCACGTCAATTGAAATTAGCATTCTGGAGTTTGCAGTCCATGGAAAGAATTGTAGTAATGCTCATGAATATTTGCGTTGCTCACCATTACACGATGTTTCATAGGCCGGCACTTGTATCTGATGCAACACAGATGTGTTCCCTTGAAAAGACTGGCAAAAAAATTATTCATGTTGTTTTTTATGAGGTTTTTTCCGCACCTGGGCTGCCCTAAGGTCACAAATTGCTATCATAGGCTTTCTTTCCTCTTTTTGCTCATAATGAGTAGCTACAGTAAGAGTGTGTTAGCAGGGAGTAATGTCAGCATGACTGTCGGTTTCAATAATCCATTTCAAATAATCTCAAACAAAACATAAAAAGTGTTTGTGTAATGAAGTTAAGCAATCTACCACTCACAGATGGTTATCTATGTTCTTAGAGAAGAAATAAAGCCACACTTTTTTTTTCTTTTTTAAACATTCTCTAGCATTTTTGCATATCTCTTCACTGCCAACATCTTGCCAGTAATGGGAAAGGGACTTCTCATAGGTTTTACAGCTATGACTAAAAGCAGAAGAGCCTAAAACCTCAGAAGAAAGACTAGGCTTGTAAGATTTGCATTTGCAGTGCCAGTTGGATCAGAGACACTTTTAGAGAAGCAGCTGGTGATGGTCTGAATAACGATCTGAATTTGACCAAAATTCTAACCCTTTTGATTTAGCTGATGTGCTGAAAAAACTAATCTTGAATAATATTTTTTTGAAATGCCGTATTTAACTTCATTTTAGAAGGTTACTTGGTACCACTGTTCTGGGTTTGACATTTAAATTCCAAGTCAGCAGAAGGTCATGGATAAGGATGCCAACAGGGCTGTGCTCTGCTATCTTCAGATGATAACGAGAGAGGAAAAGAATACTCTGAAAACTCACCATTTCCTGGTGTAGCGTAAACTACAACCAAAAACTTAAAAAACAAGCTTATATTACTCATCTCTTTTGTAATCACTTAAGCCATAAACATGAGCTTGAATTGTGCTCGATGAGCTGCTGCAGTAGAGTGAATTGCTAAGTCCTGTGTTGGCCCTACACTGGTGTTGGTGTATGCTTTATATGGTGGCATGCTGGTTTGGAAAAGCAGAACAAAATTCTTGGGAAAGAAGCGAATCAAGGAGGATGATGTGGGATCTGACTATGAGCACAACAGGCAATTATACTTTTGTTATTGTAAATGTTAACTGGAAGAAATTAAATGTCACCTGACAGTAGCCTGCAATTTTTTAATTTTTTTAACACTCTTGAAGTGTTATTGTTTGTAGCATGGTAGCAACTGGAGACTTCTGTCCCTTTGTTCTAAGCAAAATGTGGGCATGTGTCAAAATGACAGTTTCTACCATACAGTGACTCAGCTGAGACTGATTTTTAAAAAAAGATTTTCTGAAATTCCCATAGTTTGCTGCTCTGTTGTTTCTTGTTTAAGGGTTTCAGTTTTCACTGCCTCTTGAATACTCTCACCCTATCTATAGAGTTTTGTTCATCGGGCCAAGGAAGAGAAACCCTTCACAGTGTTTTTTGTGTCTAATGGCAAATAACCAACAAAATTTGGAATAGATTTGTTGCAGGGTCAATAAAATTTATTTTACTTAATTTTAGCTGGGTTTCTTTTTAATAAAGAAGTAAAGGAGGGGCCAGGAGAAAGGGACAAATTACTTCAGGCAGGTGTGTGTTCAGGCAGGTCTGTGTTGTGGGATTATACTAGCTATTTAGAAGCTGGCTGGCAAGCCTTCTACCTATGTGTCAGACCATTTTTTTAAGGGACATGTTTTCTCCTTACCTGCCTCTCATTTTAATTTTGCCTGTCTAATGGAAATGTCAAATGAGCTTGTATGACACTAGGATGGAAAACCTACCTAGTTCCCCAATTCTTAAGTCTTCTGTTGCACCTGGACCAAGGGGAGTATTTGGCCTCCTGTGCCAGGGACTGTGAAGGGAATTTTCCTGTGTCAAAAATGAGTATCTAAGCAAGATGTGTGGTTTTGGTTTGCTGGGGTTTTTTAAAATTCTTTTTCTTTTGAACACATGCACACACCACAAAATGCTTTTGTATGCAAGACCCATGGTCATACAACAATGGTGATTTGATCACGGTTCCAGCTGAAAAATGCATTGTAAGCATCTTTTTTTTGTTTTTTTTTTGTTTTTGTTTACTGCCAACCTGTGTTGGATCACATAGCACTGGAGAAGAAAAAAAATATACTTTAAATGAAACTTTGCTTTGCATTTCTATCTCCTTCTGTTATTTTGAATTCTGGTTCAAGACAGCACTTAGACTCGTGCTTAGGCTGAGCTTGGTTCAGGCAGGCGCGCGAGTCTGCGTTCATCGTTAATGCTACTCGGCGCAAGCTGAAGCGTTGTCTAAATTCAAAGCACTTCCTTGCAACGGCGTTGGCTGGCAGGGAAGCTGGGACACGCGGGGGCTTGAGTCTGCTTCCCAACCTGCTTCCCGTTTGCTGCAGCAGTTGTGGAAGAATGGCTGCTGGGCCCCATTGTGTTGCCCAGTAAAGCCTGTGGCAGGGCTCCCAGTGCCTCACTGCTGGTGGTGGTGGTGTCACGGCAGGGGGAAGGAAGGACCTGCAGTGAAAGAGGGATGGTGTCTTCCCTCTGCTGGGGCTGCATTAATGCAGCAGTGTGCCAGCAGCTGTCCTTTTTAAACAACTTTATTTTTTATTTTTTTTTCCCTTTCCCAGAGAGTAAACTGACCAGATTTGCAGTTTATAAAACTGGGACAGCCTAGCAGGGGATAGGGTTGTCCACGCGCCGTCTTCAGGGGATAATAATATCCGTCGGGGAATGACTGCCATGACAATTGCAGAGAGAAGTGAATTGCCGCGTGTGGGTACCCATGCAGTAAAGAGTTTCCTTAAAGACAGAAAGATGGGGAAGGCTCCCCAGACGGGATGCTGGCTTTTGTTAGAGCTGGAGCCAAGCACTTGCCAAACAGTTGAACTCCGGACAATGTGCTCCTGTAAACTCTTTACCTCGGTATTGTTGAGAGAAGAAGGGCTGCAAGAATTGGTTTAAATAAATAAACAGAGCTAGCAAGGATCCTTTCAAGCTCCGGGTTTACAGCTAGAAGTAAAATATTGTGGATAACAAAAAGAAATCGCTCTCCTACGAGGGGTGTTTTTCTTCTTGCGCTGTGGATCTCTCTGTGTACCAGGGCGCCCAAGCGCGGCTCCTCTGATTTCTTCTGGCTCAGCTGGTCCCACAGAGCCGGGGTTAGTTGACGTTGCGGACATGCTCCAGGGGCTGCCTGTTTTATCTGGCTCTTCCCGAGGGGCTGGATTAGTGGGGTGCAGTGAGGGGAGGGGAAGGCAAAGCCACGGTGCTGCGGGCGTTTGAAGGTTTGTTAACGTAGCTGCTGGACGAACAGCCGCTGCTGTACAAATCCTTCTGCTGGCTTGCGCGCTCACCGCTAGTTTTCAAGAGGAAAGATTTTTCCCTGTGTATTTTTAACTGTTGCGTAGAGAAAATGAAACGCAATTTGAAACAATCTTTGTTTCTTGTCTTCTGTCGAGGCCTCGGGGGCAAAGAAGAGCAAATAGCCCTGAGCCTACCTGGCGTCTTTGAATACCAGGCGTGTTTAGAAACTTGCTGGTTCAACAAAGCCCTATTTACTTGTTGCTCACGGGACAGCTGATGCTCCAATCCCCTACCTGGCTCACGGTGATCCCAGGGGCATTCAAAATAAGAATTACAAACTTGTGCATATAGAAAGAAGGGCTGGATTACCTGGGGAAGATTATAATAGCACGGCTGTCAGTTTTTCCACTTTTCCTCAGCCTTTAAAACTGTAGATTCAGTCTTGCATCTTTTCTCCTGCAAAAGTAGTGTGCGCACCCATGCGTATGTACATATGTACGTATATGCCTCTCTGACAACCACCCAGGCTTGAATTCTGCTCTTTCAAAGTACTTTCCAGTCTCTGAACTGGATCAGAGATACTCGATAATATCTTTCTGTTTGGTTGCTATTGCCGGTTACTACCATGTATCCCTGGTGCTGCTACAAAGCAAGCCATTTGGATTTTTCCATCACAAATAATGTTTTTAATAGTCGAATACAGGTAAGTCTCAGCTGTGTCATAGCTTGGTGAATGTCACAAGGAGGTAGATCACTTAATCAGTATGTTTTAACCAAATCTTTTAAAGGGAATTGGAAAGCACAAGCAATTAGAGACAGGAGTTCGTGGGGGTTTTTTTCTTTTAATATGGTGCTAGGACAAAATCTAGATGAGGGGAAAACTGGGACTGTAAGTCAGATGTTTTTTCCTCTTTAACTTGTAGAAGGCGGGGAACTGATAAAAGCAGGAGAAAGATTGTTAAAAGCCTCTGGTATCTTGAAAGCGATATGCATCATTCCATTTCTCAGCTTTCACTCCTGTCTAAACAATTTTAAGACAAAAACTAGACCATCTATTTTGTGTACACGTGTGGTTATCTATTTCCCCATACTCATCGGTGTGTGCACACGTATACAGAAGCATGTACCCCATAGGTGTGCTTCTAGAAGGCTCTTTGGTAATTTTTTTTCTCTCCCTAACTCCTAGATTTCAGTGTTTGACCCCCTACTTCAAAAAACCAAGAGATTAAGCAGGACCCATTATTTTGACATCAAATGCAAGCCCTAAACCGTTGCTAGGATACAGGATGTGGCGCTATAATATTGCCTTGGTGTAAGGTTATATTGTCTTAAGTGTGGGGAGCAAGCCATATTATAAATCTAAGTAAGTTGATAGAAGAGATAACGATTGCTGCTCTTACACTGTAATTAAAAGGAGAGGAATGTGTATAAAACAATTTGGTCATATACTCTGCTTTTATTTGGACAGTAAGTGAAGCACTATCAATAAGCAATTTCATTACAGTCAGTATGGGTTTCTTCTACTTTCAGTTTCCATCTACATTAATTTCGAGTAACTCTATGGCTTTATTATTGATTGACACCAGTTTGAGCAATGCTAAAATTTGGCTGTGATGGTAGACCTGTTAATTTTCTCTCTTTATTTTTCTTTTGTGATCATATTAATTGAAACTGCTTCCGATTTCAGCAGTGTCAATTCAGGAGTGTTATCTTATACTTTCTACAAGACTCAAATGAGCTGCAAACTGGGTATGTTGTGAAAAAAAAAAATAAATATTTGCCTCTGATTTTTTTGTTGTTGTTGTTGACTCGGGGGAGTTGTATAATTGTCTCGGATGTCATGTCTAAGTTGGCTCAGATGCAGTGTCTCAATGAGCCACATCCAGTGCACGTGTGACTATACAAAAAAGAAGCAGGTGTTTTTATTACTTTTAATTTATTTTGTCTTTTTAGGAGGAAAAAAAAAAACCCCAAAACCGAAACACACACACAAAACCACAAAACCCAGCAAAACTGAGATTTTTTTTTTCTTTTTTTTTTTTTTTTTTAATCCCAGTGAGCTGTGTGGAGGAATGGCAGTGGTTTATATGCAGCCCCTGCGTGCAACTGCCATTCATAAAGCAGCTGGCTCATGTGGAGTGAAAGCCTGCACTCTGCTGTAGAGCCGAAGTTTCTATTACAGAGGAAAAAAGACCTTTGACTATGTAGCCAGCAGACAGGGGTACTTGCAGGTGGAACATGAAGGTAGCTATGTCCTGAATCAAGTTGTCCACTAAGCATGCAGTGGGCCAGATCAGTCCAGCAGCATTTGTGACTTTCATAGGTGAGGATGCTACCAGTGATTCTTGGCTTCTTCACCACTGTTGGGGCAGACAGATCGTAGGCTGCCCCGTGGGTCCTATCGAGGTGCAAAAGGACCTTTCAATACACTTAATGCAGGTGTGTTTGTCCTTACCATAAATGCTGAGTTGAAGGGACATCCCATCCGGTACCTCAGAAAAGTAGCCTAAGTTGGAGACGGGTGATAATAACTGTGTTTACTGGGGCCAAACCAGTATGTGTTTGGACAGAGCATAACCAAACAAGCAATTGTGGGTATAACTGGACCAGTCAAAGAGGTTAGTGTCTTCAGGGAGAGATAATGTGAGCTTTTTTCGCTCACAGTGGTGTGAAGTGAGTGAAGCTGCTGAAGGTTGTACCGGAGCGGACTGGAGTGCTCTTGTGGGCAGCTGGTGAGGCTGCACTGAGAGATTGCTGGGCAACCATGGAGGGCAACACCACCTTAAAGCAGCAGAGCTGCTTCCAGCAGGGTTCTCTGTCATTGTTTCTGCAGCCACCAAGGTGCATCCAGTTTGGGAGGCACCATGGGTTTTATTCCTTGTGTTGCCACAACAAAATTTTTCCTTTTCCAGGATTAATAGGTGAGGATCATGTGCTCAATGTTCATGTAGTCCAACCCACTGAATAATGGCTGAGAATATTTTTCATATGCAGCAAATATCTGACCTATTGGCCGATAGAGAGCAGTTCTGGAGTGCTGGTTCAGGCTGCATAGCTATGTTTTAGTAGACTAGATTATGTCTGGCAATTATTTATGTCAATGGCTTCATAGTGTTGCACCACCTATACGAGATTCCACTTTGTGCTATTCAGTACCAATCATTTTAGGGTCATTTTAGTTGAACGATGAAATACTTCCATAACTATTGAATCACATATGTGCGAATATCAGATTAATTCTCATGAAATCTCTTCTACGATGTTAATGTTATCTTCCCTGTTTTATGCATAAAGACATGTTGGTTCAGGCCCTAGGCTAAAAGACACTTGAAAAATCAAACTTCTGTGTCGAGTCTCTCCTAGTTCTCTGGTTTCAGGACACTGTGATTTTAGAAGTGCAACTATGAGCCTAACCAAAATGAAGTTGGATGTGCAATAACAGAAGTAGAAAATGGTCTACATATTTTGGCAAAAAAACCTTCTCCAAGGTCAAAAAAAGAACCAGTAGCAGAGCCAGGAATAGAACCATTATCTCCCAGGCCTTTTTCTTTTGCTTCTGTCCCAAAAGACACTATGCAAGGTACAATATCCATTTGACAAATTGCACAGTTATGTGATGAATTGCATTTATAATGCACGTTTTATGGCCTCTTTTGGCCACTTCCTACTAATCCATCTTTCCGGGGGTATGTTCTTAACACTCCATAGCTCTCAGTGGCTATTAAACAACAACACAAAAATGTTCTTTTCTCCCAAATGCAGAATTTACCGCAACTTCTTTGGTCTGAAGAAGAGGTCTGGAAATATTCAGGCCTGCCCAAGTGACAGGTTTAAGACCTGATGCCCTTCAGCCGAGGGGGGTAGGAAATACTTTTTGTATGGCAAAAGAGACATGGGAATTTCCCAACTTCTCATTAAAAACATAAATTCATTCTACCCTTGCATGTCTGTAAGTCTGGTGTTTATGCAGAATTCTATGATTTGGTCCTAAATGTAATATGGGCTTTTTTTTGTAAGACTTGTATCCTCTAGCTAAAGCTTTGCCTCTAATTACTCGTGCCAGATCTGTGGCAATCAGCAAGTTACCAATTACTTTTTATTGTCATGAATGTAACATGCACATACGTACACTTGCTGATTTACCAGTAATGTGACTATTTCAGAATATGAAACAGTTATTTATGGTGGTTCTAATTTCTTGAATTTCTTACGGTAAATACATATGTATTGTGATGTAGGATAAAGTGACTGGACTGGGGCTCAAGTTGTTGGGACATATATAGACTTAAGTTAAGAAAGTACCTCTGATAACGGCAGCTGGAGTTGAACAAAAGCCAAGCAAGACTTATAGGTGTCCTTGTTGAAGGTAGGCAAGTAGGGTTGTGGATAAGGGTACAACTTAAATATACGACTCGGTGTTATGTTGGGCTCAAGACTTGTCAAGGTTTCTTAGTCATCTTCATGGTGACAGTTGGATGTTTTGGGACTGTACGTATACTGCTACCAGTAATGCATCATAGTCTTAGAAACACCATTTAACCTTTCTGTCACCTAGATTATATACTTGTGAAACTGATATAAATACACCTACTTCTCAAAGGTCTTGTGAGAATTAATGAATACTGAAGTGCCTTGAAACTCTTGGCCAAAAGTCATTTACAGAGGTACAAAGTAGTATAATTGTCCATGCCTGTAATATTATATATACACTATATAAATGCAAGTGGTTCAAAAATACACTTCGTATAAAAATAAATAAAGATCTTCCAGATACAAATCTGAAAATATTGCTATAAAACTGGATCTTAAGTTCCATGACAGAGGGCATAGATGAAAACACCTTTAATAGAAGTTACTTTTACTGTAAATTAGCATCCTGAATGTACTTAATTTCCAGCAAACCTTGTGACCCCTTTTGCTCTCCATCCTTCTCCCTAGGAGACTGGGAGAAATAAACTTGTTACCACACCAGCTTTATCTTCCCGCCGGTGGCATTTTATATTGTGTTTCAGAAAACATGAACCAGAGGGGGAGAAAAAAAAAGTGTTTATTTTTAAATACGAAACAATATTATTGTTGCATTTCTTGAAATGTGTCCAGAATTCAAACCTGGAGGCAATAGACGTGCAAGAGTGAAATTGGCCCCAGACAGTTAATAAATTCTGAGCAGAGATGCATAAATCAGGGAGGGTATTTTTCAAACTTTTTTTTTTTCCAAAGGGTGGGCATTGGGGAGGGAAATGTCTTTGGAGAATTGTTTTCTATCAGTTCAGAAAATAGAGAAAAGAATTCAGCAATACCCAGTGCTGGTTAGCAGATTGTCATTTTTGGGTTTGATGTTCCTGGGTTTAATTGTCTTTCATGTGAACAATGGCAGGAGCTCTCTAGTGTGCCATGCGAGCATGATAAAAGGGGGCCGTTCTTGCATAGCAATGCCTTTTTTTTATTATTAGCGTAAAAAATTAGCAAGCTGGAAGTCGTTAGAAGGAGTTCCATTGGCATTAATTGTAATGCAGCCTGAATTTGTTTGCAGACCAGTGCGGCAAGACAATAGCAGCAGGGAAAAAAAGCAATATTAATAGCCTTTTACTTATTGTATCATTTCAGTGAGCCTTAATAAGGTGTCTGCTGTCAACTGGAATTTATTAAAATAAAAAAAAAAAGACACGGTAATTGATGTATTGCAGTAAGTATGGATGAGGGCTCAACTTGATTAATGTATGAGTTGGCTTTTTAAGGCATTTTAAAAAGGCTTCTTAACTGGGTCTTAAGAGACTGGCACAAGCCCACTGTAAACTACCTCATTGCAGTTGGAAAACAGCCTGACAGCTGCTGATGTCTCCTGTGGCTTTGCTTTTTTTTCTGATCAGAGAAAACTGAAGTAATATAGTCCTCGTCAATAATTGCAGTGCTTAAAAATCTTATAAAGGGATTTCTATTCTTCCCTCCGGAGATAACTTTTCAAAGGTTAAATTAGTTTTACTTGTGTGTGCTTCAAATATCTTGGCTCCCAATAAGGATCAAGTTTTGTTTTAAATAAACTGCTAGTTTGTGTGTTGCATTGGATTAGCACCTTGCTGAATACCTTCCCTTTCAGTATGAGATGGACACTACAAAGTGTTCGGTTTAAATCTAGCTGGAGTCCCAAAAAAAAGCTTCAAGATATTGACTCGCTTGGCTAGTTTAGTTCAGAGATGGGTACTCTCTTTTTTTGGGGTGGTTGTTGCAGTGGGTTTTTTTCCTCTTGTTTCATATTGGTGAACTTCACTTGGATTTATTAGCTTGCGTGTACCATCTTAGTACTCAACATAACTTCAAGAAGTACTGGTTGAAAGGTTTACATAGAGATCTATGGGAACTAGAGACCTGATACATTTTGATTTCGGCATGCACATGATTTCAAGAAAGTTTGAGCCTAAAACGTTCTATCTATTTCTGTTCTCATGCTGCCAAAATGCCAAAAGATACACGAAAACAACGAGGCCCAGCTGCATGTGAGGTGGCTGTTTTGTGCAGACTATGAGGAAACAGTTTTGTAGGAGTGTGGCTTATTGAACAGTAGTGTTTCTGTAACTACATGTAGGTTTTTGTCTTAACCCACCTGTTTTGTCTGAGGTCAAAACAACAAATATTTGGCACGCAGTATAGAGAAGTCGCTTGTGCTTACCTGGCATTTCAGCTGTATTTACCAGGTAGTCGGTGAGCACATGGAGAAATGCCCTGTGAAGAACAGATGGAGGTGTCACCTATAGAAATAGTTCTGTTAGTCCGGATAAATATATTCTGTATTTTCTATTGGGGTCACCGTGAGCCTAAGGTATGAGGTGAAGCGACAGTGTCTAGTTTTATTAAAAATTTCCAGATTTGTCTCCTAGGATAATAGGTGACTTTCTACTGGCTAGACTAATCAAGGTTCTTCTTTCCATAGCGTTGTCCCCATCAGTGCTGCAAATGTCATCCAAGTCGATATCAAAGTCAAAGGGAGAGAAACAAACTCCTAATTTGTCGCAGTACCATGTTGTCCTTCCTGATAGCTCCAGGCCTTTCCCAGAGGAAGTGCTCATGCTTCATTAGGGATGTAAGCTTTATTAGTATAGACGTCATAAGGTTCAAGTGTTAGGAAAAGCCTCTGCTCTCTAACAAAGGCCATGGCCTCGGATAATGGAACTGTTCTCCTTACTGAAGGTTGTAAGTCAGTGTGGATGATGTTCTAGCCTTCTCCTTGTTTGTGTTTGGTTGTTGTTTGGGGTTTTTTTGGTGTTTTGTTTTTGGTTTGTTTTTTTTTTTAAACATCCTGATCCTGCTGGTAATCTTGTGTGTGATGTGATTCTCCCTCTCTGAAGGCTGAAAAGGAGGATTTGAGCACTCTGTTTTCACTACGTTCCTTCTGCATTGGTTCCAGACGCTTACCAGCGAAAAAGCCTCGTTGAAGCCATTTCAGAAATCTGTGTATGATGTATCATCAATTTATCCACAGACTGCCATATGTGAATAAGACTTCCTTTAAGATTTCTTCTTCAGGTTTCAGATACCAAAAGTGCAGCCCCACAGTGTGCATACTTGTGAGACTTTTATCCCCTTCTGGCAGGCTTGCTATTAAACGGAATTGTTGCATAGCTCTAAATATGAGTTTCAGCTGCTTCTAGCATTAGAACTTTCACTTCTTTCTATGCAGGCTACCTTCTGCGTGAGAGATACAGCCAAGGGGTGATTTTTCTGGGAACTTTCTTTTTCTGTCACCTTTATCCAACAATGCTTCCTTCTCCAGTAGCTGTTAGGTAAAACCTTTTTTTCTCCTATTCCTTGCCATGAAGTGACAGGAAACTTGAGTGCACTGATAGTGATACAGCATTGCATTGATTGCAGCTCCCTCCCCTTCTTCAGCCCATTGGCCACCTGGGCTTTCCAGTTCCAAGCAACACTCTACTGGCTCTGATATGCCATTGAGAATAATATTTAAATATAGACATCTTAGATATTTACTTTTCTAGTTACACTACTGTGGCAGATGCTGCAGTGATCCAGCACTAATATCTCTGCGATCTATGCAAAAAAACCCATGCTGTCCCAATGGTTTCTTCATTTAGCCTAACTCACAGTTTACATAATAATTCACTTCAAGGTCTGATTCACCTCGAGTCATTTTCTCCTTCTCATTCCCTTCTCTCCTTCATTTTTAGGCATGGGCTCTCTGAAATCTGTTCCTGAATATACCCAAAGGTTGCAAGCATTTGAAAGCTAAGTGTGGATTCTGATCAAAATTTTACAAATGGTTTCCATTTATTAAGGAGTCAGATTGAAGACCATTAATAAAATGGAAACTCTGCAGCTTAATCTAACCTTGATATATTTCCAGCCTAATGCATCTGCTTATAGCCCTGTCACCGCTGGATCTGAGCACCAAGAGCATTGTTGAATACATTTTCATACCTTTACATTTTATTTTTTTTTTCCCCTTTCCCGAGTTAGACCAATTTTCAACTGTTCCAGGCATCTTTCTGTCCCTGACTTTGGTTAGGATTAGAAGAGCCATGCCAGCCTTTATTTGGTACCTTGTTTGCTGCTAGATGTACAATTTGTTTAGTAGAAGACGAGTGATGCAGTTGGGGACAACTTGTGGCAGATTTTGGAGACAATGAAACTGGGTGCTATGCAAGGTTAATTATCTGCAAGGAGTGTTAGGCCTGACAAGCAACCCTATAGCACAACCATATCCAAGTAATAAGTAATGATGGTGACCATGCAGAAGTCTGCAGGCCTGACTCAAGCTTTCACTTTCACAGAATTCAGGTTACCCACTACGTTTGGCTCTGTTGAAACTTCTGCTTTAGTATGAACTTTATGCGGACCTTGTGTGCACCAGCAACTTTTCTTCCTCCCAGCCCAAAAATTCAGTTTCCCCAATTGATGTACGGGGGTAACCTCACCTGCTTAGGTTGCAGGTATGCTACAGATCTGACTGAATGGATTTATCACTGAATTGTGGATTATCCCGGAGTGGTAACTACCGCACAACTATGAAATATTATTAGTTGATATAATAGTTGTGATTAGAAAGGGGAGTTGCAGGTTGTACAAGTAGGTTTTTCTCTGGAAGTTCAAAACATGGTGCTTTCAGCTCTTGATGAGACTGAACCTGACCCTAGCAAATGGAATAAAAAATTGACTTTGCAACACTGATCAAAAATTTGGGGGTGATCATGAATGTGCTTGCACTTGCAATTTCAAGGTTTCCTCTCTTGTCCGGGTGCTGTTAAAAAGCCTTGTGCAAAGTCCTTTCAGGGCACTGATCAGAGCATGAATCTCAGATTCCCTTTTCTGAAAGCGGCCTCTAGTTATTACATGAGTAAAAATACAGACGATCTCTGCCAGACATACACGGAGACTAGGTGTCTGTGCTGACACGTCAATACAAAGAACTGTTATCACAGGAAAATTTCTCCTTCTAAACCTGGGCTTAAACTAATATGAACAGACATACAAAGGCCCCGGTGGGTGACCTTTGTTCACACGAGAATATGTCTGCTCAGGGATTTCTTAGTTCATGTTAATTGATTGCCTGATGGGATTGATTAACTAATTGATTTACTGTGGTTTGTGGTTTAACACAAGGATTGGCCTAGGGTATATTTCAATAGTTTTTGACGTGGTAGAGAAAGTGGGGAAAAGCTGGCACTAGCGGTGATAGCCTTTTTGAGGACGACTCCAGTATCTTCTACCAGATGAGTCCCATTGCTGAGGGTGTTAGTGCTTAGCCTGAGCAATGCTTTGTAGGCTGGGTTAGAGCTAAGTTAGAGGAGTGAATTTACAGCATCTTTGTTAATCCATACTAATTTCGTCTAAGCCCACTTCAAGTGCACATTAACTGTGTCGGTGTGTGAGGTATCCATCTTCTCTCTTACCCTCTTGCCGGCAAAGGGAGAGGGACTACTGGCAGGGTCTGTGCTCATAATCGTTGTCCCTTCCCTCTTTCTGCAGGAGTGGGCTCCTAATCATTGTTCTCTGTGTTCCTCTACTCCCCCCCTTCATCATTGTGCCAATGTACTTGAGCAGTTCTTACCGTGGAGGTGCAGAGACAGGCACACCCTCATAGGAGACCAGCCTTGCAGCAAGGAGTAACCCCCCATGTTGTGATTCACACATGTCTCTGCTTGTTGGTGGAAAGTGCCATTTCGTGTGAGATACCAGAACCAAAATTCCAATTGATACGACAGTTTGGAAAGTCTGGTCTAAATGCCTGGTGGGTGTAGCGGAGATGGCTTATATGAACTTGTTTCAAAGAAATCATGCTGTAGACCTACAGTGGGGGCGCAATAGACTTTCTGTTCGCGCTCTTGGGTATTTCTTGGTACTTAGGAGACTAAAAAAAAAAAATATATATATATTTCCTACTAACCTGTTTTGAAAGTAGTCTTCCCATATCAAAGCATGTTTACAAAGCAGATTGCATTTGATAGCAGTAACTAAAATGCAGTAAGAAGCAGCCTTTTGATCTGTTGCAAATAAACGCTTTTGCAGATAAATACATTACAAGTGTATTTTTGTTCATTTGCTATCAAATTTAATAACAACCAGTGGAATTGAGTTCAACCAAAATGGTTTCATATCAGACTTTGAATACATACTTTTAAATATTAAAAGATAATGATTTGTATGGCATTGTTATATAATGCATTTCTCGTCTTCTCTTGTGTGCATGTGACGAATTCCAGTCGATAAGCCCGGGACCCTGGAGTCAGTTGTCTGGCTAGTTATTAAGATTAAGATAAGTACTGAGAAGGGAAAGATACAGCGCATTGTACTGCCCTGCTGGGACTGGGCCACCTCGGATTCCAAGTGTAAACAATGCATTAGTTCTCCCTGGCTTATTTCAAACCCAAGGTGTACACTGTAAATATTTGGGAAATATGATGGAAAGAGTGTGGAAAGACTTTTTTATTTTTTATCCATTAAATATGATTACTAAAAAGTTAACCTTAACCCCCCGTCCCCCCCGTCCCCTGTCCTCGGATCCCCAATCATTACTCCTCTGTAAAAATCTAAGATCAGTTTCTGTTAATTACTTATGAAAAATAACATTTTTTTCGCCTTACTCAAGCCATAAAAAAGCAGACAGGCATTTGGACGGCGTTATCACTAGGCACTTCATGCTCAATGTGCCACAACAACAACAACATCGTTAACGCTCGCACAGCAAAGCTCAATTAGGGGTTTAGGGGGGGAGGAAAGGCGGGGGGGTGGAAATATGACTGGAAGGCCTGAACTACAGAATACTGAAGCTAAGGGAAAGTCTCCTTATGACTTCAGTAAACTTTGGATGGGGTCCAAAATGAAAGTTAGTGAGGTCAGTGCTTTCTGAGCATGTTGGAGCTGTTATTGCTGGTATCTCCGCAGTGGAGCCGTAAGGGCATCACACAGGCTGCCTTTGCCAAAGGGGGAGAGGAGAGAAAGCTTTCTGTTATTCCAAAATATTCCCGAGGTGTTAAAAAACGATAAATATTTCCCGAAGTTCAGTTGTTGATTCTCGCTCAAGGTAATAAACGTGTGCTTTGCTACAAATTGGTCGTGGAGGCTTTCAAGACGGCGAAGTTTGACTTGTCTGCGGGATCGCTGGAGGAGTGATAGAAAGCAGCAATTTAGAAAGTGTATTGAAGCTGCGTGCTGTGCAGCGTAGACCATGATGTGGCAATTAATTTTTGTTAATGAATTTAAAACTAGATATATGGAAATGGTTATATAAAATGTATACACTGCTAAACAGCTAACTAGTCCTTGGGGCTTGCGTTTTCATTATCTGTATGTAAATTATTTCAACAAGCATGATCTAATGAGTCAAAAGCTGCTCTGAAATTTGAATTCAGATTTGCAAGATGCTTTTTGAAAATCCTCGTGCCCCGCTTCATCAAATGGCCCTTACAATGAACCTATGTCTATCCTCTGATTAATCACCTTTTATGAGGTGATAGTTTGTAGATTTTATCGTGTTTCAGAAGGATCATTTCTAAACTCGAGGAATATCCTGCATTAGTGAGGATGGAAAATTAAGGAACGTTGAAAACCGTTCAAGAGAAACAAGGAGCACAGATGAATGGTCCCCAGTGACCCCTCCTAAATCTTAATGTTTCTGATGTGGTAGGAAATAAACAAAAATAAAATAAAATAAAAGAAAGAAAACAGTTAACTATAAAAGACTGTCTGACCACGCAGACTGCTTTTTCCTGAGCATCAGAAAGTTCTGTTACTGAATTAGAAGCTGTCTCTTTCCTTCATATGCCAGTTAAATCATTGTGCTTCCTTAGCTCCCCTAAGGTATACGCTACGATTTCCTCTTAACCAGCAATGAAGATAAATAGCTGCTGTATCTTTGCTGTTTACAGTTATCTTAAGCAAAACTGAAATTAAAGCAGAATCACTGCAGCATCACAGTTTCTTGTGGAATCCTGAATATAGGACAAAAAGTTGGAATACCTCAGAAAGGATATATAGTATATGAAATATAAAGTGTCTGTGGGTGTCTACTTGCATGCATATTTATAAATCCAATTGCTAATAGACCTCAAAAAATTGAGTAATTAAAATTATATCTAAGCTTGGCGTGTTGTAACCAAGTAAATGAAATGTACGGAGTGGACTGGAATATTTGGAATACCACGCTCTCTTTCCCACCCCTTTTTTCACAGCGTGAGCATTATATCATGGTTGTGTACATTCCAGTTAGCTGCAAGTGAGAAATCACTGCCGAGGTCGCTGAAATGTCAGTGCCACATACGCTGAGGACAAAAATGGATGGAATTCCTTGTTATAACTGTAATTATCAAAACTCATATGATAGAAGAGGAAAATGTGCGTCCTATATGCTGCGTACTGCAGTCTAACGAGATGGTGGCTGGCTGCACAGCCCTACAAACAAACCTGTGCCATAACCTATTTTAGATTTTTAAACACTTCGTGTGCTGGGAGAGTAAGTTTAGTCTCTGGCACATTCGTATGGCTTTATGCTGTATATTCACTGAATATTCTTGAGACCAGCTGCGTGTTTTTAAAGCTCTTTAGCTGAACCCTGTATGGTCCAAAATACTCAGGTAGTTAGCATTCCTGCCAATGTGATATGATTGAGACCTTTACTTGAACTGACCTCAGAAGGAATAGAAGACTAATTGAGGCAGCCCTAGTTCTAGCTCTCTAGAGGTGTAAAACACTGCAAATGGTATCTGGTGCATGCATAAAAAGGTTTACATAGTGGAAGAGGGATGTGGGAAGGAAAAGAAAGACTTTTCTTTCTCCATCTCTCAGAAGCCTTCTCCCCCCTCTCCCCAAAGCTTCCAAGAAAAAATAATTTTATCCCTATCTTAATGTCATTGCATGGTAAAATAACAAGCAAAAAAAAACAAAAAAAAGAAGAAATGCACCCAAACAGTGCAGAAGGTAAAATTAGGACAGTACTTGGATGCCTCAGGGCTGTAATTAAAGGTATCTAGATAAAAAGAGATATTCTGCCTCAGATTTATGCTGGGGGTGGGGGGGAGAGAGAGAGACTGAAAGTGAAACACAGCAAAAGAAATTCGTAGTTCCAATGTATTCAACTCGCCCATCAGAAGAAATGGCATTAATTCAGGTACCCAATTACTGTAATGTGGTTCAGAGCACCTCAATAGGTGTTTCAATCTCAAGCCAGGACTAACATTTGTAATCCTTTAAATGCACTTAAGAAATTGATGTTACAGCCCCCCAATCTGTTAGGGGCCTTGCTTCCTGGCTGATTGCAAAGTATCCCACCATTAATTGGATCATCAGAATGTGATCCGCGTTCTGGTCCCCAGATTATGTAAGACTGACTTTGCTCTGACGCGCTGAACCAGAGGCTTCTTTTGCTGGGTATTTTGACCCTTAATGTAGATAAGTGGTATTTTTCATCAATCTTAGCTTGCATTAAAAAAGGGAAATGTCAATTCAATGTGGGGCGTTTAACTTAATTCAACATCTTTTAATTTAATACCTTGGAAAAGTTAGTCTGTCTCCGACCTGCCGGAGACTTCTGCTGATGGAATGGTTTGCGGAGCAGGGCTGGAGGCACGTCGTTCTCGCTCTGTAACACAGTCAGGTTCCAAAAGTCTCTTCATGCTTCATCCCTGTATGAAAGGGGAAGACAGGAAGAAGCCCCAAACGGCCCCCTGACTATGCCTTGCCTTATTGGTAATGAGTTTCCTCAGCTCCTTTGAACTGTTCCCTAACAACTGCTCTACGTGCCTGATGGAAAAGAGACAAAAAAATTACTTCAGTGTTTACTGCCCTGTTTTCATCTTGGGCTTTGGGTTTTCTTGGTGTTTGGTGGGGGTTTTTTTTTGTTTGTTTGTTTTGGGGTTTCTTTGGTGAATCAGCGTGCTTTGATTAATCCATTCAATGTTCCTAACGTGTTTTGGTGCTACAAAACCAACTGGTTTGGAAATCCTCTGCATGGACTAAACCTAAAATCCTGTTGAAAATAGGGGACCTTCTTTCTGGCAGAAGGCAGCGTTATCTCACAAAAACTTTAACCGGAATAGGTACAGGACATGTCATAACACCTTTTTTGTTTGTTTGTTTTTTCTTTTCCTTTTTGTTGTACTGCATCATAAAAGCTTAAAAGCTCTACTAGAGCTTTTTTTCCTGATACTGAATGTTTGTCCCAGTGGTACAGAGAGAAGTTCAAAGGCGACTGCAACAAAGAAATTTTTTTTTTTTTTTTCAACTAAAATAGTAAGATTCCCAGTTTTCTTCTGTTGCAACAAGCATCAGATTCATTTGAGTCTTATTGTGGCTTTGGGAGAACCATTGTATGATATGGTATCTCCTGGCCTCACAGTTGTTAGGAGTGAAGATGATGAGGTGAAGAGCACAATGGTAGGTTTCATGACTGAGGCTTGATGTTTCTACTGGAACTGATGCTTAATAATCCTGGGTGTGGCAATGATTTTGGTAAAGTTAGTACCTGCTACCTACATATACATCAAAAATCACAGGCAGAATCTGACTTTTTTCAGAGAAAGCACAGGCTCTTTTCACCCTTGTCAAGCAGGTAGAAGCTCATAGAAATTATTTTGAAGCTGCAATTGGCTGACTTAGGTCTCCTTTTTTTTGTTTTCTGCCAAAACTTCAGTGTTGCTTTTCCAATTCTTCCTGCTCTTTTGCAAGTCATTCAAAAATAGTGCCGTACTGTGGGCAAGGAGAACTGACAAGGCACAGCAATGGTGAGGGAGTGGTTGGACTTCTTTCACTGCAGTCTTCTAGTGGAGACGGCTTTTGAGAGGTCTTTAGAACATTTCAGGTTGAGGAAAAATAAGGTTTGGAGGTGGTATCTTTCTGTTTCACGAGAAATGTACAATCCCAAGGAGAATTGGACTGAAGAGCGTGGTTCTTGCACTTCTCCCAACTCTCCTACTGGTCAGGACTAATCCAAAGTCTGCCATGTAGGAAAAAAAGGTCAAAACTTTGAGGCAGGGAGTTTAAATAGGAGATTCAGGACAGTCTCATTAGACATCTCATCCATACTGTTTTTGCAGTCTCTTAGGGTGACACCCTGGAAACTTTCTCAGTATGTCAGAGAACGTAGTTGCCCCCCTCTTTGATCCACACTAATTAGGTTTTGTAGATTAGCAGAATACCCAGGTTAGCCTTCTCTCTGGATTTACAGGGACAATAAACACAGACGTACAAAAAGGCTTTTGGTGGGAGGTATTTTTGTGATCTTGAACACAGATAGAAAGAGAACTGGTCAGGTGTTTGGAGAGGACTGTTTATTAACAATTAACTGTGCCCTGAGCAGGAGGGGGCAGTTTCTGGTGTTGGGTTGGGGGTNTGAACTGTTCCCTAACAACTGCTCTACGTGCCTGATGGAAAAGAGACAAAAAAATTACTTCAGTGTTTACTGCCCTGTTTTCATCTTGGGCTTTGGGTTTTCTTGGTGTTTGGTGGGGGTTTTTTTTTGTTTGTTTGTTTTGGGGTTTCTTTGGTGAATCAGCGTGCTTTGATTAATCCATTCAATGTTCCTAACGTGTTTTGGTGCTACAAAACCAACTGGTTTGGAAATCCTCTGCATGGACTAAACCTAAAATCCTGTTGAAAATAGGGGACCTTCTTTCTGGCAGAAGGCAGCGTTATCTCACAAAAACTTTAACCGGAATAGGTACAGGACATGTCATAACACCTTTTTTGTTTGTTTGTTTTTTCTTTTCCTTTTTGTTGTACTGCATCATAAAAGCTTAAAAGCTCTACTAGAGCTTTTTTTCCTGATACTGAATGTTTGTCCCAGTGGTACAGAGAGAAGTTCAAAGGCGACTGCAACAAAGAAATTTTTTTTTTTTTTTTCAACTAAAATAGTAAGATTCCCAGTTTTCTTCTGTTGCAACAAGCATCAGATTCATTTGAGTCTTATTGTGGCTTTGGGAGAACCATTGTATGATATGGTATCTCCTGGCCTCACAGTTGTTAGGAGTGAAGATGATGAGGTGAAGAGCACAATGGTAGGTTTCATGACTGAGGCTTGATGTTTCTACTGGAACTGATGCTTAATAATCCTGGGTGTGGCAATGATTTTGGTAAAGTTAGTACCTGCTACCTACATATACATCAAAAATCACAGGCAGAATCTGACTTTTTTCAGAGAAAGCACAGGCTCTTTTCACCCTTGTCAAGCAGGTAGAAGCTCATAGAAATTATTTTGAAGCTGCAATTGGCTGACTTAGGTCTCCTTTTTTTTGTTTTCTGCCAAAACTTCAGTGTTGCTTTTCCAATTCTTCCTGCTCTTTTGCAAGTCATTCAAAAATAGTGCCGTACTGTGGGCAAGGAGAACTGACAAGGCACAGCAATGGTGAGGGAGTGGTTGGACTTCTTTCACTGCAGTCTTCTAGTGGAGACGGCTTTTGAGAGGTCTTTAGAACATTTCAGGTTGAGGAAAAATAAGGTTTGGAGGTGGTATCTTTCTGTTTCACGAGAAATGTACAATCCCAAGGAGAATTGGACTGAAGAGCGTGGTTCTTGCACTTCTCCCAACTCTCCTACTGGTCAGGACTAATCCAAAGTCTGCCATGTAGGAAAAAAAGGTCAAAACTTTGAGGCAGGGAGTTTAAATAGGAGATTCAGGACAGTCTCATTAGACATCTCATCCATACTGTTTTTGCAGTCTCTTAGGGTGACACCCTGGAAACTTTCTCAGTATGTCAGAGAACGTAGTTGCCCCCCTCTTTGATCCACACTAATTAGGTTTTGTAGATTAGCAGAATACCCAGGTTAGCCTTCTCTCTGGATTTACAGGGACAATAAACACAGACGTACAAAAAGGCTTTTGGTGGGAGGTATTTTTGTGATCTTGAACACAGATAGAAAGAGAACTGGTCAGGTGTTTGGAGAGGACTGTTTATTAACAATTAACTGTGCCCTGAGCAGGAGGGGGCAGTTTCTGGTGTTGGGTTGGGGGTTTGGGTCCATGTGAATTCCTGTTACTCATGCAAGGCATGTTGCTTATACCTAAGTGCCTGACCTTGCTTTTTTTTTTTTTTCTCCTCTTCCGACCCTCCCCCCCCCCGCTTCTTTCTTCCTGATATGAATTGAATAGGGAGGTAGATATATACAGTTCTGGTCAGCCTAATTGGCGCTAGAGGTGATATGGTGCTACACTAGGACAGAATAACCTTTAGGTTTAGGCACCTGGCAGGAACACAAAAAACATGCTTTCAATTCCCAGCAGTTCTCTGACCGGTCTCTTTAAATTGCAGTAGGTATTGGTCATGGTGGTCTTCTCTCTTTGCACTTGTACAGCTCCTGGCGCAGGAGGATCTCACCTGGAACAACAGATACGACTGAACTGTAAATAAGAGCCCTGGCTAGAGATTCCTATAAGCAGGCGGCCAGCTTTCAAAAATATGATACTTTTCTACCAAGCATGTTTCATGTTACAGTGTTTGAATCCTTATGTTCTCCTTGAAATTGCCCCCATGGATGAAGAATGTGAGTTTGTGCTGTAACGTTACAGACTTGCTGTACTAACATGCGAAGAGAAGTCCAAAGATGTATGCTTATATATTAACCATGAGGGAATTACACCAGCTTAAGCTTAAATATTTTAACAGGCAATGTTGAAGGAAGCTCATTTGGCCATGTTCAGGCCTGGTATAAACAGAATCACCTTTCCTGAAGTGACTGAAGCTGTATCTACTTCAGCCAGACCGAAGTTTAGCTTGGAGACTTCCAGACAAGTACTAGTCTCGCAACTCAGCTCATTCAACACAATACAAAGCTCTTTTATGAAAAGAGAAATATAAAGCAACATAGGTAAGCTTATAATTGTTTTGGCCACAGAACAGACATATTGTTTCTTCCTGCTTGGAAGGGCCTAACCTTCTTTAGGGAGGGTAGGATCTGTGATATCTCCGGTACTGATAGCATTCCTACAGCGACTGCGTTTTCCAGCAAGCTTTGTACTAACGTAGGATGCTTCTGAGTTATTCCACTGTACAGAGGGGAAAGGAAACCTTTTGTAGCTTGTGGCTGTGCCTCCCTGGGCAATTGATTTTAAACACAGACAGTGTATCTCAGGGTGTTCTGCTGTATGGAGTTGCCCTGGAAGTGCGTCACTTCCAATCTGTTTAATTAGAGTGTTGGGTGACACTTCTCTGCTGCTTTATCCCCGGATAGAAAGCTGATCTACGTTTTAGGTTTAAGTACACTACAAGGTTGGAAAGTAAAGTTGAGTTTGCAGGGAAGCAGATATATTGGCTTCCCATGTTTTGAAGACAAATGGAGTCTCATCCATCGTTGCTACACCAGTATGCCGGTGCTGTTTCAGGCTGCTTTGGGTTAGGATTTCAGTTTGCCCTTCCTTCCTAATGGGGTCCCTTGGTGGAGAATGCCATCCAAGCGCAGGATGGATGAGATGCCCTAAGGACCTGCATCAGGCTTGCCTTTTAAGCAGTGCCTTGCTGAACTGTGAACTGGGCTTTTCTTGAAGGGCTGCGTAAGGATGTGAATTCAACTTTGAGACAAAAAAAAGGGAACAAACGCCACATGCAGCAGCATACGTCAGCCTGAAAGCACACAGTATTCGGTGGCGGTATTAACATGCATCTAAAATGATTTTCTTGTGGCATCTTCAGTATTTCCCCGGGGCTCCTTCCTTTGTTCTAACTCCCTGTGGGAAGGGGCAGAGAAAAATGGCTGGTGTGTTTGCTTCGGCCACTGTCAGCGATAGGCTCGCAGCAGAATTAATTCTGTCCTCTCTAATGACCGTCAGTTACCTCATTGCCAGGGAAATGGCCCCCTCCGTCTGCAGGACCATAGCAACTAAGTTTTGTTACGCAGGACAACCCGCTTCTGTCCCGCAGGCTGCCCGCCGAGGCTGGGGCGTCTCCGCTTGCCTCTCTTCGGTAACGCGTACCCCTCCCAGGGCAGGCCATGTACCTCCACACCTTGCGTGTCCGCTGCTTGGCATGTTACCCTCTCTGTTTTTCCCCTGAAAAGCAAATCCTGTGTTTCCTTCACATCGTGGGGGTGGGGAAAAATATTTAAAAGAAGCAGGCAGGATGAGACAAACCCACGCACTGTCTCCATCGGGATTGTAGCCTCGCCTGGGCTTCTTGGTTCTCTGGGCATTTGCAAGACCGTGTATAAATGCAAGATATGTATAAATACTGAAAGGCACTAGTATCGGGGATGCATTCTTTTTGGGAGTTAGGCTGCTTGAACTCACGAGTCCGCCTCTCACACAGGCCCAACTGCAGAAAATGCAAATACTTTTCAAGGCAACATGGATTAATTCAGCAGATTCAGACCATCCTACACAGCGGTGCAAACCAAACGCCCTGCTTCTATTTCCCAAACTTGCCCTCACTATAAACTTTATCTGTGCAAACAGTTGTGTGCTGTTGCTAAAAATGTAGGACAAAAGCATCCTATAAGGGAGCACCAGCCAGCATATTTTGATATGGTGTGAGTGATAGCTCACACGTACTAGGGTGTGAGGCCAAGCAAGTGTCTTTTAAGTTGTTGATTTGGGTTTCAGTGTTGAGCCCAGCTGTTCCATGAAACACTGGGTGCAGTACAGTAATTTAGATCGTAATGGTCTCGTATAAGGAGGTAGAGCCACAGGTGAGCTACTTCTGAATGATGACAAGGGTGTGAACACTCTCCCTGCCTTTGTCTTTCCCCTCCCAGTCTCTTATTCTCATATATATATATATATATATTCTTTTTTCCTCCCATCACCTCTTTGCAACACAGGAAGACACATTGCAGTGTGACTCCAACGAGCCTGCTGTGCACCGTTTAATCTGGTTCTCATGTTTGATTTTAATGTCTTTTTTTCACCTTGCCCACCCTAAGAAACCCATACTGCCTCAAGTAGCTTTGAATGTATCAGTAAGTATATGTTGTAGAGTGAAAAGTGAAATGGAGAATGTGTCTTCACGCAAGATTTGGAAGTGGTAGGAAATGACCTCTTGCACTTCTTTTGCTTTTTAGATCTTTAAGCCCTAAGCCACCCTAAATCTACTGTCCCTATAAAAAGCTGCATTTTAAAAGGCTTTAGGAGGCTTGCTGACCTTGCAACCTACTTTGTAAGGAGTCTGTACCCACAGCTATTAAACAAAATTAATTTCAGCACTTTTAAATTGTTAATCTTGCAAAAGACAACTTGCTTGCTCTCCAGTGATCCCACAGGTCGTCATTCTGTGAGCTGCAAACCATCACCAGGGTTCATGGCTCTGAACATCATCAGTCTGCTTTTGGTCTCCCAAATGCCTTGCAAAATTAATTCCTCTGCCCTCCACTTCTAATCCCCAGCAGCTCTTTGAGATCTGGGCACTTGGTGAGCTCTGTGTGCGTAGGAGCGAGTCACCACCAGCCACACCACAGATCATTCTTGTTTTAAGGTTACGCTATCCTAAATCAGTGCTTCCGATCCTCAGCTCGTGGTAATGAACTTTGGGCAGCAGAACATGAATTCAGGTAGGAAATGACAGTTTTAGTCTTCAGAGTGTTAGGGTTTCTATTGCAAGGGCTGCGTCTCTTGTAAGTTAAGTTTCTCCATACCCATGGGCAGATGCTTTACCAGGTACTAATTTATTTTGAATCTTCTTAAGTGTATTTTTTCTCCCTCTCCACGGAACTTGGAAATGTTGCCTTTTTTCCTCCAGGTAGCGATATGTGTGAATGCACTGGGGGTGGGGGGAGAAAGTGTGTGCTGTATCTGGTGTTATCATGCCTGGTTCTCCCTGCTCCTTCCACCTCTTTTGTCTCTGCCACTCAAGCCAATTTCAGCCATCCGCCGACTCTCATTTGGGATAATAGCCTCTCTTTTTACTGTTGTCTTGTCATGTTTGATTCGGCAGCACAAGGGTTTTAAATTAGCCAAACCGTTTGCATGCTGGGCTTACTCCGCTGCCACTACCAGTTGTAGAGCCACTAAACCACTTGATGCTGAAATTGATGATTGCTCGGAAGGAATAAGAAATTGTTGGTGGCTACCGGGAAGATTCATTCACGCCGAGCCCCTTTTAAGAAACCTGGGGGGGAGGGAGAGAGAGATTTCCTTCATTTTCCTGCTGCCTGGCTGGTGGTTGCATTGTGCTTGTGCCAGGTTCCTGCTGAGTGATTACAGCCTTGCTAGGCTGCATAGTTCCTGTGATTTCAACATAAAAACAGAAGATGAAAAATACAGAGGGAAAGGAGTGGGGATGGGGGGGGGGGGGGGGGAGGTAAAGCTCCAAAGAACTGCACTTCAATTCAGTAACATAGAATTGTGATGTTTTAACTCGCTGCCCACTTTTTTTTTTTTTTAAATCTAATTTATTCCCCCTGGCTAGAGGCTTAATTGTCAGAAGTTTTACCCAGTAGAAGACTCTCTGTATCGGCCTGCCTGAGTTGGTGATGCTAAACTACAGCTGGGCTCTAGGCAGTTTTTAATATTCTCTGGATTAAAAATGACCCATTATTAATGGGATCTGGGATCACCAAGGAACTACAAAACCCCTAATGATAGCCCCACATCCTCCCCAAAATGCCTTTGACTTGTTTATATTACTGTTTAAAGATACAGAGGGCCAGCATTTATAAAGGATAAGAAGATGGCAGTGCTCGAGAAAACTGTACAAAGAGAAAACAAATGAAGCCATAGAATTAAATGTGAATGGCTGGGGTTGTACAAGGGATAGAGCTATATTTCAGAACTGTATACAATCTCATATGCAAAGTGAGAGAGGCATCTTTTATTTCCATTGAGTGGTTTTGGTTTCTTTTTTAAGAAAGTGTGCTTTGGCTATTTTTGTTTTGTTGTTGTTTTGGTTTGGTTTTTAACATTCTAGCGCTAGCTTCTGTGTTATGGTGATGCTAGGTAGTGAAATGGTCAGAAAGGGTCAGTAAGACCCTTTACAGGGCCTTAGTGTACAGTGGCTCAGGATTTCCAAGTCCAAAGACAAACACTATCTAACAGAAAACAGTAGCAACTGTGATTTAAAAACAACACAACCCAACAAACCAACCCAAACCCTCTAATAGACATATATGCAATTTCCCAGACAGTTAGAAGCATAGCTTCAGAGATATAATTCATTATACAGTGTCGCAAATAAGACCCTAAATATAACACAGGTGGTAATATGATTGCATGGCATCAAAGCCAAGATGTTCTCATTTCATCTAATATTGCGAATATTATTATTAGTAATATTCTAGCACTTTTTTCCTGATTACTAAGCCACATGTTCTTTTGCATAAGACGTCCTTTTCCTGTTAAAAAAAAAAAAAAAAATCTTGTAAATTTGAAGGTGTTGGCATCCAACTTTATTTCTCTCTTGTATGTAATAAATCGTTAAGAAATCATGTGAATGACTAAAGCTCTAAAAATACAAATCTAAGTAAGAGGCCGAATCTCTGGGGCCCAGCAGTGGCGTGCTGCTGTGCAAGTCTAGCTCTAAGGGCTTCCGTCTGTGCCAATTAACAGTAGATTGGAAAGCCAGGCGACCATGATGGGTTTAGTCCTGTTATCTGTCTCTAACCACTGCACTGTTCAGAATTGCTGATTTCTCTGCAAAATCATGACAGATGTATTACAGGAAAATGTATTGGTCGAGTAGCTAGTGAGAGAGTTAATGCCAAGGATAATAAGTAGCTAAGGCTATGTCCTCCAGCAGACTTTGATGTGGTTTGATAATATATGGGATGGGTCAATCTGCCCTATTAGCAAATGTAGCCAGTTTATGCTCTACATACAAACTAGAGATTTGATAAAGCACTAAATTAGTTTTCACAAGGTATTAGATGTTAGATACTTAATGGGATCATCATGCTTTTGCTACACTTGGTTAAGATGTATTCTGTAACAGAAGCATGCGGCAGCATGACATTTCACCAGGAAAGGAAGCGTGTCTTGTGACTGAATCACGAGTCTGGGAATTATAACGTCCAGGCATCGCTTGGCTTCCGAATTACCATCTGTCTGCCTTACGAGAGAGGTTTCTCTTTTCACATCTGCAGAATGGGACACTGTCCTTCTCTTTTTCTCTTTGCTTCCTTGCGAAGCTTAAGCCACCAATGCTTGTAAAGCGTTTTGGGGTTTTTTTTAATCCTTGGATGCAAAGGGTACAAATACGCATAATTCTGTGAAGCTTCAGTTGCACAATACTGTCCCATTCAGTAGGTGCTGGGAAATTCCCTAGACTTGACAGCAGAGGATTTTTCGGATTCAAGCAAATTTGAATAATAAACCTCAATAGAGGAGAAGCTCAGGGTTTTGATGTAGTGCTCCACCACCACGCTCGGTATTCACTCTGTGTGCCAGAGTTTAACTAATATTTAAAAGGTGAAGTAAAACCAGGTGTTCGGTGAAGCTAGTAACCTTTTTGTACAGCCAAAAATCGGTATGTCACATGGGGACAACATCCCTGTCTTCACACACTTGCGCCCATTCCACCAGTGAGGAACACGGGGGGAGAAGGCGACCTTCCCAGGGCCGCAGGGCAAGTCAGTCTCCAAAGTGGGTCCTCGGTTTGAGCATCCCCCCTTATCTGGGCTGACGTTCAGCCCACTAAAGCAGGCTGCTGCTTTGGTTAGCTGGCAACACTTTTGTAAGCTTGTTTCTTCGCTATCAAAGAAAAGGCTGTAAAATAATTCTTTCTTTTTTTTTTTTTAAGTTCTGTGGTTTTTGTTTTGTTATATAAAAATCTAAACGCGCTGACAGCAGTGTATGCCCACAGCTACCTTCAGAAAACTGTGCTTCAAAACCCATTAAGTGTTTTGTATTTATCACATGAATCTAATTTTTGCTAATGTAATTTTTCCCTGTGTTTACAGATACTGTTCTTAATTACATCTGAAGTGCATCGCTTTATTTTCCCTAACACCTTACTACTTATGCAAGTAGCCAGTCCTGAGCGGCCGCGGCCAGGCTTTGCACTTCTCCTAGCACTAGGGAGACATTCCCACCTTTTTGTGAAATGCAGCGAGAGTGTCACATATAAAATGATCCTGTTTGAAAGGATAGGAGCCGCATCCCAATATAGATCACAGTGGAAAATGACTCAAAATTACATGACAGCTTCTCCCCCGTTTACCCCCCCCTCCTTCCCTTTCTCAGCCTGTTTCCCAGTCGGGCTGCGGTAAGAAATGCGTCGTGTATTGTGACATTTTAGTTTACTGTTACTAATAATCCCTTTGCATCTTTCATTAGCGTGTTATTTATAGAATCGCAAAAGGGCATCGGTACCGCTCAGCCTCCGAGGTGGCGCTGCCGGTGTCCAAAGGACTGAAATGTGTTTTTAAAAGCCCTGGGTCTCACCCTGGCCTCTGCAGCCAGCTCTCCTAGCTCCGGCAGGAGCCCGTGCCACGCTTTGGGCTGAAATCCCGCGTTTTAAAACCCGCTGAGGCCAGTGTGGACTTGGGATGCTTGTGTAAACAACAAGACTTTGCCTCCTAACTCCTCCCAAGCCGGCACCTGATGAGCCGCTCGGAGCTGGAGGGCTGCCTGTCCCCTAATAAATTCCTTTTTGTGAACCCACTTGTTAGTCAGGCGTTGTGCACACTAACTACAGCGAGGGCCCTGTGTCTTGGGCATAAATTACTCTCGCGTGGCACTGTCTCCGAGCAGCCCCCCAGTTATGGATTACTTTGTTCTCGACTTGACAGGAACATAATTAGAACTGTTGATGAAATCTACCAAATTGTTCCTCCGTGGCCTCAATGGTCAGGAAATTTGGCTGAGTCGTATTTGTCACCGACGTAAAGGCTCTAAACACTTCATATTAACTATGTTATTAATGTGCCCTCTAATCTGTCCGTGAATTGGTAACACTTGGAGTGAGCTTGTGCTCTAATAGCACCTAGTGATGAATACATTGTAATGCTGTTAAAAAGTTTCTGGAGGGTNAAAGTGAGTATTTCTAGGTTGTTTCTTTTCTCTGTATGTGCATTTTTATGATTTACAGTTTTGTTTTGTTTAATTGGAGATTCATTTAGGCTCTACATTGACAGACCGTTTTCTGTTCTATAGGATTTGCTGACATTTGGGCTGTTTCATTGCCAGAGGAGGCTTTGTGTGTCCCAAAGGAAGTGAGTGATCTGGCCATAACAAATCCTGCCAAAATATTTTAACACCGTTACGATTTTCTAATGCAATGCGTAGTGAATGTGACTAGAAAAGGATGGTGAGTCCACGAAGGGGGTTCGCTCCCTCTCCTCTGCGATTTGTCTGGTGGAACGAGCACGCCGGAGCTGCCGGGGGTGGTGGGAGAGAGCAGCCAGCAGCGGGGGGGTCGCTTTGCCTCCTGAAGCCTAGCGCTTCAGACACAGCAATGGCTCACGCTTGATCTTTAAGCCAACCTTTCACATTTTGGTCCTGCTCTTAGCCTTTCTGGGAGTCCAAGGTGTTCAGAGACAGCGTTTTAGTCATGTTAAATAAGTGCATTTCGGCTGCTGTAAATGTTCAGTAAGTTACAACAAGGAAACGCATGTCAGACACTTAAGGATGAGAGAGAGATTAGTGGCTGAAGGTCCTAGAAGTTGGCAAGCTGCTGTCTTAGGTAAAACAAACTCTTACCCTCAAAGCAAAGTGCCATCTCATCCTTCAGTATGGTTTTGAAGAACACTAAGGTGGCTCTTAACTATATAAGCATCTGTGCTTAGATAAAGTGTTGGAACAGAAAAATAAGAGTTTTCACATGTAGTGTTTGGGGGATGAAGACAATTCTGACAATGTAATGTTTAGCATAGAGCTGGAAGGATGGGAAAACAATAATTTAGATCCCTGAGCTATTCTCTAAAGCAGCAGGTAAATTAGCTGCTGCTTTTCTAATACCTTGGTGATTTGCTTATATTAAATTTAACACCACCCACTCATCCCCACTACCCCAAAAGAACCAAACCATGGCTGAAGTTAGTATTTAGTAAATGATTTCAAACCTAAAACCAGCAAGCAGTTCAAAATGTGCTGACTGCAGAACATCAGCCATCGTCTCTTGTGCCCAGTGTACACCGTGTTGGATTACTCTGGCAATTGGCTTCTGTAACAGGGTAAACTCATGTTTCTTTGGTCGATTTACATTCTCACGCTTATAAGAATAAATGAAGTAGCTGACCATGTGTATGAGCAAGTTTTGCTGATGGGAGGGAAGCTAATGAAAAATAGAAAAGTTGAGCATGACCACAGTTTTGGAAGTTGCTCCATGCGAGCAGATCCTTCCACTTCTACCAAACAGTCCCAAGTTTCTGACCGAGTTGACCTATTTGCCCCTGGCCTGTGTTGTCAGGTGCTCAAGTGGACATAAATAAAATCAGGCTTTTCACTGTTGATGGTGTTTCCCACTTGGATGTTTCCCTATTGGTTTGTCTTTGAATACCGCACAGTATTCCCAGTTCTCATGCTCATCTCCTAAGCCCTCGTTCACTGAAAACTGCCTCTGTCCACTGCATGTGTTATTTCCCAGGTCCCAGGGGCAATGATCCTGTTACCAACAGAAGGGAAGTGTGAGCCTGAGAATTAGGACTTACTTTGAGACTTCATTTTATGACTTTAATATTCGTAAATGAAATGGGAATCTAAGTCTGCACCTTTCTCATGCAAATCAATCTATTTCTAGTAATGAGCAATTTAAGGGTTTTTTTAATGTGTAGTTGCCATCTCTGGAAATCAGGATCAGAATTCAGGATGCTCAAATTAGGTGTTAGTGGATACAGATATTCTGTTGATGACTCTATTATTAGAATAAAGTAGACCAGTACTTTGCCAGGTTCTTGTTTCTTTTCACTGCTTTTGTCTCTCCCTCTCTCTCTCAGTTCATGTTGTCTAAGTTTTCCTTCTGTTCTTCAATTTCATCCTTTAATTCATTTCTACCAAAGCCATGGGATCTTGAAGGGCTTTCTAAATAATTAGATCTTGTAACTTATTTGCAGTGTGTTCAAAACTGAATTACATTTTCTTTTGTCATAGTCTTGTTTTATCACAGTTCTAAAAAGGGATGTTATTTGGGACATTCTCACCCAAAAGCATGCTTTATGCTGTCCTGGCTGTACTTCGTCTGTCTTTCTAATATATTTTTGCTACTAAAAATTTTCTTTAAATTAATGTGTATTGTATTATCCTTGAAAGCTACTAGTTTTCTGCTTTTGATTTGGTTTTGGTTTTTTTGGTGGTTTGTGGTTGGGGTTTTTTTTCCAGTTTCCAGTGGGAATGTCATTATATGCATCCTGTAAATCCCAGTCTAGCTTGTTTCATTCAGTAGACTAAAATGCGTCATGAGCAGAGCACCCCAAAAAATTAAGCTTAATCCTGATTTGACTTTTTGTTTAAGAGTAGGAAGCAAAAATACTTCTGTAGAAACCAAGGCACTTACTGAGGGGGTGGGGGAGGCAGGAAATGGGGATTTAATATCAGAATTGTGCCTTGGAATATTAATTTGATAAAACTGTATGATCTTACTGTGTCAGCTGTGGAGAGCATATGCTAGTTGGATGCTCGTGTTTGAAGTCAGGATTCATAGTTAATCATTCTAAGAAATAGACTTACCACTTCATAAACTCTAGGAAAGACTGTTTTCTTTTCCAAACATTTAAATTACTCAGCCATTTTATACATTAAACCCAATTATAACTTACAGGGTATTTTGAAGAATTTCCAAAGCTATTTCCTTTAGGAACAGTCCCTAGACTGAGGCTTTAGCACCAAGTAGTTCATAATCTCAACTGCATCTTTTGGGGTTTTTTCTAACAAAATAAGCTTTGAAGAATGTTCATTGCCACACTAGCCAGTACCACCTAAACAGCCAGTACCACCAAATTTGCATGTATGTGCACGTAACTGTGCAAACGTGTGCATACACATGTGTAGACAAGGAAACCACCCCCAACACTTGTACATAGTGCATGGACAGCTCTGTAAATTCTTTCAGAACATGTAACATATCCCCTTACACTAGAGAACTGAAATCCCAATCTGGCTAATGAGCTCCGGAATATGGCTTAAAAATACTTTGCCATCTTAGAGAAAGGAAGTAATGGCAAGGTTAAAGTAAAGTTTTACTCCATCACCTCTCTTTTGCCATGTTACCAGACTGCGTGCAAAACAGATTCAGAGAGAAATAAAAGTCAAAACGTGCTGCAGGATTTTAGGGAATGAGCAGTAGCTGCTACTGAATGGAAAAGTCTATTTTATGCACCACCTTCTTGGTTCTCAGGGCCAGCTTAATACCTGAGCTGGCTTGGCATGCATCAGTAGCATTCTCCTCCTGAAAAGTGCCTTTCCTCAAAATGCACAAATTTTTACGTTTCTCAGAGCCTTAGCTGCGGTGACACAGCAAACCTGATTTGGCAGACTGTAGCTATGAAGTTGCATGTTAATTGACCCACATGAAATCATGACGTTTCAAAAAAAATATACTTTCCAAAGCTACAGAATAATATTTCAATTTATTCATTTGGATGCTGATTTCTCAGTAGAAAGGTGTATGTGGACCAGGTCACGTCAATGTAGGTCAGAAGAAGCCTGGCGTAATTGTACATAACGCAGTAGCCGGGGGAGTGTTTTGTAAGTACAAAGGCCCTAAAAGATGCACATGACACTAGTGCCGTTACAGGACTACTTACGAAAGGCATCCTTTTACTGGGCACAGCAAGCTATTCCCACAGTTTTATTCACCTATTGGGAATTAATAGGACGGTATTTGGTAAATGTTATATTCCCAAATCAAGGCTTAGTTACCTGTGGATAGCAAGGAGCTGAAAAGGATGTTCATGGGATGGAAAAAATCCTACTTTAAAGGCCGAATAAGAGAGAGAGTAAGATTTTGAAATCAGAAACTGCTTTCTAAAGCAGATCCTGTGGGCCCAGGATCCCCATATAGGAAAAAAATAAAGCAATTTGCTTTAACAAAAAATAGATAAAAGGGGGCGGAGCAATCGCTCACCCCTCTCACTGTATCTTGCAGTGGAGCTGAAGTTGAGATAAGAGCCTGGTGATTCTCTTCATGAAGAGTCTGTATGAATGAAAGGTCGCAAGGATATTAGAATTTACTAAGTAAAGTCATACTTGTCAATAGCTTCTCTTGGTAGATATTTAAAGTTCAAGTGCTTGTTTGCTTTTGTTAAGTGCTCTGAAGTGCTTCAAAAAGCATTGGCCCATTTATATAAACAAATAGAGAAACTCACTGATAGTCTTCCCAGTCAGAGTGTGTTACCCAATATTTGGATATCCTTCCTTGGGTCTGAAAAAGACTTGCACTAGTAACTTCTAATGCACGTGAGTCTTTGTTAATGGAGTACTGTCTTTTATTATTTGATCATAGACATTGCCTATGTTGAAATACAGTTTCTCTGTTGCACACAACCATGAGGAAATAGAGGGGAGCCGGTAGCTCGGAAACTTATTTATCCAGAACTTAAATGTGACTTGAGAGAAAGAATAAACTGGAGGCCTGATTTCCTTTTGGAATATTTGCAGTAGAGAATTAATACTTCTACATCTCCCATATTTTTCTTCCTCTCACTCAGCTGTGTGAACTCTGAAATCTCTTTCAGTGCTGAGAGTCAGGCAATCAAATTTAAATACATTCTCAAACTAAGGGAAAATCCTGTTCCCACATACAACCACTCACAGAAAGAAAGGAAACTACCAACACTAATTGGTAGTGAAGGTGAAGACTGGGATGGTATATACATGCTTCCCCACAGTGTTCCCTCCTCGTGCTGTAGTGCTTCCCTACCAGTCGCCCTCGTGGTAACAGCTGCACTATCACAACATTGCTCTTCTGTCAAGTAACGTCCTTTAACCTAATGACACTGTTGTGATAGTGAAAGCCTAGGCGTGTCATAAAATGGTATATTGAAGGTTGGCAAAAGTCATCAAGCCACATCCTCTTTCATACATATGAAGAAATAAACACTATTTGGAGGAATCACTGGACATACCTTGTCCAGTAAGGTCAAGGCAGTTATCTCCAGAAGAAAAAATATCTGAATACTACCAGCAACTACCCCCAAAAATCCAACATAATGTCAGCCTAGGGATGTAGCTGGGTGCTATCTTAAAACTAAAATATCATCCTTCATTTTAAAAAAAAAAAAGTTTGTCCTAATAATTTTGATTGGCATGTGTTTTCTTTTTAGCTACCTCATATGCTGTCTAGGAGATTCAGGGGGTGTCATGAGCAGGTGGATTTAGATCTGTTGCTAATTTAAACTGCATTTAATAAAACACAAGTTTGAGATATCTTACAAATCAGTGAATGTGCCATAGTTTGAAGATTGCTTTTGTCAAGTTTGGTTAGCTCAAAGAGAAACCTTTTCTAAATATTGATTGTGAGATTAATCAGGCAATGTAAGACCTTGAATTATTCCTCATCACAGGAAAACAACATAATGTATTATCTCACTTGATGACCAGGAAAACGTAACTTTTGAGGATTTAAAATTTGTATTTTAAAGATTAGACCCAAGGAAAAACTTTCAGACTGTTCTTTTTTTGAACTGACTTTTAATTTTCCATATTATACTCCACTTTCTATAACGTATTCCCATATTACAAGCTGATAGTACCAACATCATTACATTGAAGGATGTTCTCATTATTGACTTCATTCCCAATTAATTATAAGTTTGTCATATTTTAATGAGTAGGATTAAACTTTCATATTCCAAATACGTCTCGCGTTGCTTGATTAGAAACTTTCTAAAGAAGGTGGTTAAACCACTTCTTTGAATGAGTATGAGGAAATAAAATATTCCTTGTGCAGATTAAAAATACAGTGTTTACCATATTTACAAACACTTGTAGAAAAGCTTTAGTAGCTCTGTGCTTTGGAACAAAGCTTTAAAATTTGGGCAAAAGCTTTCCTGTTCTTTTCTAGCCTCCTCTGTCATGAACAGTTGTTGTCTTCACTAAAATAAAGACTTGTATAGGCATGTGTTGTGTCCTGTAAAATACAGGATAGCAGAAGGAAGAATAGCACTAATGTGTTTCAAGCACAATTTCAAGCACTAATTTTCACTGGGTGTGCTCTTTTTTTTTCTTTAATAAATCTCTGCATCCTTTATTTTCCTGCCCCCCCAAATTAAATGTTACTTGGTACTCTTAACTAACTGCCCTGTCTTTTAAACTGTGGTATGTTTGCAGCAAAGATGCTGCCACTTACATCTTTCAGGTTCAGGTTTGATCCAATGCCACTATGCAGGGCACCTGTCAGGCTTTCTTTCCAGTGTTCAGTGTGCATTAATAGATCCTGTTTATTCATCATCTTTTCTAACTGAAGTTTGATGTTCTTTTTTATTTCCTTACACAACTTAACGCCTTTCTCACTAGTACAGATCAAATCCTTTCTATGAGTGCTTATTCTTTTGCTTATGTGCCTGCAGAATATACAAACAGGGTGGATATATTCTAGCCCTGTTGTTGCTGCACCGTTCCGACTAATTTCAGTATGGATATGATTGGTGTTTTCCTCAATCAATCAATAATAATTAGGTATCTGTAACATTAAGCACCATTAAGTTTGGAATCTCTCAATAGATGGGCATCACAACGCGGGCAGGTGCCTGTGTCATGGCTGCATAAATCACAGCAGATTCTTACCAAAGAAAGCAGGTTCCTTACCAAAAAGAAAATCTTTCATTAAATATGTTCTGCGTAGCTTCTTTAGTCTGTATCAAATTAAAACAGTAACCTTGCAATTTGAATAGCAATGTCAACTGGTATTACAGTTTGGCTAGTAACACACGAGCAGGATTTGAAGGGGGTTGGATCAGCACGTCCCTCACCAGGTGGAAACCCCAAATCCTGGTAAACGCTCGGCAGCAACCTACACCCCAGGCCGTTTCTCATGAGACCTGTTACTACAAATAGCGTGTAGCTACACTTGGGTATTGGGGTTTCGACAGGATGTGGCTGCTCTTTCTCACTTAGCAGATGGCTTTCCCTGTACCATCACCTGTCCTAGTGCTCCTTCGCCTCACTAACAGAGTTGTGACAACAACTGTCGTGATGCTCGTGGAAGTCGTTTTCTGCATGTGGCCACCATAATTATCACATGTAGGCACCTTTATTTAGCAAGTCCACGTGTGTATTACTGTTGCACCAGGAGTGTACTGTTCGGGTACATTCATTTTATGTCTAACCTGTCTGTGGTGTTGATATTCTGCAGCCTAATCATAGAGCTAAACCTGTGTAAAACCCGCTTGATCTCGAGATGAGGCTTGGTATGTCTGTATGATATGGTATGAATTTCTTCATACTCCTGTCTGGAGGAACATCTATAACTTGCTTGTGGCTTTGCACTACTTGAAAGTAATTCAGTAATCTCATGCATGGCAATGGAAGTTTTACAGTACGCTTCCCCATCACCCATCCTCACGCACATTTTCTACATGTATCATTATTATCATCAGCATCTGTCTTTTGAGTGGTGATTTATTCGTCTCTAGGTCTCTGTCCCTTTATACACTACTAGATCTAAAATTACATCTGTCTAGAGAGAAAGGCACGATCTCAAAGATTTAATACTGGTTTCAAAATTTTATTGCCAATAACTAAATGTGAAATTGCTTTAAATTAACCAGTAATTATTTAGAATGATGTAGGAAAGAGTTAAAAAAAAAATTAAAGGAAAAAAAAAACCCTTTTCCCAGCAAACTGGACCCCCTCCTTCCAACAAAGCTACTGCAGGAGGTTTCAATGGTATGAATAAATGTATTTCTTTTAACACTTTTGTTGTTTAAAATGCTATTGTTTCATCTGAGGTGTGAGGAGATGTGCTAACCTTGTCAATGTGGGTGCAGTAGAGCAGAAATGATAACTGTATATACTTTTTTTTTTAAACAAAAATACAGTGTGTGTGTGTGTGTGTGAGAGAGAGAGAGACAACTTATTTAAATCCTGAATACAGTCAGACCTCATATGCATTGTTAAAAAAAAGCCCTAAAGAATTGCATATGGATTAGGGGGATGAATATTCTATTATTTCAGTCTGTTCTGCTGATCTTCTTATTGTGACTTTGCGCTTCAGAAATCTGCCAGGAATTTGGCTTTGCTGTACTAGGCAGTAATTTTAAATGTGTATCAAGCACTTGATAGTGTATGATTTGCGTGCTGTTGCATTCCCATTCCCTAAATTTTCCACCAATTTATTACTTTTTTCATACTGTTTTAATATTTCAGGATGATGAATATATACAGCATCATTAAAGGTAAATAAAAAATGCATGAAATTAAAAAATGGAATATTAGATGTTTCTTTGCTGTAATCCCTAGGTCCAATAGGAATGAAATGTCTCTGTTCTGTCAAGTAATCCCTAAACATGATTAGGGACCTTGTAGTTTCCACATAGCCCACATAATATTTGTATCATATAAGCCTATTTATGTAAGGTTTGAGTAAAAGTTGTTATTAGAAGACCTATAAACCTATTTTACAATTCAAAAAGATATGCTTGCCTCTTAATCTCTCTACTTTTATTATTTTGCTGGAGATGGCAATACGTCCTTAATTCATTTTTCAGAATGCTGTTACATCTTTTGGGTACTTATATCGTGCACTAACCATCCCAATGAAATGTATTTTTAAGACAGAGGATAGAGTTCAACAGTTCATCTACTTGTGTCGCTTCTCCTTAAATCCGCATCGGAAGGGACGTGCACCTCTTTCTAGGTCTTTTCTTTGACGTCCGGGTTTAATCTGAACTGGGGGTCAGGAGATGTGGAGATTGTTTTTCTGATTTTGGGGAAGGGGAGACGGTGAGAGAGAGAGAGAGAGGGGATTAATTTTTCTCTGTTTAAATCGTGTGATAATATCAGTGATGTAGGTGCTTCTGGCAGTATCACAGAAAGTTTTAGAAATCAGCTTTTGATTTGACCAGCCAATAGCAGAGTTTTAGGGAGAAAAAGCTAGAAAGAAGGAAAATGGGGAAAAGTTTTGAATGACAAAAGAATGAGACAGGAGAGACAATAGCTTTTTTCCAGCTGTTTCTTGTGACACAGTTGAGTTGGGGTGCAACAACCCAACACTTCCCAGTGCCTGCCTCAGCTTCGTGCCTGGGCGGCAGAGATGCTCGTAGTCTCATCTTGGATGTCGTTGGGCTGAATTCATTCATGTTCAGAGGTATTCAACTCCCATGGTAGCACAAGGAAGATCAATAAGTAAGTAAGAACAGTAACGTATGTACTTCTATGGTTTGAGTAAACATTCACTAAGGAAATATTTTCAAATGATAGCAGGGGTCAGCTCTGGCAATTCTGTATTTCCCATAACGAAATTTGAGATTATATTCACCTTGGGCTATCTACTCAAAAAAAAAAAAAACAAACCCTGTGGAAATACACCTGTATTGCTTCCACATTGCACTGAAATTTTACTGTTATTTCATTTTCGGCAGTTAGGGTGGCATTTGAGCAATAGCTCTATTCTTGTATTTATGAACTGAGAGAAGCAAAACTGCTCACTGCTGAGCCCAGGGATCCTCTTCCAGGAAAACTGAGATCAATAACTGTTATCAAGTCTTCATTTATAGGGAGTGTTAAATGACCACAAAGTCCTGATGTTCATCAATTAATAGGGTGCGCTTAAAACCGGGCCGTCTGCCCCCCTCCCCCTTTCCCCCCCCGGCCCCAATCTACCATAGTCAGAACTTTTGATCTTTGCTATCATTTTCAACAGTCGCTTTCTGTTACTAGAATTTCTTTTTAACTGGAGATACTGTATTACAGTGGTGCCAGTAAGTTAAAGGTAAGCGATGTTTTCCCTCGCCAACCTCCTCCTTCCTGCTAGCAACGGAAAGTAGGAACAAGGTGATGATACCTGAGGCTCCTTTTATGATCCAGAGCAGGGAATTACAACTATTATTGCAATCATTTTTACGATTTGGTACTCAGCAAGAAGGCAAGTGTACACCCCAACCAGTGCAGAGCAAACCCTGAAAACTGAAAATAAAAGCCTCACGCACAGATACATTTTCAAATGCCTTTATTCCCTCAGTTAAAGCAGGGAGAGAGATTTGGAAAAGAGAGAGCTTAATTTAACAAAATAATATTATGCTTTCAATCCTTAAAATGAATGAATTATTTGGATGCTTAGCAGTATAATGTTTTTGAATAATGCTGGTACTTAAGATAGGAAAAATGATATTGTGAATGTGCTGTGTGTTTGCCTCTTATGATGTTTTCACCAATTTGACATTTATGGGAAGCAATATCATTGTTGCAAAGTTTCCAAATTGCTTTTTACACAAATCCGCAGAAATTAAATCTCCTCCTTGTTATGAAAATGAAATGATGTCTTGAGACACTGGTATATTAGCCCAATTCTAGGGAGACAATAAGCCCAATTCTGTGGACACAATAAGCCCATTTCTGCTTGCAGTTATTTTGTGTCCACTTTTAATAGCTCCAAGAAGCTATGTTAGCTATAGGCTGTCGCCCAGCAAAGTAAATAAGCATATTCTTAAGCGTAGCGTGCGAGCAGTAGCAGAGATGCCTCATAGGACCTCTTGTGCTTAAAGTTAAGCCCATGCCTGACTGCTTCCGTCGCGAAGAATTTAGCCCACGACGTGGAGTAGTGTGTGATGCAGGAATAATGGCAAATTATGTAAATCGTGAGCCTTCAGAGAGAACATCACAAATCAATTTCAAGCTCAAAGAAAATAATGCGAATACAAATTGGTGCAGGCCACGTGAAGATTTCAGGAGATGGCATGCCATGCGGTGCAATGCAGATCGGGCCAGCTGTGGAGGTCTTCAGCAAAAGCCCGCTGGCCTTATTCCGGTTCCTATTTTGAACTGCTTCGGGAAAGGCCACGCATTTTTTCTGAGACGTGGGAAAACATAGCAGTACAGAGCCTACTACCATGAAAAAAAAAAACCCAAAACCATTTAGTAGAAACATATTTTGAATAGTAGTAACGCTGAGCTCTGAACAAAGATGCCAGGTGAGAACCGTGCCTGGCTGGTGACCGTTTTGCCGCGTCCTCCCTAAAACCCTGTAGCTGTCGGGAAAGGTGGCATCGGCTTGGAGAGCAACGCGTGCCTGTCTGAGCCACTTCTGCCTCGTTAGTAAGAGGGGAAACGAACAAAGGTCGTCTGACATCCCAGCCCCTTTCCCTGTCCCCTTGGACCGCGTGGCTCAATACATATGGGGAGAGAGGGAACAAACGCAACATGGGTGCAGAGAGAGACCGGCTCATGGACAGTCCGGACAACTGGCATCACGTCCAGGCCACCATTTAGCGTGGCGTGATGCAGAGTTGTTTTAATTCATTAATGTTAGAGCCATAATGAGCCTTCATAGCTGAATTTAAACTACATAAAAGTGCTGTATGTGCTGCGTTTAAATTCAGTGACGGAATTAAGGCAAGACTAAGGCAAGCGCATGATTGATTTTTGCAAATACAAATGAATCTAATAGGTGGAGGAAGGCAAGATGGATCAAATTTTAAGACATGGGAGCTGATTTACCTACATCAGATGTTTAATGGGATGCTTAATTTGATTGCTTCTCCAAAAACTACTCACAATAGTCAAGCCACTGACTAAATGTCTGTGTAATCAAGGCCTCTGCGTGCATCTACATCTTGATTTCCATGTACAAATAACCATCCATTAATGCTGATGGTTGACTGCGGGGAACAGTTTGAGGTTCAAAATGGCAGCTCCAGAGTTTTGGGGGTCTTTTAGCACTATTTCACTATGTTTTTAGAAGGGAGTATACACAGGCTTATGTAAACAAAAGCTTTTCAACTCCAGTTGCAGCAGGTTCTTCATGGCTATAGCTAGACAAGGTCTCTCTTCAGCAAGATTGGATGCTTTTAATCTTAAGTGTTAGGCTCTTCTATATTAAAACCAAAATATTGGCTGACTTCTTTGTAGTCTAAGGGCCCTATTAGGCAGGTTTATATTTCCATATTAAAAAAAAACCAACAGGAAAAATGTTTGAATGGAAGGATGAGAGCAGTTGTATATATTTTGTATCAATCACAGGCACTGTATACTTTCTTCATTCTTAGCACTGAACTTGTTTCTGAGTGGAAAATCATCCATCGATACTGGCACCGTTTTCTTTTTTTTTCTTTTTTTTTAAATTGGTCTCATTATAATGTATGTGAAGGATGTTAGAATATTGGACCGAGATTCTTGAAAATGCTGGTGCTTCCTCATTATTTTTACTGTAGTATTTCTACAGTAATGAATTATCAATTACATTAAGTCTTTTTACTTCCCGTGGCACAGCTACAACAACTAAAATTAAGGGTGTTGTGCTCCCAGTCCCTTGCACCACTCATTCTACTATGGGCAAACTTTTGCTGTTTTCTCATAGTAACCTTTACAATGCAACTGATAAACATTATTCCTGTTTTAATGACTCCCAAATAATGTCATATTTAAATGAAATGCAGCTTGCCTCAGCAGGGTTCTTTGAATTTATGAGCATTTTTGTCCCATATCCTACAATAATGTGACAAATATTATTTGCATTTTTACTGTTTTCTTGAATACTTTTAAACACCCATTTTTAGGAGACTTCAGATTGCTTTTGAACATATTTGAATGCATTTTTAGCTATCACCAAGCTTAAAATAGGAACCCTTTTTTCAGCTTATCTTTATTAAACACCTGTAAAAATCAGTGGTATTTCTTTTTTCTTATAAAGCTTTCTTCCTTTAACGAATGCCAGAAATGCTGCACAGTTTATTCTAGTATGGGCTTCTTTTCTTGGCGGTAATGGGCAGTAAATGGTCTGGTAATGTCTGCGCCATACGCAGACATTTACCTACCTGAATGTCATAAACAGAAACTTCACACTACAATGTAATGCACCTGATCTTCAACTATAATCAATTAATATTAGAACTTTTAGGCAGCTTTTAGAATACATTATGCAGAATAAAGTCTTAGAAATATATCTGTCTGCACAAATCATCTTGCTCACAATAAACCTGCAATCTAAAAAGTAGATGACCCAGGCATGACAGTGACTTATTAATTGTATTTTTCTTACTGAATATTCATTTTGCATCTTTTAAAACCACTGATCTTGTTGTTGGGGGTTTTTATGGTGTTGTGTTTTATGGCGGGGGGGGCTGCTGTTTTGCGTTTTTTTAAATATAGATACTTATTTTAGTAGAAATTTTATTGTTTGGTACCTTTATAACCTAAAGGTGGACTAGCAGCTTAATCTTGCTGTTCTCGGAGGCAGATGGTGTAGAGCTTTCACAAAGTGCTTCGTCTTGGCTGGCTTAAGCTTTCTGGTTTCCTTTGATGCTATTTTATTTTTTAAGAATGGAAATTGTCTGATCATTTTTAAGGCAATGTTTTGTGTGTTGAACCAAATAAAAAAAAATCAAAGTAATTCTTGTATCTCTATACAATCATATTAAGACCTCTCTAACATTCACAGAAGTCAGTGGGAAGGTTTCTTTACTGTTGTTATGCTGCAAAAATAACTTCTGTGTATGTTTTTGTGGTCGAAAACCCCAACCAAACGCCCTGTACAGAATTTTGCAAGTGGAAGGAAATCATTTTAAAAAAAGATTGTGGTCACTCACCGGTCTCCATTTGAGCACTGCACTAGACGCCAGTTAAAATTAGAACTTAATGGACTAACGAGGGAGGGTAGGAGTAGAAACAAGAAAAAGATGACAAAAGTAAATATGCTCGTAAATAAGGAAATGACATGTTTGCTTTCGTGGCCTTTGATCAAGCCTCGGAGTTTCTTTTCAAAGGACATTGCGGGACGCCTGGGAAGGGAACAGCCACCCAGCGTAATTGGAAAGGGGGAAGGTCTGTCGCACGCTGGCTGCTGCTGCTCCTGCCTCTCTGATAAGATTGTAAGAGTTGCCAATATCAGTATTCAGTCTTGTAGTGTGTCAGGGTGCTTTCATGTGAACTGAACTGAACTGTCTGCGCGCGCTCCCTCCCGCTCTCCTTCCCGGCGCTCGTCGTCGCATTGAAGTCAGGGGAGAGGAAAAAAAGATTTGAGGATCGCCCAATTTGTTCTGACATAAGGAGATGTTTAGCTCTGTGAAAGGTGGTGGAGGCAGAGTGCCTGACTGACATTTCAACAGGCTGTCTGCTGGGATTGCTCACTTCATGTCCCTTCATATTCCTGCTGTGTCCTGCGCGAGTGCTCTTGTCTAATCTTCACAGCGAGAGCACCAAGAGTCCCCTGGGCTTCGGTGCTCAACACCTTGTTAGACGGGGTGCACGGGGCCATAGCGCCTGCTTTTGTACTTGCTTTTGCTCTAATGTTTCAGGCTTGTTTCAAGTCCAAATAATTATTTTTTTCCAAGGTGCTTGCTAAAATAACAGCATGTATCTCCTGATCGCCTTGGTCTTCTCTTGGCAATGCTAGATTTGGGTAATAGTAGGTAAAAACACACGGAGGGAAAGAAAATAAAAGACCCCAGTAAGTCAAAGCTTTGAGCAGTGTTCTGCGCTTTTGTTTTTAAATGAAGATTCATTGACCTGCTTTGGCTGGTTTAGAAAACAGACGAGAAAATAGTCACTGAACAACCAATGGGAGGTATAACACGTTGATAATAAAGGTAAGACAGTGTCTGATCAGGAATGCGAAAATCCCTACCAGGGGCTGCAGGGCAGTTTAGTTGTCGAGGGTTTGTTTGCTTTTACGATTCCAAACACGTTGCAATGCATTCTGGCATGCCACATCCTGTTACATCACGTCAGGTCAGCCCGTGATGCCGAATAACACTAAGAACATGAATTAATGAGAACTAATGCTCACCTCTTATTGCAGGAGCATTATCAGGTACCTTGTTAGCTACAGTCCCTATCCAGATTCAGACCTCCTAAAGCAGAGCTGATATTAAAGACGTATGTATTATGTTTTTAACAGATAGAAATGTTATTTATCATTTGCTTTCTCAAAATACATTAATTAATGGATGTGGTTTAACCCCTGATAAGCCATTAAAAATAATCCATGTACTGCACTCATGGTCCTCTTTTACATCTCTAAATTTAAAGGCACTTCTTTTCCTTGAGTGTATTATTGCTGGTGACAAAAGGCAGATTGGTATCATCCCCTCTGCTTCCTACAGCTCTGGGGTCCCCGTATTGTTATCCCAGAAACACATTGCATGGATTCTGTAACATGTGGTTGCTCGTGAACGGTTACCACTGTTCAAATTTCCCCTCAACTTCAAGTTTTGCATCAATATCTCTTAATACACATCTCTTCCTGAGGTGGAGTCACGTGTCTCACCAGGTAACAGGTTTCCAATGTCAGCTCATATTCTCAGACAAACTTTTCAAACTCAGGTGCCTCAAGATGAAGCCTCCTCCCTCCCAAAATGCAAGCACAGCTACCCAAAAACACTGATCATGAGTAGGTGCATGGTTTCCTTCAGCTGGTGGGATACCTAGTCACACTTTCTATTTGCTAGGGGTCAGCAAGGACTTATTTTCCTGCAAGAGACTGAACAGGTAGACATTAAAACAAAATTTTCTTCATTTCTGTAGCATCTATAGCACGGAAGAGCTAAACTTATATCATGTTAGTGCCTGGTCACAATTAGAGGATGGTGTAGAGACACTGGAGAGGTCTCACCAGGGTCCAGGCTATTCAGAAGACCAAATTCCAGTTCTCAGAATTTAAAATAGCCAGGGAATTAGCTAGTAAGTTTTTTTGCTGTAGGTAAGGGCCAGACAACATCAGAAAGTATTAAAAAAGTAGTTCACTGAATCGTGGACACTCAAGAAAAGGCTCACACGTACATGAAGATCCAGATCTCTTATTATCCAGCATGACTAATAACTGGGTCCATGCTGTAGCAGATATAATTGATGCCTGGATCATATTTATGTAAGAGCTGCTGTCATGCTTCATTCCCATTTCAATGTGTCTGTCTTCATTTTGCCTGTGAGTTGGAGGCAGCGCAAGCAATCATTAGCATCCCTTAAAATACATACAAAGGAATCACGATGTCTGACATTTTCATTGGGAGAACGTTACGGGTGTGCTCTGGCACACGTAGCCTGATTCTGTCAGCGACTGAGGTGATAGTCAGTGTGTGTACCGCGCAGTTTCATGGGAGAAAAGACTTTGGAGGATGCCCAGGTAGGTGGAGGGGGCATCTTGTCATGGGGCATTTGGAAAAGAGGATAGCGAGGATCTAATGCCAGTTGTGCCCATCTTAATTGCTCAGGTATCTCTAACTCCTGCAGATGTTTCAGTACAAAGAAGCATATTGGCAAAACGTCTCCATACTGTGGTCCAGCACTTGGTGATATATGTCTAATTTACACATGTGAATACTCCAAGAGATGCTCGGGGACAAGTCATGTGTGGTGTTACCCACAGTTAGTGGCTTCCTGGATTAAATGCTAAGCAAAAGCTCTTTGCTCCCTGGCAAGTAGGTAGACAGCGTGTGCGAGGTGTTCACACAGGCAAATGTGGTTTTCTGTGCGTGCCGACGGGCTGTGCCTCTTCCTATGTGCTTTTGTGTGCACACACATAGTGTTAGATAATATTCCATCTATATCAAGAATTCAATTGTTTTATAAAACTTGTGCTTGTCTGTACAAGTGTAGAAGTACAAACCTGTACTGTTAATTCAGGTTGTTTGTTTCCAAACAGCTGGTTACAGAAGGCACCATTAATATAATAGAAGTTGCATTTATTTAAAAATTGACTTAAAAGACAGTAAATGACTCAATGACTCATTAAATCAATTTAAGAATTGACTTAAAGTACAGTAAGTGACTCATTATATTAAGCTATAGAAAGACACCCAATAAAAAGAAGGAAAAAAAACCTGACAGGAAGTTACAGTTTAGTATCCTGATTTATTTTTGTTAAGAATAAAATGGTCTGATTACTAAAAGCGGATGCAAGGGCATCTATCCAAGTATTATGAAATACTCAGGTAGCAAAAGCACCACCATAAAGCAAGGAGCAAAGTGTCACTGATATTTTTCCCCTGATTTGTGTATCAATAAATGAAGTTTACAATAATGATTTAGCTGAGAGATATTTAGTTGTGTACCTGGATACTATTAATTTTCTAGTATTGAGTAACTGTTCTATATGTCCCTAGATTTGTTGAACATAATGTCTATAATGTTAAACAGTTTTCTATGGTATTTAAAAATTGACATTTCGAAGAGTGTAATAGCATAATGAAATGTAAACTGAAAACAGGAATGAGTTAATTAGACTAATGATCCCTTGACTCCTTTATTAGCCAGCTCTTTAGAAATTGGGATTAGCTTTGTTTTCTCTGCTGAATAAAGACAGGAAGGATGATGTTGATTCTAGTAAATGACAGCACCAGAAGAAATGAGTGTTTTCCTGTTCGTTATAGGTTTCACCATTTAAGATAAAAATTTAGCCTCCCTGCATGCATACCTAATTTTATTACACTTTGAGTTCAGCTCAGATTGAAAGAGAGAAATCAGGAAAATAATTGAGGAACGCCTGCTGATTTCATATAATGATTTTAAAGGTGATCTGCTCTATGTTATTTCTGGACTCGGAACTTTAGGATTCTTCATGTGAATGCGGAGTAGAGTAGGCTTGAATTTAAACGAAGCCTTCAGAAAAGGCAAGCTTGACAACTTTTTGATCTAGGTTTTGAACACTTAATTTCTCCTCTCTATAGGAGAGTAGTTTACACGTCTCTCTTGCTTCTAAGGGCTATCAACAAGAACGAGAATTATCTCTGTAGTGGTTCAAACCAAGCATGCACGGAGAAACAAAATTGTTTTTACGACAAATAGGAGGATTCTTAAGTCAGCAGCTGCTAGCAAAGCAACATCATTAAAACTTCCACCGATTCCAGACCTTGCTCTCGGGAGTCGCTCAGGCCAAGCAAAACCTTAGGTAAAGTGCTGGATTATAGGCAGGAAAAAGAAAGCCAGGATTTAAATTGGTAGGAATTAGCAATGATTCACTAAACTTATTTCTGCCCTCCGTTACCCTCACGTGACGGCGTGACGGCGCGTGGAGCAGAGCCGGGATGAGAGAGAGGGCAGAGCGGGAGCCACTAACAGACAGCGTTTAAGTTTGGATTCTTTCTGGTAGATCTTTATCCTGCAAAGTAATGAGCTCCTCAGCTTCCCCCAAAACCTATAGGTATAGAGGGCACCCAGCCCCGTGCAGGATCAGCTCTTTAACGAATGCCTGAGGAATAAAAAATTTATCACACAAATGAGGTGACAGAGAGGAGGTGGCAGCAGCTGAGTTATGAAGCTTTTTACTCACTGGCAGGCTTCGTTTGCTATCCCGCACGCCCTCGTTAAGCATTCTTTGAGCACCACGTTGAAGCAGAAGTAGTAATGTCATTTGCTTGTAGTTTAGGCTTTTTTGGAGGGTGCTTTTGAGGAAGCGTGGTGGGAGCAGTTGAGGGCTGGCAGGACGGCACCCAGCATGCTCAAGCTATCACAGGTGCTCTCCTCCTTTCTGGAAAGGAGAATTTGGTACCCATCGAGCGCCGTCAGTTGTTTCGTAGGTGCTACCTGGTGTCTCTTTGGTATGAGATTGGCTTGGTGCTAAATTTTACCACGCTCTGGGCAGAGGGTGCAGCCCGCGTGTTACGCACGGAAGAGTTGGAGCATCGCTTGTAGTCCAACAGCGCGCCTGACCTTGCGGCTCAGTATTAATTTGAAGTAGTGGAATTAAAATTTTCCATTCTTTTGCATTGTCATGCCTCACATTGATAAGCACAAAGAAATGTAAATAAAAAAGGCCTATTTCACAACCTTAGCTACAACCTTTTTGTTTTATGACAAAAGACAGTTAATTAGCATACTAGCAGTAAGCAGCCTTCCCAAACTCATGCTAATTATGTATTCTGTTGACCGTGACTCCAGTCATAAGGTAATTGGCTTGCAGCAACATGACATTTCAAATCATCTCTTGAAATTACATCAAAAAGCCAGCCTGTTTTGTTTTGATAGGGGAACAATCAATTTGATAAGTGGTAACACAGCTCATTGTTTCACATTAATTAGACTAATTGCAGCATGTTAGCCTCTGAAATAGACAGAACTTGGAGAAGACAAAGGCTGTGGCCTTTAGCATGCAGTGCATGTGGTGGTTCCACTTGCTTGCACATACTGTAGGCAGAAAACAGAGTTGTTAGGATTCAGCCTTGCAGGAGACTGGGTGTTAACAGTGGTTTGATGTGTTGTGCTTAATCCACTGGCTTTCAATTATAAGATCCAGGTTCAAAAAAATCCCAGAGAGAGGAAGGGAGACAAAAAAAACCCCAAAACTAGCCATTCTAATATTAATAGCGTCAAAGTTTTCAGTGATCTTTGGTCTTCTGCCTCCTGAAAGACAAAGCGGAGATCTGGCTGCAGGATCTCTTAGATGTTTGTGAACTGTAAGGCCTTTCTTTGAGAAGGCTTCACTTCTACTCTTGCATTTCCTGTCCATTCCCACTAATGTTTATTTCTTAGTATACCATAGTTGGGCTGTTTTTATTTTTGCTTTTATATTCACTTAAGAAAAACATATAAAAAAAAAAAAGCTTCGCGGATGGATTACTGAAGGCAGATAGTAGAGATGCATAACCCACCCACATGTTTCTAATTTAGAGCATCTTTGCCTGCTATTGAGATTACCAATTGTGCTTAGCTCTCTGATGATTTTTATGATCGAGCTACGTCATCTGTGGATTGACACGACCAAATGGATTTTGCTTGTGACCTAATTGAAATGTAAACCAAAGTTTTAAGAGATGAAAAGTGTAAGGGGTTATCTCAGTCCACAGGCTAGGCTAACTTCATTGCTGTTCACAGCTTGGTGCAGTTTTTCTTGCCCAACATCGTGCCACGGGATATGTGAAAGGTGTGTTCTTTGACCAACGCATTGCTAGTAGGTTTGACAAATGGGGTCATAGTTAGCAACTTCCCTAAGACTGAAAAGCATCGGATACTAGGTTCCAAAATCGTGTGAATGTTGATGAAATCATATGCATGAGGCCCGCTCTGACTTCTCTTCTACAGCTCTCTAGTCCACCTGGGTTCAAACTGAAGTACCACCACATCATTTTACCTCTTTTAATGACCTCTATTCAACAAAAATTATCCCCAATTTTAAAAAAATTTTAAAAAAAGAAAAAGAAAAACAGAGATTTGGGGGACATTGTGAATAATCGTGAAAGCATGAAAGCAGTAGTTCTTCAGTTGTTCTTCATGGAAAATGAATTTTTTTTTTTTTCAAGTGAGGCAAGGAGATTTAGTTATCCACACATTTCTGCTGGGCACAGACGTCACTTACACATTTTTGTTTCTGTTACTCGCCGTAATCATTGAGTGGTTAGACAGTAAAACCTTTGGGGTAGAGTTTTTGTTAAATTTGCCTGTAGTCGAAGTTTGGAGAAGTGTAATTTCATTTAAATCAAAGAATTTGTTCCAACAGCGTAACATTATCCTTGCTCGTGGAAGCTATATTTTTATTAGTTTTGCTTATACTTTATGTTGGCCCCTTAGCAAATGGTCATAAACTCTCTTTTAAATCCAGCTACCAGTGACTTCATACTGCTGATTTATTTCTATCACTTACTGGCAAGAACACATTTTTAAAAATGTATTCTAAGCAATTCATTCCTCTCCAACTCCTCTCTTCTGTGCCTCCTTCTGCTTTCCGCCTCCTTCAACGTTTAAATTGCCTTTCATTGAGCTTAAAATTATGCCCGGATTAGCAATGTAACTACCCTAATGTGCCGCTCTTACTAAAAAGTCCTGGGTTTATGCAGGAGGCGAATTTGGAAAGGAGCAGGAGACTGAAGCCTTTTAGCATTCAGCTTAAGTGCTGGTTCCAGTTGCCTGAGCAGGAGCTGGAAGCGGTGTTGTTAGGATGCAAGCCCGCACCCTCGCTGTCACTGCCGGTCCTCGTGCAGTCAGGTTCCTGCTTGGAGCAGAGCAAATCTTTGCTCAGTTAAGCGAGCGTCAGTCACTGGCAAGCTTGGCTGCCAGCCCAGGGTTGTTAGACTTTTCCGTGCTACACCTGAATGAGATATTGAGGAGACATGGCTACCTAAACAGAGAGTCGAGGAGCACTAGATAAAAAAAAAAAAAAAAAAAAAACAAAACAACAAATAATTAAATTGTCACGGGGATGACAGAATAATTTTGAGAATATAACTTACACTTCCAGTGCTCGCTTGGGAGGCTTGCAATAAGGAGCCTGCATTGCCTGCTCAGTGGCAGATCCTGCGTGATCTTGTTTAAATACCTTTCTCTGTTTTCTGGAAATCCAAGACGAGAAGGTAATGCTGACTTCTGAGTAAGAAACACGGGCACGGGCAAATCATAGCTTAGCGAGCTGAAACACGTTGATACCATCCTGCAAGGTGCTGAGCTCTTTCAAAGGTGCTAAATTACTGGTTTGGGCTTACATCTGTAGTGGGCACTCAGCTACTCTTAGGACTGAGATTTTAAGTTGCTTGGTTATTATTTGGTCAAACAAAAATCAACAAGATCATCTTAAAATGAAAAAGAATAGCGAGAAATAAAGTTGCAAAGTTTTGGGTTGCATGAGGATGCCGGCTGTGAGTATTCTGCACAGAGAGCAGAGGAAAATCAGGGACAGGGTAAAAAGAGATAAAATAGGAATAGTTTTTAAATAGGAATTGCTGGCAGAGCTATTAATCACACAAGTCTTGGAGCTCTAAGGGTTGCATGAGTGCTGCTAATACCAAAGAAGAGAGATACTTTGCCGATATCTTGAAATACACTATTAAAAGCAACAAGCAAAATTAAAGGGAGATAATGTCTGAACAGATTAATGATGTGTCATAATAATTAAAAAAGCCCCAAACCTACAGACAGCCAAGTACCTTTGAAAATCCGAATCCTCAGGTGTGACTGTTATTTTGTATGGGGTAGCCTTTTAATAATCAATTTCGCAACTTGCTCGTCTCATCATACAGTCTTAGCTCTGAGTTCTGGCTCTGATCTCATTTACACTACTAGAAGTATATCAACATTTCTGCAGTTTTTCTGGCTATACGCTGCAACGGTGACCAGAACGTGGACTCTGCCAGAGTCTGTGGGTTTTTAGCAGACAATTTCATAGTGTCTCTGAAGCGGGTTAGAAAAGGAAGAGAAAAATGCAGTTTTCATTGCTGTCTAAGGTAGGCCACCACCTGCTCTTTGCAGACTGTCAAGCTAAACAGGGACCCAATGCAGGTAGAGGCTTTTTATCTGAAAAGAGGAATCAAGCATCTGTGAATATAAAAGAAAGACTTCAGACGTAACTTTTGTTGTCATATTTCTTTTCAAAATCTTCATCGTCAATCAATCATCATCATCATCTTTGAAATGATGTTGTCATTGCAATCGATTCAGGGCAAACTGAACACATGTTTAGGAATTTGCAAAGGGGAATAAGCTTTTCCTTACATGGGATGATACTTTTTTTTATAAAGTGCTTTTCTTGCTGTTACCTTCCACCCTGAATGCACAATAGCACATGTTTAATGAAAGAAAACAAACCTAAACTCTGTACTGACCTGGACTCGCGAAACAACCAGGATTTTCGGTGAAGCCTTCATAAGCTATAAATCAGTCTGAAATTTAGCTCATATTGCATTCTTATTGGAAATGGGTTATATGATAATTTATGTTGAGCTGATCATAACTAAGCACCTCATTGTAGTGTCCTTCAAAAAATTTTAATCAACATTGTCTTTCTCTCTCCACCTCTCTTGGTGCAATTTCAAGAGGTTTATTTGCATGTCAATCTGCACGTGCTATTGAAGTTATTCCACTGAAGCAAGCCCAACATCTTGGCTGCAGACATGTTTTACAGCACTGTAATGTGAGGTGACTCTTTGTATTTATTTCTGATTTGTGCTAGTGGAAGAGTAAGGTCCTTAATTCTCTTAAGCCCTGAAAACATGGGTATTTCCAAGGACCCATCAGATCCATTTTCCAAGTCTTTTTGTGCTTCACAGTGACTGTGCAATGAACAACTTAGGGGAAGAAACTGTTGATCTAATGAAAATCACTGAGACGGTCCGACTTTAACTTTCAAATTTATGTCAAAATGTGTTTCTAAGCATGTTTGACATTTACTTTTAGATGCGCGTTTTCTCTTGAGGTTTTTCCCTTGTTGGTTGCACGGTGAACAGCAAAGGGGTTCCAGAGCAGTGTCTTGGGCAGCAAATACCAGCAGAATCCTCTCCAGGGCAAACTTGCCAAAAGCACTTTACGTCAAGGACTGTCTTATTTTACAGTACTTATGCAGTCTCTAATATGATGGGGTTCTGCAGTGAGGACAGAGTTGGTCCATAATTGGTGATAATAAACAGTTTCCCACCTAAGTGTGTATAATCAAGACGAACAGGGTGGGGATAGGTGTGCTGGCAAGAGTGGGTGTGTTGATTTCTCATGCGGGCTTTTTTCTTTTTCATAATTAAAGGCTTATGTTATGAAGTTACACACGGGTGGACTCCTGGTAAAATCCTAGAAAGGATAAACAAGTTTTAAACAGATTTTGAATGGATACTGAAAACAAAGATTATGAGCTATGACCAGAGAAGTTTGACTTTCTGGAGTCCAGCAGAGCGTATTTTCAGTTAGACTAAAGCTTTAAGCTCACTACGTGTCAAGTTTGACAGCCAAGATGTAAGTAGTTTTCATGCTGTGCTGCAGCTTTGGATTTGAAGGTGGGAGACTCGGGATTTGTTGCGGAGTGACTGAAGTGGAGGAGTAGGAAAACTGAGATACAGAAAACACACTCAGACAACAGTAGCTGTAGCCGCAGCAGATGAAGTGAGCTAGGGGAAGCGGGGACAACTGATGTGGGAGGCTGCGAAGGTAGAGATGTTGGTTCCTTGGCAGACACTTTCTAACTTGCTCTGTATGGAAATGTCAGGAGATGCTCAGTGCATTTGCCCCTAGATCCTACTAAATCAGCGGTGACTACCAGGCTTCAGGTTTCATAAGTCTCATAAAATTAATGGAGATATTGCCACAAACCACTCTTCTCTCTCTCCCACCCTTTGCTGCATGTTGTCTTTCCCTCCTCCCGCCCTCCCTGCCAGTAAACATTAAAAGCTGGGGTTGAGGTATTTCCAAATTATCTTTTCCTTCCCACCAGTCGTTTCTGGCTATGTTCCAAAGAGGGAGACAAGACGACAGGTTTTCATTGGTCACTTAATTGTGTGCGTCCATTGGTTTTTATGACTTCCAGATTCATATTTTTGTGTGCTTAGGGGCTTTTGTGACAAGGTGCTAATGGGTTCCTGGCTGGGCAAGCACCTGTGTCAGAAAGTGTTTCATTGTGTCCCTTATTTTTCCAGCTCTGACTGCTTCTATTAGCTTCCTTATATGCTTTATTGCTCCCCTCTGATGTACTTTTGTTTGCGGGGTTATTTTTTGTGGACATATAATCTGCATGTACAAAGGAAGGTATTACTTTTTAGTAAAGAGAGAAAATGAGAGTTTCAAATGAGACTTCCACTTGTACACGTGCCTGAGAGACAAGAGGTCTAGGAGACACAGGAAAGACTGTGACCTGTCTAGGGATTTCTATCGTATGATCTGAGAGGTTCTGCAGGGTGGGCTGTGGGTAGCTGGTAGGCATCACGCTTCTGAAAAGTCTCATTTCCAACTAGGCTGCATGAAACGGCAGATAACTGTACCCTGCATAGTTTCCTAATGAAGTGCTTCCAAATGAACTCTTGTAGCTGCTCCAGCCTTATGATTGTGAAAGTGAAGAGAAACGATGTCTGTGGTTTTGAAAGAGAAGCAAAGCATGCACAAGGTGATTGCTGTATTAGATGGTTATCTACACGAGGAAGAAGACCTTAAGTCCTCTCAGGATATTGTGTCTAAACCTGTGTGATAGTTGCAGCAATGAATATCTTCTGCTTCTGAAAAAGATCAAGACTAGCTTGCCTCACTTATTGTGCTGGTATTTCCTCTAATACAAGTTATTTCTTGGTGACCTGATGCATTTTGGGACCTAACATTGGTTTCTTGTCTTATGTTTATGCTATAATTTAGCCATTTAATCCAGTCCAAATCCAGACAAAATTTGTTGCAGACACTATCAGCAAGTAAATCCAGTCCAAGACTGTCCTTTGTTCTAAGGAGCAGTTTCCATAACATGCCTGTCATCAGCTCTTTTAATGGAAAATATTAGACTTTTGTATGCTTCCTAGTTTGCTCTTGCATATTTGTTTGCCCTCTGCACTTCTCCAAAGTTAAAGATTTAGCTGATGAACTTCTGGATGGGGGGTGGGAGGGTAGGGGTGAAGGTATAGCAAGTTTGGGGTCCACTAAAAAGAGAAGTAGAATAGATTTAGAAATGTGTTTAGTTAACTGAGCGTCTGAAACTGAAAACTTATATGCATACAACGAAGACCTTAACTTCCAAATATATACAACTACATATGAACAATAAAGAGTGCATCCTGGCATAGGTCTTTCAGATAATTTTTGTATATTAGTTGATACAGTCATGTTATAAGAGAGAGATGACCAAGAATAGAGGAACAGGATATATAAATGAGATTTTTATGCTCCAAATTGTGTATATGAAATGTAGGACAGTCTGGATTCAAAGTCAGTTCCCTATTGTGAAACCTGCCTTTAACACAGGACTTGCAGTATTTTCCATTGTGCTCCAAAGACAAAGACTGTAACATCTTACAATTATTATGTCTAATTTTATATAAATTTAAATATACCTATTATTTTTCACTCCCTTTTCCAGACAGATTAGCAGAAACTATACTGTGTGTGTTTATCCTTTCCAACTCATAGATATCTTTCATGATTTTAACTGATCTATAACCATTTTTCCCAAAAGGAAAATATCCTGATTCCTTTAAAAAATAAATGTGTCTATGACCGGTGTTGGTCTGGTGGTGATGTATAGAAGGTTTGGGCTTTCTCTGTACAAGAAAGAGGAGATATGATTTTTGTTGGAATTTTCTGTCTCTGTGGTTTTTTGCAAATCTTATTTCATTGGAGGCTGGTCTTATAATTCAGCAGTGCGTTATAGAGCTTGTCCCCTTAGAAGCCTTCCATCTATTCCTGGCTAATAATAATGACAATGCACGGGGAACTCATTTAACACATGGGCTGGACTGCAAGCTGTGCCCTGCTCATGCCGCTGGGAGAGCAGCTGCCAGGGAGTCTTTTGACACTCTTTGGACCGACTTGTCCTCCATCCCAGCACTGCTGCACTTTGGAGCAACTTCAGGGCTACTCTGTATTTGTAGCTGGGTATCTGTAGGTGATACCCACAAACCCATCAAATTACAGGAAAAATCTGTTTCAGCGCTGTGGTGAGGAAGCAAGACAGCAGCTCTAAATCAGATGGATATTTGGGTCTTGAATCTTGCACCTTGAGTCCTTGTAATCTGTTGGCCCCACAATAAAATTCACCTTCCAGATATGCTGCTATGAGAATTCGAGTAATTCAATGTCATCAATTAAGTTATTCTAGAATTACTCCAGTGTAGCTGAGAACAAAATTAAGCCTCTAGTCTGTTCTGGGAAATTAGACGGATATGTTTTTTTTCTAAGTGGTTTCTAATACATTTCATTTGGAAATTATTTGATGAATGTCATTTAGGCATTGGGGATTGGTAAAGTGTCTGGGGTTTGAACAGACTGACAATTTGTAGCTGGCCAAAAGGAAATGAAAGGCTAATATCTCCACAGAACATTTCAATATTTTTAATCTTCTTCTTTTTTTTTTTTTTTCCCAAGCACTGAATACTTCAAAGTTGTCATAAAGACATGGAATAGGAGATTCATTCCTGAGGACCTGGGAGTACTCCAACTTATTTTCCTAAATGAGCTTGGCTATCTTAAAACTTAGCCCTCTCATGGTATTAGTTTGTATCTGTGTCAGTTGTTGTAATTTTCACAAGTAAGCAGTCTGCAAGCGAGAGGCAGAGATTCAATTATACTTTTCTTAAATTGCATTAAAAGAATCACCTAGATGTTGTTCAGCCATGACTTCACAGTTTCTAAGGTACCAGCAAAACTTTATGCTGAGGCTGATGCAATATTCTTGGCCACAGAACAAGTTATCTGAGTTCACTGGAAACCTGAAGGGAGGTGAAGCCACCAAGGTCGGTGGCATGATTATTTAGTCTTTGCATTGCGGAGAAACAGATGTTCGCTTTCGTAAGCATTCTCACCTATAGTACTGGACACTAGGTGAAGTGTCCCAGCCTCCTGATGCATCTGAAACAGGTTTGTTGCTTCCAAAGATGTGGAAAACTTTCAAATCCTATTGGATGCTGACATAAATGCTGAATATAATTTGCTGTTGTTGCTTTCAATCCCATTTCACTTATGTTTGGAACAGAGGACTAGACCTAGCTCTTGGTTAAAATTGCAGGCTGTTTTTTCCTTTTTTTTTTTAATATTAGTGGGGTATTTTGGATTTTTGCAAAGACAAGTGAAATCTGACCCACTGGACCCCTCTTGATTACTCAAACTAGGGTTTTATTAAAGGTTGTCATTAAAAATTACCTGCCATATACAGGAAACAAACCAGCTACTCATCCAAGAAGTGGTCCTTCAATTGTGCTTTGGGCCATTTTTTCAGGTAGTATTACTGTAGATCAACTTAAATTATTTTTTTTTTTTTGTCTACATCAAACTGATGTGTCAGATTTTCTGGTTTCTCCAGTTATTCTACATCACCTTGATGATACAGAAAAAACCTGTACCTATTTTGGCTGGTTATGTGCCTGTGTAGGTTCATCTTACACTGTCAGAACAATGCTAATCTATTGAAGTAATTGTAACTTTGTCGTAATGAACTCTTACTGCTTTTACCACAAGCTCTTTCCTTGTCTTTGACATTTCTCTTACTTCTTTTAACCTTCCTTGGGTAGTTTTATTCCTCTCTTCTGCCGTTCTGTTCTCAGGTCTTGGACTAATTTCTGTCTTCTTACATACGTCCTAAATAACTGGCTCTTCTTCCTTCATAAATATATACCTTACATTAGGCATGTTCGTACCTATCTGCTGGAAAAATGAGAAGAGGGGTGGGAAGAGGATCGGGATAGGCAAGAAAGTTTGAGAAAGCAAGTCAGTCAGTTTGTCTGTCCGGTCACTGTCTTCTAGCTTAAACCATACTGACTGTAATCTTGATCTTAACTTGTTAGCAGCACGAAGCATTGTTTTAGCTGCACGCAGAAATGCACCTGTCTGGCTGCTACATTATAATGACAGTGGTAGACTAACAGTAAGAGAATAACAAGGTATAAATAAGTGGAGGATCCTTTTCCATGTATGAGATATTTTTATTTCTTTCTCTGAAGATGCAAATGTTAGCCTGACGGTGGTCAAAGAGAAATGTCAAGAAAGGAAATGGAAAAGTTGAGAGTATTTATTGTGCCGGTACATCAATCTCCTACACACCCTGTGTAAAGCCAAGAGAGTTCAAGCCTATTAACTGAAGACTTTAAATTGTATTAATAAATGTCAGTGTAATCCAGCATAGTTAGAGTCTAACCACACCTATGTGAATATCTTCAGCTATGTTTAATCCATTTCTTACAGGAGAAACCCCACCCTTTGCACTTGAATTGAAGCCCTTTGCCTTCCTCTGCGCCTTTAGTCTTCAGTCTCTGTGGTTTTATGTCATTACCAATAGCACCTGGACAGTTGTGTGCAAGACCTTCTACCTAATGTTCCCGGTGAGGTTTACCAAACAAAAGTGGACAAACTATAGTTAATTAAAACGTTTTCTTAAAGCTTAATGGGGCTTAACAGCAAATATAAATTGGGGAATCACCTTTTCCTTTTCCTTGCTTTGAAAAAGTAGGAAAAGCAAAAAGACAGTTTGTCCAGCTAGAACCTTGTTCAAGTATGTCAGGGACTTGCAGAAGGAAAAATTGAGAAGAATAATATTAATATGTGATACTCATAATTCTTTCATCAAGGAACCTAGATCATTTTAGAAATGTCTAATTGGTGAAGTCCCAGTGAAAAATGGAAATACTGTTACCTTTGCTTTTACGAAGAGACGGCTGGAGAGGCAGACAGATTAAGGGACTGTGAACGGGACCCTGGAGTCACTCACTTGCAAAATCAAGAACAAAGAGGAAAAATCCTCATCTTTGTCTTCTGTTCTGACCCACTTAGTGTGTTGTTGCAAACAGATAGAGTGAAATAATTCTGAATGTGATGTTTAAACCAATTTTGCTAAGGAGAAATGAGCCCAACTTAAAGCTGGCCATGGCTAAGTGAATTTTTTTTTTTTTTTTTTTTTTTTTACTATGACAGTTATCTTGAAATAGCCCTTGATGAAATCCTCTCCTCTTTCAAGTCCTTGGAAAAACTCCCACGATGAGATTCCTTTCACCTAACTTTAGACATCTCTAGTGTAAACCTCTATATCCGAGCTCCCCATCCTCAGCTCTCTTTATAGCTGGTGGAGAGAAATGGGGCCTTCTAGGGTACGATGCATCTTCCTTGTTTTGGATGGCTACTTTAGAAGAAAGAAATCCAACACTGTAAGTACCTGCCTCTCTCTATCAGCATTAAAGAGATACTAGATGAGTGACTTTGGTGGCATCACAATCATCTAGCCAGAAGAAAGCCGTCTGTTGTGGCTTCAGAGGGGATTTGGACACACACATTTTTGCCTTGGGAAGACATCACTAGCTGTATGTGGGAAACGCCGATATTCTTGCAGATTGGTAGCATGTTTTGGTGATGCTCTCAGCTGCTTTTTCATACCTCTACCTGTAGTCTCAGAATTCTGTTGCATATGAAAGTATGTGTTACTGTAGAAAATCTACTGGAGTTATACATGGGGTGTTTAAGCTTACTCTCAAAGGTACTCCTCTTCTGTACCTAGAGTGTCTTCATTCTTCTTCCTAAAACTGCAGGTAAATGCTCTGAATCTGTGGACTCACTCATTCACCTCCAAAACATTCTGGGAAGAGTTTAAGAATCCATTCAGAGAAATGCTAAAAGAAAATAAGTTACTCTTGATATCTCTTCTTTTCTTGTACCACTATTCTTTCCATTCCCAGCTTAAGATAGAGGTGAACCTAGGAAGAAGTAGCCATGGGCTATAATGCAAAATGGAAGATTTAGGAATTCATGTGCAATTGCTGCACAGAAAACAAGAATGCTAAGCAGCAGTCAGTATGTTGAACTTTATCACAGTGTCTTCTGAAACAAATTTGATCACTTCAAGGTGGGAAATAGCAGTTTGGCTTTTTTTTTTTTTTTTAGCAGAAAGAAGAGATACCGGGATAATACTGAAGATGCTGTTTAGGTGCTTTCACTTTTTGTGTTGTGATTAGCTCTTTTATAGGATATGTTCCTTAGCCAAAGGTTGTCTGTGCAGAGAGAGAATAAAATCAAGGTAAAAATCCCTTGTGTTTAAAATGGTCTGGTATGCTGTGACTTGCCCTTACGTATGGTGAGGGGTTTGGTGGCATGATTGCTTATTTCGCTGGACTTCCCTCACTGGGGAGTGGGTATGTTTTAGATCCTGTTTTTTCCTTACAGGCCAGGTGACCACATGGAGGTTGATGTTGGTCTCCCTGCCATGGCGGTTGCTTGGGCACTGCAGAGCTGAGATTAGTGCTGAAAATGACTGCTTTGGTCAATGGGCCATCTCCTTGGTTTGGTGTACATAAGTCAGCGTAACTTGACTGGCTACAGTTCTTACATCGTCACTGACAGTATGGCCTGCAATGTTTAGGGATTGTTTACTCTTCTGGATGTTAAGAAGGGGATATGGATGACTTAAAGGATCAGTTTCTCTGTAGCTGGAGTGCGTGCATGGAAGCAAAGCAGAGGAACCTGTTGTGTCCATGGAAGGATTTGACGTGTGGGTGGGAAAGAGGAAATCAGAGCCGTGAGAGGGTCATAACAAGATAGGGGACTGTGGGAAGAAAGCAGGAGAGAAATTAGGTTGGTAAAAGATGAAGGAAGAAAGAAAGACTATTTGTCTCTAGTTCCGTGGAACCTCATGAATGGAGGGTCATTCTGTCCATTTACATACATCTAAGTCCAGAACAATTTAATTGCTGCTGTCTTGTGTTATTACTGATGTGTGAGTAGAGCTGATTAAATTGGGGCTGATGTTGTTTTGTTCCTTGAAAAAGGAATACTCAGATCACTTTTCATTGTGTTGTCACCCATCATGTTGTTTTGGTGTGTTCCAAAAGAAACTTCACCAAATCTGTCTTGCGATAGTGGGACAATAATATGTCTTAAAAGGAAAGAAGAACCTCCCATATAGAGGAGAAAAAAAAAAAAAAAGACAAAAAAAGACTTGGTGGAAATGACAGGTTCATTTTTTTGTATGTTTGCAAGGGAGTAAAATAATAAACTCTCATTTTTTTAATCTGTATGTAATTAATTGCCTTTTTGGGGGTACGTAAATGTAAAATATTTTGGTTAGGATGCAAACTAAAAATGTTCATCCCTATTCTATCTGAAGTGCTTTAGGATTTTCTCAAGATTAATTGTGTTACAGTGGTTTAAAACACTATGTTATCAGTACCTGGTGCGATACCATTGTGTCCCTTCAGCTCTGTCAGTCTTTCTCTTTCTTCCGCCCATTCTTTCTCCCTGTAAAAAGGTCTACTTGTGTTTTTGCTTCAGTGGTGTTACTTAGCAATGTATTTCCTATAATTAACACATCTGTACATACCTGATCCAAAGGCAAGTGAAGATGAGGGAATGTCTGCCCTTCACATCAGTGGATTTCAGATGTGACCCTCAACAGATGATTATCAGATGCTGAAATTCACATCTGAATAAAGGGGGCTCTGTGTGTACGTATGCAGAAATGCTTTCTTAACCTAAGGGATAGCAGTCAATACAGAAAGTGAGATGAAAACTGAATTTTTGCAGAATGGAGATTTCATTTTAACTAAGTATTTTTTTTCCCTTTATTCTTCTCCCCTCTGTTTGAAAAAATGTTAAACATGTTAAGTCAGGGAGACATTCCTATGTTGCATTAGAATAGCCATCAACGTCAGCCGAGACCATTTGGATCATGTCACTTGTCCTAAAGTGTGTAGCTGTTTTTAAAGAAAGAACATGTCATGTTCTGTACAGGGATCTTTAATGCATGAAACTTGTTTGAAGCAATAATAAATCAAGTCCTTGCTGCTAAAACTAGTGTCTGATTTTCCCTCATGACAATCTCTATCTTTCCATGTGTAAAAACTGAGACAATAGCAAGAACAATTCTGCACCCAGAAGTATTGTAAGTAATTTTGATCACAACTAACTAAATACATAAATCTAGCAAAATAAAGAACTGAGATATAAATGCCCTATGCGTTTGCCACAATGTTTAATAATGTACTCTTTTTCTACCACCGTCATTACAGGAGGTTGCAAGCTGTGTAGAGATATTTTCATTATTCATGCTCTATTGAGTAGGCAGTTCTGCAGACATTTTTCTCACCTCTCCTAAAAAAGTGGAATAATTAAGACCAAGTAGAGTGTTTGAGACTTATTTGCCTATCGTTTTCCACTCTTTTACGCAAGTATTATTTCTAATAGATTCAAACCAGTTACTGGTGATGTAAAGAAAAATCAGGCTTTTGCGTTTTAGTCTTTATTAATTACTCCTTTTGGCTGCGCATAACCATAACTAATACAAGTAAAGGGAATGTAAATGCAAATCCATTTAAATTAATCTGGAGTAGTTTAGAATTGGAGGCTATTTTAGCAGCATGACTTAGTTTCAAAAGCCCTGTGAGAAGATGACAGAAATCTCGGTCCTGACAAATGTTATTACTGTCTACAACATATAGTAGTGTAATGATAATTGCGAACGGCTGATGCTGAGATCCCCATTTGGGCTTCAACGGGGGTTGAAGCTTAATTGGAGAAGGGTTGAAGGGTCTGATTCTTTGCCACCTTGTAAAATGCGTTGCTCTTTCCTCCACTACAGATTCACTGGCTTTGGATTTGGGCAATAAATTATGAGTATGAAAAAATGTATTTTCATACAAAATATGCCCAAAAATGTGTGGTTTTTTCCTTTCATGTACAGAAAGAAAAACAAAAACAAAACCCTCAAAACACATTAGTGAAGGGTATCAAAATGGCAGCACTAAGGGCTGGGGCCCCTGTAATGGGGGTGTCCAGAAGCAGGCCCCAGCCAAGGCACCTCCTGAAGAAGGCAAGCTGTCCCAGGGGTGTCCAGGGAGCACCGTGTCAGTGCCCACTCGCTCCTCCACTGAGAACATCAACAAAGGTGCCGAGCAGTGCCAGCTGAAATGATGTTTGCTTATAAAATATCTGTGTGTTCAGTCCACTAGGGACTGCGGAGAGACCAAAAGTGCATTTTGGTGCATAGGCTAGAACTTAAACAGCAGATTGTAATGACTTTGAGTTACATCAAGAGCGAACTTGACTTCAGCCAATAACCTTGAGCTGAAAAACATTAGCCTGTTATCAGCACCCCAAACCACGAAGTCGCTTTGTATGGTTTTGAGTGTTTTTGCTTATGTAGATTGGTTTATTTATTTTTTGTAATCTGGTGCAGCATAGTAGAAGTAACCATCAGTTTGTTATAACACCAAGTGCTCCGTTGACCTTTCTCCTTCCAGTCCAAGTGCATTAGAAACCTGAGGTAGCCATCACTTGTTTGTTGTTCCACTCATGGGGCTACTCGAGAACTTCCAATTTCCAACACTTCAGCTCTGAGGAGCAAACTTGAGCACAGAGGCACAACATGTGAAGTGTTGTGATTTGTTGCCATGATGACAGTGTCAACTTAACTACAGCTGACAAACAGTTTTTAAATAGAACATTTCAATTCATTATAGTATTCTCCATCTGTTTTTTTTCACTGTCTGCATACATGCAAAACATCTGAGAAATGCTACCACAATGGTTTAGTTTACTTATCTAGCCACTAACATTAATTAGTTATTGAGAGTGGTAGTGTAGGGAGCAAGTAAAATGATGAAATTCCCCCCTCAGTAAAGGAAACTATTTTATTTATTCAACAAAAGATGCCCAGTAGATACGCTTCCACATTTAGAGAGAGTTTTTCAAATTGATTTTGTTGAGCATAGGTTCTGTATTGTTGGGGTTTTTTTTACTACTTTGTTAGCTCTTGCTTTTGCCACATTTTGCTCCCTTCCCAAAAGCATCTGCCACTGCTATTTCCAGTGTGGAACTGGTAACAGAAGGGGAGCATCATTTTGTAATTAAATCAGGCTGCTGGGGTCAAATTTAGAGGGTTTTATTCGTGGCTTTGCCACTGGCCCACTCTATGACCTTGAGCAAGTTGCACATTGCTGTATCTCAGTTTACCTATAGGTAAACTAATATTGACTTCCCTTGAGGGGATATCATGAGGCTTAATTAAGTGCCTGCAAAGATCTGCGAGGTAGAGGATTGAAAGCTGCCATAGACATACAAATGATGACGACGACAATGATGATGATGATTTGTGCCCAATTGCACCTCTTCCCACAGAACTGCCACTGTAGCTGCTGTGCGGATTAGTTGTCAGGTGAACTATGAATCTATCAATTCATCCATCATTCTCCCCCATGTAGATTGAGCCCAGCTGGCTAGCTTTGCTTATTAGTAGCTTTTAATAAATCAAATCATATTTGCTGTTTTAATTGTATCTTAAAGGGTAGTGTGGCTCTCTGCTTTTAAATTAAAAACAGTGTGACAATGTAGACATTAGAGGCTGTGCTGCTCTTCCTGTACTCCGCTGCTCTCAAATTGTTGACATAAAACTGGGTTAAAAATGTATGTTTAAGGAACCTCATAATTTTAAAACATGAAACTACTAAATTCTAGCAGAGGACTTTCTCTGGGTACCTCTTTTGCAAAGTTTGGACATCCTTGTTCGTAAATCCTCTCGGACCACTCTCACAGTAACTGCGTTTTGAATATTACAATCTACTCATCCACAGGAATCGAAGGTGAAAGTAGTTGAGGATTGCTGTTTGTTGACAGAGGCAGCCATGTCCCTGGGGTGGGGGGAAAAGGGGGGAAGCCAAAATAATGTAAAAGCAGATTAATTAATTATTCAAGATATACTTTATTGTAATTTTTATTTTTAAATAACACTGGCCAAAAAAGCAATGGGAATAACAAACTGACATGTTTTATTTTTAATCTAGGGCCAAAACTGTATCTTACAGATCTCATTAAAATGGAGTATATCCACTAAAATATTGATAACATAATTTCCTTTAAATCTGGTTCTCAGCCATATGAAAAGCAAAGGGCCTACATGGAAATGGATACTCTTAGAGGAATCCTACTCATTGAAATCAATGGAAGTAGCCCAGCTGGCTACTTTTGCCCATTACTAATCTATAGCAAATCAAGCAATACTTCCTTTTCTAACATAATCTGAATGCCAAGTCGTATAGGAATTCCTCACCAAGTGCAGAAGAGGGTTAGGGTTAAAAACAGCAGGAGTTTCCCACTGATTTCAGGTAAGCTTTAGCTCAGTGTCTTACTGTATTTTAGATAATCAGCCTTGGAGTTTTGTGCAATTTACCTTTCCATTGTGTGCAAAATTTGATTCAAGGGTGCCTAGTAGGTAAAACTGAAAAGGGTGGCCATTGGGCTTTTTAGCTTTCTGGGCAAACTTCACCGTCTAACTTTACTGTTTCTAGAGGAATTGTGTAATGATGGTAATTCATTCACATGGCAAGCAGGAAAATCAACACAGCGTGTGCGGTCAATAATTTCTAACTCCTGAGAGGAGATCAAAGAGGAAGGCAGCAGGGAGGAGGAGTAGCCTTATATAAAGGAAAAACTCTCAGTAACTGAGATAGCGCTGTGAGGAGATAACAGAATTCAAGAAGATTTATTAAAAAAGCAAACAAAGTAGTTAACTGGAGAATTCAACTACTGGAACACAAACTGAGCACCTTAAGCAGAGCAGTAAGCTGAAGCAATGTATTTTTGGACATGCTGGTCCTGTATTTGACCCAAAGGCCCCATTTCACACCGTAAAAGGGTGTGAAAAGCACTGGTAGATTTGAAACTTTTACCACCATACTCTGGCAATAGGAGGAAGGATTCCTGATCCTTCTGTAGGGGGACAGGCTGGGAACACATGCCAAAGCTAGGCTTCCCAGCAGGAAACTGCATGGGAATCCTGCTATCCAGCCCCTGCCTTGGCAGCGCGTAACTGCCCCGTGGTCCTCGGGGCCAGGACAGGAGACCGGCAAGGTAGAACCCAAGCGCACACAGGGGTCCTCAGCGGTGGCTGCCAGGTTGTAGGTAGGTCCTGATGAATGCTGTGGAGGAAAGACAGCATATGGCTATTAGAGCCTCCGCTATTCCTGTGGTGATGTGCAAGGCTGAGAGATGCAGGTTTCTTCAGAAGTATCTCAGGGTAGTATTTTTCTCACCTACGTATTTGAAAAAAAAAAAAAAAAAAGAAAAGAAAAGAAAAAGAAGCAGCAATAAAAAGGAGATGGTGCAAACAAGAATAGCATCTCATGCAAAACAGCAATGCGTACGGAGCATACAGCCACATTCAGTTTCTTTGAAATCAGTCAGGGTTGGGTCTTGAACACGTGTCAGAAGGGTTTAAGAAACTGGAAAGGTGAAATTTCAGCAAGAAAATCCGCACAAGGTTTAAGGTAAGTATCGAGGTGGATTGGCAAAGGAGACAGCAGTTTTGCTAAAGACACTTCTGTATGGAGCGGATGAGGCAGACCACTGAAGGCAGTTTGAACTAAAGATGTAGACACGCACAGGAAAGCACAAATATACTTACGGCAAGGGCCAGACAATCAGACAATTTAGGCAGAATTTCTTTACAGTGGAATCAGGTCAGGAATCAGAGCAAGAGAATAGTATAAGGAAAATATTTTTGTCTGTGTATTAATGTTCTTCTTACACCTCCCCCTCAAAGACTGCTAGTCCATTATAAAAAATAATAATAATAATAAATTAATAGTGTGTCTAGGGATGTGTTGGTTTTCTATCATCAGCCTGTAAATTGGAGGGCAGTATTTTGTGTTGAAGTAGCTCATCTTTTCCACTTAGAAAAAATTTTCCTCTTGCTCCCTCCCTGACCTCTTTTTTTTTTTTTTTTTTTTTTTCCCCTCCCCTAAACCTTAACAGTTGTCTGAAGTGACTTCACTCCAGGATCCCACAGTTGGATAAAAAGAACAAAATACAGAAAGATAAGTTCTTAAAATCACTCTGGGCTTTCTTTAATGGTAATCATTAGCCCTGTTCTGAACTCTATTGACAAAATGCTGGAGTAGTCTTGAAAGCCGAGCGAGTGCTCTTTTAAAGGAGGAAGAACTGGTTAATTAGAAGATCTAATGCAAGTGACCTAATTCTGCAGCTCTGCACTAACTTTTCTTACACACAATAACATAAAGATTGGAAATTATATGTATTGATTGACTTAAGTCAACAAGTTGAAATCTTGATTGGAAAGTTAATTTTTCCATAGCTACTTAAGATCATCATTTTTCCAGAGGTATGATGGTACCAATACTAGGTATTTTTTGCCAGCAATTTGATAACCAGCGTGGAGCTCAGGTATTACTATGTACAGGGAGCCACACACAGAGAAGATACTTAATGGTCAAAGAATGAGACAACCATGCCCCTACTCCTAAGTGGCACAGCTTTGTGTTACTAAGTCATCTTGTAGCAAGTGCAAATGTTCTTGTTTTGCGAAAAAAATAAATAGGAATTTACTTTTAATCACCTACACAGCTATTGTTGAGGACTGAAAGCTATTGCTAAGGGTATGTGAATGTTTTCACCGTAAATCAGAGCACACAAAATGTTACTGCATTTTGGTATCCAAATGTTTTGTTTGGTTGGTATTGTTCTACTTCGTGTGCGCAGCTTTTGCTTTACCTATTAAACTGTCTTTATCTCAACCCAAGAGTTTTCTCACTTTTACTCTTCTGACTCTCTCCCCCATCCTGTCAGGGGGTGAGTGAGTGGCTTTGTGGTGTTTGGTTGCCAGCTGGGTTTAAACCATTACATGGTCTTCTCATGAAAAACATTGTGAATTTGGCTGCAGGCTAGACTAGTTGTTCTTTCGGCTTGACTTAACAGTCTCATAGTGCGAAGGCCAAAATATGGAGGCAGTGGCTGAGTAATGCAGAGAAACTGGTCATTCTAAGCAGTAGGAAACTCTTTTATTTTCTTTTTTCTTTTTTTTTTCTTTTTTTTCTTTTTTCTCTCTTCTTCTCTCTTCTCTCTTCGCTTTTTCCTCTTTTTCCTCTTTTTCCTCTTTTTCCTCTTTTTCCTCTTTTTCCTCTTTTTCCTCTTTTTCCTCTTTTTCCTCTTTTTCCTCTTTTTCCTCTTTTTCCTCTTTTT